>JBBDGP010002781.1:600000-958862 GCA_037952835.1 Lithobates septentrionalis | reverse complement strand
TCTGTCTTTCTTTCTTTCCATCTTTCTTTCCTTTCCATCTTTCTATCTTTCTTTCCTTTCCATCTTTCTTTCCATCTTTCTTTCTCTTACTTTCCTTTCCATCTTTCTTTCCATCTTTCTTTCTCTTTCTTTCCTTTCCATCTTTATTTCCATCTTTCTTTCCATCTTTCTTTCCTTCCATGTTTCTTTCTTTTCCATCTTTCTTTCTTTCTTTCCTTTCCATCTTTCTTTCTTTCCTTTCCATCTTTCTTTCTTTCTTTCCTTTCCATCTTTCTTTCTTTCTTCCTTTCCATCTTTCTTTCTTTCTTTCCTTTCCATCTTTCTTTCCTTTCCATCTTTCTTTCTTTCCATCTTTCTTTCCATCTTTTATTCCATCTTTCTTTCCTTCCAGCTCTCTTTCTCTCTTTCTTTCTTTCTTTCTTCTTCCATCTTTCTTTCCTTCCATGTTTCTTTCTTTTCCATCTTTCTTTCTTTCTTTCCTTTCCATCTTTCTTTCTTTCCTTTTCATCTTTCTTTCTTTCTTTCTTTCCTTTCCATCTTTCTTTCTTTCTTTCCTTTCCATCTTTCTTTCCTTTCCATCTTTCTTTCTTTCCATCTTTCTTTCCATCTTTTATTCCATCTTTCTTTCCTTCCAGCTCTCTTTCTTTCTTTCTTTCTTTCTTTCTTTCTTTCTTTCTTTCTTTCTTTCTTTCTTTCCTTTACATCTTTCTTCCTCTTTCTTTCCTTTCCGTCTTTCTTTCTTTCTGTCTTTCTTTCTTTCTTTCTTTCTGTCTTTCTTTCATCTTTCTTTCTTTCCATCTTTCTTTCCTTCCATCTTTCTTTCCATCCTTTCCAACTTTCTTTCTCTTTCTTTCCTTTCCCATCTTTCTTTCTTTCTGTCTTTCTTTCTTTCCATCTTTCTTTCCTTCCATCTTTCTTTCTCTTTCTTTCCTTTCCATCTTTCTTTCTTTATTTCCTTTCCATCTTTCTTTTTTTTCTTTCTTTCTTTCTTTCTTTCTGTCTGTCTGTCTGTCTGTCTGTCTGTCTGTCTTTCTTTCTTTCTGTCTTTCTTTCCGTCTTTCTTTCTTTCCATCTTTCTTTCCTTCCATCTTTCTTTCCATCTTTCTTTCTCTTTCTTTCCTTTCCATCTTTCTTTCTTTCTGTCTTTCTTTCTTTCCTTCCATCATTCTTTCTCTTTCTTTCCTTTCCATCTTTCTTTCCTTTCTATCTTTCTTTCTTTCTTTCTTTCTTTTCTTTCTTTCTTTCTTTCTTTCTTTCTTTCTTTCTTTCTTTCTTTCATTCTTTCTTTCTTTCTTTCTTTCCATCTTTCTTTCCATCTTTTATTCCATCTTTCTTTCCTTCCAGCTCTCTTTCTCTCTTTCTTTCTTTCTTCCTTCCATCTTTCTTTCCTTCCATGTTTCTTTCTTTTCCATCTTTCTTTCTTTCTTTCTTTCCTTTCCATCTTTCTTTCTTTCCTTTCCATTCTTTCTTTCTTTCTTTCCTTTCCATCTTTCTTTCTTTCTTTCCTTTCCATCTTTCTTTCCTTTCCATCTTTCTTTCTTTCCATCTTTCTTTCCATCTTTTATTCCATCTTTCTTTCCTTCCAGCTTTTCTTTCTTTCTTTCTTTCTTTCTTTCTTTCTTTCTTTCTTTCTTTCTTTCTTTCTTTTCTTTCTTTCTTTCTTTCTTTCCTTTACATCTTTCTTCCTCTTTCTTTCCTTTCCGTCTTTCTTTCTTTCTGTCTTTCTTTCTTTCTGTCTTTCTTTCCATCTTTCTTTCTTTCCATCTTTCTTTCCTTCCATCTTTCTTTCCATCCTTTCCAACTTTCTTTCTCTTTCTTTCCTTTCCATCTTTCTTTCTTTCTGTCTTTCTTTCTTTCCATCTTTCTTTCCTTCCATCTTTCTTTCTCTTTCTTTCCTTTCCATCTTTCTTTCTTTATTTCCTTTCCATCTTTCTTTCTTTCTTTCTTTCTTTCTTTCTTTCTTTCTTTCTTTCTTTCTTTCTTTCTGTCTGTCTGTCTGTCTGTCTGTCTCTGTCTGTTCTGTCTTTCTT
Source organism: Lithobates septentrionalis (assembly GCA_037952835.1). Taxonomy (NCBI): domain Eukaryota; kingdom Metazoa; phylum Chordata; class Amphibia; order Anura; family Ranidae; genus Lithobates; species Lithobates septentrionalis. The sequence goes on along the minus strand of JBBDGP010002781.1, from coordinate 956,832 downwards.
TCTGTCTTTCTTTCCGTCTTTCTTTCTTTCCATCTTTCTTTCCTTCCATCTTTCTTTCCATCTTTCTTTCTCTTTCTTTCCTTTCCATCTTTCTTTCTTTCTGTCTTTCTTTCTTTCCTTCCATCATTCTTTCTCTTTCTTTCCTTTCCATCTTTCTTTCCTTTCCATCTTTCTTTCTTTCTTTCTTTCTTTCTTTCTTTCTTTCTTTCTTTCTTTCTTTTCTTTCTTTCTTTCTTTCTTTTCTTTCTTTCTTTCTTTCTTTCTTTCTTTCTTTCTTTCTTTCTTTCTTTCTTTCTTTCTCCACCCATCCCCCTTTATTTCTCTCTTTGTGACAGCCTACCAGAATAGGTAGGATCTGTGAGAGCAGCTTCCCTGTGCAGCTCTGGCTTGAGGAAAATATATCTTTATTATGCCCACTTACCTACCCCCTGTACTGTCCACTCCTCTATACTGTACCCTCCTAATACATTTCATCAGAGGCGGCTCTAGGCTTTGTGAGGCCTTAGGCAAATCTTAGACATAAGGCCCTACTTACTCCCATAATGGGAAAAATAACTCAAGCGATAGACCCCTAGCAATTTTGTTCTCCACCCCAATATCCCAAAAAACAAACATGCACATAGGCTTTTCTAAAAAAACACTTTAATAATGTACACATAAAAGTCTGGTTCACACTCACTGATTGCTCCAAGCTCACTGATTGGTTGTTAGAGGTTAGTGCACATCAATACTGCTCACTGATTGGTTGCTAGAGGTTACCGCACAATATTACCACTCAATGATTGGTGCTAGAGTAACGCACATCATTACTGCCCACCCATTGGTTGCTAGAGGTTATTGCACATCATTACTGCACATTGATTGTTGATAGAGGTTACTGCGCATTATTACTGCTCACTGATTGGTTGCTATAGGTTACTGCTTATCATTCATCACTCACTGATTGGTTGCTAATGATTACTCACTGATTGTTTGCCAGAGGTTACAGTACATCATTACCTCGCTGGGTGGCAGGGCAGTATTGTGGTGTGTAATGCAACTGCTGGGGTACAGTTGGTTGGATGACAGGATGCAGTTTGGGACGATGGTGGCAGCATTGGGGTGAGAGGCTGAGATCATGTCTTCCCTATAAGGATAAAGGGTAGGGTGATAGGATGCCAGAGGTGGGGTACAGGAGGGATGAGGATGATAATGACAGGAGGTAGGGTGGTAGGATGCCAGAGGTGGGGTACAGGGGGATGATGGGGATGATAAAGATGGGGGTGGGGTGGTAGGATGCCAGAGGTGGGGTAGAGAGGGAAGATGGGCATGTTGATGAAAAAGGGGAAGGAGGTCAGCAAAGGGGCATAATGATGACAGTGGGTGGGTAGGAAGCTGGCAGTGGGGTACAGGGGGGATGATGATGGGGGTAGGATGGTTGGATGCTAGAGGTGGGGTACAGGGGGGATGATGATGGGGGTTGGATGCTAGAGGTGGGGTACAGGGGGATGATGAGGATGTTGATGACAGGGGGCAGGGTGGTAGGATATCAGAGGTGGGGTATGGGGATGATGATGATGACAGTGGGTGGGGTGGTAGGGAGCTGGCAGTAGGGTAAAGGGGATGAAGATTACAGGGGGTGGGGTGGTAGGAAACTGGCAATGGGATACAGGTGGAATGATGACAGGGGTGGGGTGGTAAGAAGCTGGCAGTGGGTACAGGGGGATGAAGATTACAGAGGGTGGGGTGGTAGGACACCAGGCACAGGGGGATTATGATAAGGATGGAGATAATGATGACAGGATGTAGGTTGGTAGGTGGCTGACAGTGGGGTAAAGGGGGGAAGATAAGGATGATGATAACGGGTAGGGTGGTGTATGCTAGAGATGGGGTACATGGGGATGATGGGGATTTTGATGACAGAAGGCAGGACGGTAGGATGTCAGAGGTGGGGTATGGGGGGGGGGTGATGATGACAGGGGGTGGGGTGGTAGGAAGCTGGAAGTGGAGTACCAGAAGGGATTAAGATGATGATGGACAGGGGATGGGGTGGTAGGATGCCAGAAGTGGGATACAGAGGAATGATGGGGATGCTGATCACAATGGATGAGGTGGTAGGATGTCAGCAGTAGGGTACAAGGGGATGAAGATGACAGAGGGGTGGGGGGTAGGAAACTGGCAGAGGGTACAGGGGGGATGAAGATGACGGGGGTGGGCTGGTAGGAAGCTGGCAGTGGGGTACAGGGGGGATAAAGATGATGGGGGTGGGGTAGTAGGAAGCTGGCAGTGGGGATGAAGATGATGGAGGTAAGGTGGTAGGAAGCTGTCAGTGGGGTGCAGGGGGGATGATGGGGGTGGGGAGGTAGAAAGCTGGCAGTGGGGTGCAGGAGGGATGATGGGGGTGAGGTGGTAGGAAGCTGGCAGTGGGGTGCAGGGAGGATGAATATGACAGGGGCGAGGTGGTAGGAAGCTGGCAGTGAGGTGCAGGGAGGATGAAGATGACGGGGGTGGTAGGAAGCTGTCAGTGGGGTGCAGGGAGGATGAAGATGACGGGGTGGGGTGGTAGGAAGCTGGCAGTGGGGTGCAGGGAGGATGAAGATGACGGGGGTGGGGTGGTAGGAAGCTGGCAGTGGGGTGCAGGGAGGATGAAGATGACGGGGTGGGGTGGTAGGAAGCTGGCAGTGGGGTGCAGGGAGGATGAAGATGACGGGGGTGGGGTGTAGGAAGCTGGCAGTGGGGTGCAGGGAGGATGGAGATGACGGGGGTGGGGTGGTAGGAAGCTGGCAGTGGGGTGCAGGGAGGATGAAGATGACAGGGGTGGGGTGGTAGGAAGCTGTCAGTGGGGTGCAGGGAGGATGAAGATGACAGGGGTGAGGTGGTAGGAAGCTGGCAGTGGGGTGCAGGGAGGATGAAGATGACACAGGGTGGGGTAGTGGGATGCCAGGCACAGGGGGATTATGGTGAGGATAGAAATGATGACAGGGGGGATGATAGGAAGTATGATGACAGGAGATAGGGAAGTGGGATGCCAGGAACAGGGGGATGATGAGGAGGATTATGATTATGGCAGGGGTCAGTAGGTGGCATCATGGCATACATAACGTCACTCAGGGCTGTGAGGTCACGGGCGGCTGTCAGCCTTGATTTTCGCGGTGCTCTCAGTCAGGACTCAGGAGGTGACATCATGGGATGCTGTCAGCCTGTCAGTGTCGGGTAGTACCTTAAGGCAGTGACAGACTGGCTCCTCGATGACGCGGCAGCTCTGGCAAGTCCTCCATTGCAGGCCGATCCATTCTGGAGAGTAGAGCAGGGAGCTGCTCAGCCGCTGCATGCAGGAGATTCGATGAGCGCAACAGAAGGGGGAGGAGCCGAGGGAGGGAAATACATACAGCCACCCACTGACCCAGGACATTGAGCAGTTCTCAAGTGGTCAGTCCGCCCACCTGCCCTCGGCTGGGAAAGGTAGTTGCGGACACCGCGTTCCCCCGCGTTCCGGGACACTGACCGGGGAACATTCCCTCTCATTTCCACACACAACTTAGGCATAATAGGCGGTGGCCGCGAGGCCCCTGGGAGCGCGGGGCCTTAGGCTGCCGCCTAATTTGCCTAATTAGAGAGCCGCCTCTGCATTTCATAATACAGTGGGGCCTCATGTCTAAGTTTTGCCTAAGGCCTCACAAAGTCTAGAGCCTCCTCTGAATGGCGTCCAGGGTGTGTATCCATTTTGTCTCCAATTGGAGTAATTTTTGGTCGATATCGCCTCCTCTGGCGTGTGCAGGGACATGCTCCAGAGCTGTAAAGCCCACAACATGAGGATCATAGTTGTGGTGATCTGCTATGTGTCGATTGATGGAGGTAGATGTCTTGTGTTTATACAGAGGTTTGATATGATCACGAATCCGTACATTAAATGGACGTTTGGTTTTCCCAACATAGTAACTGCCACATATACAAGTGGCCAGATATACTATGCCTATGGATTGACAGGTAACTTTATGTTTAATTTTGTGGATTTGGCCGTTTGGAAGCGGACTTTCACGTGCATCATAGATAAAATCGCACATGTCGCAATTACCACAGGGAAATGTGCCAAAAGTTGTCAATGTGAGATCAGATTTGGGTGCGTGATAAGATAAATTCATAGTATTCAGTAGCAAAGTTATCAATAAGTGATCGTGAAATAGGTCGGTACCAATCTTTGTTATCCAGGATGTTGCGGCACATGGACTCGTATGCCGCAACATCCATAACAACCACGTTCCCACCCTTGTCCGCTGGTTTTATTACCAGCCCAGGGTGGTTCTGTAGTGATTTGATAGCTTGCTTTTGGGCAAAGGATAAATTGGATGGATATGAGGTAGAAAAATCATAATGTTTGATGGTATTCCTAATCTGTTCCACGAATGCCCAGATGTTGGGGTTCGCTGAGAGATTAAGGAAGGATTTGGATTTAGGTTTAAACGAGGATTGGGGGGGGGAAGGAAACACCGGAGGCCACAATGCCACAATTTCTAACTTACTACAGGAAAGAGGCCCCAAATTTGAGGCCTATGGCCATTTTGTCATCGACCTCTTAGGTTTTATTTTGACGCAAAATCATTTTATGTTCGGCTCTTCCCACTTCCTCCAGGTACAGGGTGTAGCTATGGGCACCAAGTGTGCACCATCCTACGCCAATCTGTACTTGGGGGGGTGGGAAAGGGAACTTTTTGGGAATCCTGACCTCGCTGATTTCCTGTGCCACGTGGTATCGTGGCACAGGTATATCGACGATGTGATCTTTTTCTGGTCTGGTACTCGTGATCATCTTTTGAAATTTGTTGACACTCTAGGGCAGTGATGGCGAACCTTGGCACCCCAGATGTTTTGGAACTACATTTCCCATGATGCTCATGCACTCTGCAGTGTAGGTGAGCATCATGGGAAATGTAGTTCCAAAACATCTGGGGTGCCAAGGTTCGCCATCACTGCTCTAGGGACTAACTCATATAAACTCAAATTTACGATGGAGTGCAGTCAGAGAAAGATTACTTTTCTAGATCTGGAGATTCTACTGGATCCGAATGGTAATCTTTCCTCATCCTTGTATCGCAAAGAAACATCTGGAAACACCATTCTTCATTCCAAAAGTGCTCATCCAAAACCACTCTTGAATAGCATTCCATATAGCCAATACCTTCGCATCAAACGTAATTGCTCGCACGATGAGGACTTCTTTGCAGCCTCTCGTGACCTATATGAGAGACTAAAAAGAAGAGGATATAGCCACAGATTGTTGAAACAAGCTTTCAACAAAGTGAAAAAACTCGATAGGAAAAAATGAATCTACTCCAACAAAAACACGGACGGCCTCCAGCCTGTCCGTGTGATAACAGAGTTTTCACAACACCATAGTGAGGTCAGAGATATCTTAAACAAGTTCTGGCCTCTTCTCACTGCAGATAATACCATTAAGAAATACATTCAATCCCAGCCTCAGATTAGCTATCGACGCTCTCCATCACTAAGAGACAAAATCATAACCAGTCATCACGCACCCAAATCTAATCTCACATTGACAACTTTTGGCACATTTCCCTGTGGTAATTGCGACATGTGCGATTTTATCTATGATGCACGTGAAAGTCCGCTTCCAAACGGCCAAATCCACAAAATTAAACATAAAGTTACCTGTCAATCCATAGGCATAGTATATCTGGCCACTTGTATATGTGGCAGTTACTATGTTGGGAAAACCAAACATCCATTTAATGTACGGATTCGTGATCATATCAAACCTCTGTATAAACACAAGACATCTACCTCCATCAATCGACACATAGCAGATCACCACAACTATGATCCTCATGTTGTGGGCTTTACAGCTCTGGAGCATGTCCCTGCACACGCCAGAGGAGGCGATATCGACCAAAAATTACTCCAATTGGAGACAAAATGAATACACACCCTGGACGCCATTAGATACCCAGGGCTCAATGAATATATCAGTTTTAAGTAATTTCTTTAAATATTTGCTTTGATGAGTTATTTATATTGAAATTTGTGTATCATGCCCCTCCCATTACGAGTATTCCCCACGTTAAGGGCCGGCCCTGGCCGATTAGGATATAGCTGGTATTTATTGAGTTATGATAGTTTTTTTTATTATTTTCTCATTCATTCTTATACCAATTACATCGCTTACATTATTGTCAACTTCCTTTTTTGCTATATGTATATATATATTTCTTTAGGGTTCATTTCCTTCATGTTATATTGTACATTGCTGTGTTTGTACCTATGTAATTTTGTAATTTGCGAGCTGTCATACCTGTCTATATTGGACACACGCTGCGGACTTGGCCCCCCCTTTCCTTCTTTTCATTCCTCCCCTCCCCCCTCTTTTAAGTTTTTTCCCCCTTTCCCTTACTTTTCGCCCATGGTGTGCGGGCGTTATATTTTTTTGGGGCTCTTTATAGGTCCCAAGCTTGTTTCCACCCGCCTCCTCCATTCCCGAGGTGCTCCCGCTAGGTTCCGCACGCCCTTGGATGGCAGACCCCCCCTTCTCTCACTCCTCCGCCTGGCTCGTTGAGCGTCCCCTGCATCTGGCTTCCGTGTGGGTCCAGGTGGGTGGCACGGATCCTTCCAGACGCTGCCACCCAAGCATACAGGGATACCTTGGCTGTATGGACACCCAAGGGCATTGCACTTGCTTTTGCCCGCCCCCAGCCACCGACATCTGGTGATCTTAGGATCTTTCCACCTCCAGTGTACTGAACCGCTGTCACCGGCCTTTCAGTACAGCGCAGTGTCTGTAACGGGTTAACACACGTTACAACCGACACTACCGCTAAGCCTCCTGGACCTTGTAGGCCCGGAGGCTTTGGCGAGCTGCGCATGCGCGGTGGCTCTGTTTGTTCGCTCACACATGCGGTGACGTCAGACGCCGCACGTGTGTTGGGGGGCATAAGAGCACCGGCATCCCTGGCCCAAACACCGCCAGGGATTCACAGGACATGGACATGCTTTCTTTATCTCTCCTCGGTATGTACACTAATATTTACAACTCCTACATGGGCCAAGTATTGCGTCCTTTATGGATAGTAAATTTATACAGGCTTTGTGTCTTATTTATCTCTTTAGCACATTGAATTGGGTGTTGCAACTAGATGTAATCCTTATACCAGCCATCCAACTAATCTATTGCCTTGTCCCTATGGGTAAGTGCAGCACACTCACCTTTTTTCCTATAAAAGTCCTTACCATTAACCATTGAGAATATTATATAGCCTGTTCACATTTTTCCAACACATTTATGCTGGGAGTATATATATATACTTTTTTATATATATTTTTCCCTTTCTTTTTTCATTTTTCATCATTTCTAGATATTTTCTATCTAGACCCTATCATTTGATACGTGGCAGGCTCTACGTTACAAATCTAGTGTGTTCCGATGTCCTGTATACAACTTCTTTAAATAAAAATTGTAAGTATTACCCAGAGACTATGTTAGTCCAATTATGTACCTGTAGACTTATGAGCCCTAATTGGTTTGGGGTCCATTAAAACCACTGTACTTCCTTTTTTTCTGTAGATAATTTCTGCCTGGTCCTCCTCTTTGCCCCCTGCAGCCGCTTATCATACCCTGGGCATACGGGGCGGCTCTAGGAGTTGCCTGAGCCCATCCCTGGTGACTTACAGGTAGTCATTCTTCCACCTTGTGGGTGGTCTGGCTCAGCTGGTGGGTGTGGGGTGGGTTGGCTTACCTATGTGCGTTGCGGTGCTCGCTGCTGCATTCAGGGTTGGTGCTCGTGGGTCCATGTCTGACAGTTCGCAAACATAATAAACTATCTATTCACATTTTTCTAATTTATTTATTTTTTGATTCGATCTAAGATTAAATATTGTATACATTGTATTGATTGTTAAATTTCTCTTTATAGATTGTATAGTAGCGCTCTTGATATAAACATCTGTCCCTGAAGAAGCCATATCTGGCGAAACATGTAGGACTTTCAAATATCTGTTTACGGAACTGGCCGCTACACTCTCTTGGCCGATTCCCGTAAAATGTCGCTACAAATGTTTTTTTAAATGTCTGAGTTCGTCTTGCACACCCTGTCTATGTGAATCTCAATTTTTCTTTCGTCTTTTTTACCAATCTTGCTAATAAAATGTTCATGTTTTTTATCTAAGCATAATTGTGTGTTTTTGGCACCGCTATAATCCTTGCACCCCTCTCTCCTTTACATGATTCTCAAAATATGGGGATGAGGTGCCGTATCATATTGAGGACTACCCAACCACTCCTTCTATGTACCTGGAGGTAGTGGGAGCCCTTAAAAAGGAAGACATTGTGTCTCAAAATGAAATCCAACATCAGTAGGACAAATTGGTTTAAACTTACATTCTTGTGTTGCCCTCCGTCGGAGTATTCGTCCAACAGCTGCAACCCCTAGATCATGTGGAATGCTATTATATAGCAATTCCACATCGATTGAGACTAATATGGCTGAATTCGGGATTACCAGTTTCTCTGGGATCTGCAATAAGTGAATGGTGTCTTTTGTATAGGATGGCAGTTCCATTACATGTGGCCTGAGGTGTTGATCTATGACCTGGCTGATTCCCTCAGAAATACATCCATTACCCAAAATGATCGGTCTTCCGGGTGGATGTATGTCTTTGTGCACTTTAGGTAGTGCATACAGTGTGGGCAATCGGGGATGTCTAGTTCGGATAAACTCCCACATATCTCTCGTAATGAAACCCTCATTGAGGGATTCATCCACGAGAGAATAAATCTCCTGGTTGAATCTATCAACCATGGTAGGGGAAATTGTACGGTAAAATTTACTGTTGTTTAGGATTTTAAAACGCATATTTTCATAGTTCTCATTGTCCAATGGGACAATGGTACCCCCCCCCCCCCCTTGTTATATGCCTTGATAGTTATCCTAGTGTTATCTTTTAAGGATCTGAGTGCCTGTTGATGTTCAGGACTCAGATTTTGATTGGTGGTATAGTTTTTCAATACTTCTCTCTCCTTGGTGGTTTATCTTACAAAGAGCGCTATTGCTGGATTCTGATTTAAAGGAGGAAATCTGTGTGACTTCCTCTTAAATTTCTTAATTGGATTATCCCTCATCACTTTCCTCACTGTCCAGATCATCCTCCCACATGCCACCTAGGGACTAATTTTCCTGTAGCAGCAGATTGAGGTCTCAAAGAGCCCTAAAGTCCACTGCTCTAAGGTTAGGAGCCACCTCTACCTCCTTGGTAGTTTGGCATACATACTTTTAAATAATAGTTTTCTGGCAAATAAATTTGATGTCTTTAATGGTTTCAAAATAGTCTATGCTGCTGTTTGGACAGAAGGATAGACCCAATTAAAGTACATCCTGCTCTGCCTGTGTCACGACAGATTAATGACATTCAATCCACCTTTTATGTAGTTTTGACTGCCAAGGGCTCTATTCCTGTTTGTGTCAAGGGTGATTGGGGTGCATTTGTTTTGTCTAAAAAAAATCATCTAGTTGAGTTTGCTGTGTCCTTGGAATAGCTCCAAGGTCTCTTCTGGTTTTACCTCGTGTTGAAGTACAATTTTTTATATTTCCATCAGGTGCACTATTTCTCATAGTATTGTACCCACCACCTTTACCACCACGTGATGTTTCCATATGTTGAATTTCCATTGTGCGCTTATTATACTGTTGGATTTCTCCTTCCATTTCTTGCTGTTTTGGAAAAGGGTCCTTTCTCTTCTCAACGAGATGGCCAGTGTGGGAAGAAACTGAAGAGGAAGAATTATGCCGCGTACACACGGCCCGACTTGCGAACAGGCTAAACTCCGTCGGCATTTCCGACTGAAAGATTTAGAACATGTTCTATATCTGAGTCCGACCAAAAGCTCCCATCGGACTTTTTCTGTCGGAAAGTCCGGCCGTGTGTATGGGGCATAAGAGGGTGTATCTGATGAATAATCATTATTTTTAGTAGTGCTCGCTTGCCCCGTATTTTTTCGACTCTTTTTTGTTTTTTTTTTGGTTTTTATCTTGGTTCTATCTGTATGCTCGACCTTCACTGAATGCATTTTTGTCTCTCCAGTATTTTTTCTCTTTTATTATGAGTATGGATTTGCCAAAGGCCTCCAAGTGCTCTTTAAGTTTTTTTTTCTCCAAATTGGCATATTCCTTTAGTGAAGAAACTCTAGCATACAGAGAATCTGTTTCCTTGTCCATAATAACCAGTTGTTGCCAATATTCATTCTGCAACAACATCATTGAATTTCTTGAACAATTATTAAATTTACTTCCCCAGTTCTTTTAAAGATCATTAGTAATATGTTCTAAAATAGGGAATGTACTTGGAATGTAAGTGTTCATGTTATAGATTTGCAGCCACTGTGGATGTGCCTTCCGTATGATATTGATATGAATTCTAAAATGTTATAATTTGTATTTTCAGAAGTGGTATTAATCCCTGAGCAAGATTCTGCTTATGCAATTATTATTCGAAACTCGATATCCCTCTACTCGTGACCATTTTGTGTTCTACTGATGGCTACATAGCAAGTCGTTGGGAAATGCCACTTTAAAGTTTTCTCCAATACATCATGCATTGTTTTTAATTTTTGTATCATACATTTATACATATACAGAATACATTTTTCATATACAGAATTTTGTTCTAAAAAATCTTTATTGCCTTAAAAATCCCAAATTAGAGGTTTTCACAATTTTTCATTATTACAGGGATGATGGCAATTACATACCTAGCCCCGTGATCAGTATATTTTACATGGGCAATTAAAGTTACCCTGATGCCATTTTATTGAAAGTTGCACTGATTTCATAAACACTAATCCGACCATTTCATATGTTGAAAATGCTGCATGCTCGATTTGTAGAGAATCAGGCTGTCCTTTCAAATTAAAGAGCTTCCCTAATGCAATGGGCGTTAGCGTGCAACACTGCATTAGCGCACCACAGCAGACCAAGCTGGTACAAATGGGCCTTCAAAGTTTATGACCTGAAATCCAATTCGGCAACCTTCATTGCGGCTCGGTTAAAAGTCACACTTTTTAGCCCGGGTTCACATTGATGCGATTTGACATGTCAAATCGCATGCCAAATCAGCAGCAATGGCAGCGAATTGGTGCGACGCCGCACCGATTCCCAAAAGTAGTTCCTGTACTACTTGTGGCAATTTCGGGGTGCAATTTTCATTGACATCTGTGCAGAAAACCGCACAGATGTCTCTGAAATCGCCCCCGAAGTCGGGACTGACGAGCAGGAATGAAATCGTGCGAGTTCAGCTGAACTCGCACAATTTCATTGCCACAGTCAGTGTGAACCTAGGCTTAATGTGTAAACAGAGGGCTGTATTATTAATCATGTCATTGGCAGCAATATCTGAAGAACGGGTGGTTAATGTGTAAGAAAACTTCTCAGCAATGCTTATAAACAAGCCAAACTTGAAAATATCCAGTACTCCAAATTCCAGCAACTCTCTATCAAGACATCTCCAGAAGTAAAGTCATGATGGTGGTCTTGGCCCTTTTGCTGAGTGTCACTATGGCAATGGCTGCCCCTCAAGGTAACTTTAAAGGGACAGTATAATTTTTTTCAGCCAGTTCATATTTCAGCTATTATTGCAGTATTTTCCTTGTCCTTTCTCCTTAAAGCGTATCTAAACCCAAAAACAGAATGTAATATAATGCAACTTGCTGGTCCTTATATGTGGTGGCTGCATTTGTTTTTTTTTGTTTCGATTTTTCCTTTTATTTTCACCAGTTAATCCTGCAAATAACACATTTCCTGTACTTGCTGAAAACAATCTTTGCTTGAAAAAAAAAAGAAAACTAATGCAGCCACCACATCTAAGGCTCAGTAGGCTGTAATATATTATGTTTTAATTCTTGGGTCTAGTTCAACTTCAAAGTTCAACTTCAAAAGTAGATTTTGATTACCTACAATCTTTTACATGCTTGCTTTTCCATATATTGATTATATTAGTATAAATTAAAAAATTGTAGCGTAGCTATTACTGGAAGAGTAGTTGCACTGCTATAATGGTTCTGCCTGACTGTTTAACAGCTGCTGAGGTAAGATAACGATCATACGGAGTGTAAAAAAAATTTCAGTGACTTTCATTGTGGGAAGAAACAGTAAAGCACAACCATCCCGTAGCACTGCAGAGCAGGCAGCAGAGCCTGCATATGTAACGGACAAATATAGCTGCCCCCATGAACATGTACAATTAAAAATTATACAGTACTGTGCAAAAGCTTTAGCCAGGTGTGAAAAATTGCTGTAAATTAAGAAAGCTTCCTGAAGCAGAAGTGTTCATTTATTTTTAGCAATTAATAAAATGAGTTTTAAAAAAAAAGTAAATGAACAGAATAGAAAATCAAATCAATATTTTGCGTGACCAGCCTTTGCCTTTAAAATCACATCAATTCTTCTAGATACACTCGCACACCGTTTATGAAGGAACTCGGCAGGTAGGTTGTTCCACACATCTTGGAGAACTAACCACAGATCTTCTGTGGATGTAGGCTGCCTTAAATCCTTCTGTCTCTTCATGTAATCCCAGGCAGACTCAATGATGTTCAGAACAGGGCTCTGTGGGGGCCAAACCATCACTTCCAGGACTTCTTGTTAGTCTTTATTCTGAAGATGGTTCTTAATGACTGGCTGTATGTTTGGGGTCGTTGTACTGCTGCAGAATAAATTTGGGGTCAACCTGATGGTATGGCATGGTGGATAAGTATCTGCCTGCATTTCTCAGCATTGAGGACACCATTTGATCCTGACCAAATCTCCAACTCCATTTGTTGAAATGCAGCCCCAAACTTGCAAGGAGCCTCCACCATGCTTCACTGTTGCCGCTGACACTTTGCCAACAAAAAATGCCTCCTGCTACAGCCAAATATTTCAAATTTTGACTCAATAGCCAGAGCACCTGCTGCCCTGTTTTCATGCATAGGACATGGAAACAAGGCTAAGGGACTCGACTATATCGTGTCCGCACTGTTTTCCCATAGGTTCGCTATGCTTTGTTACATGCTCGGATGTTTTTAACTTCTGTGAGTTAAAATAAAGTTTAAATAAAATAGTTTATCCAGTATTATACTACTACTAGGCATGTTAACCATTGGGAGACATTAACCCCTCATGTGTTGATTGAGCATTTGTAATCATATTGGTCAAAAGGATCTGCTAAGTAGATTGAGTGTGATTCAACTCTGGGTGCCCCGATTTGTTTTTACCTTGCACAGTGGTGGTCAAGGTTTAAAGGACTTGAACACACTTCTATTTTTTTATTTTCAGGGACATGCAGGCATGGGAGGCAGGTAAGGAAGAGCCTCACCTGCCATGAACATATTAAAAAAACAAAAACAAAAAAAAAACAATCAAGGGTTGTAGCTCGGCAACCTGGGGTCACAGAGAATTTGCGGGCTCAGTAGCCAAAGACCTGCCCCACCACTGGTCAAAATTTGGGGCTCCTGGGACCTATGGTTTCGGAGACACAGGGCTCTTTCTGCAGCCTGGCAGAAGCTACATACAGAGCGGCCAATTGAAATACAAGCTGGCACACTGTTTGCAGCAAACTGAGAGGATGAGCTCACAGTGCCTCTCACTTCTTGTCAGGGAACCGGATGCATCCAGGAACAGCCTTTCCGAGTAAGTCTTCTCTTTTATGCCTCTTTGCAGACCACATCTGCTCTACCCTGACGGACGGGCTCATCTTATTACTATATTTAATATACGCCTTATCCTTAACTCCTTAGATTCCGGTCCTGGCTTGTTAATATCCTGGCATCCAGTTAGGTATACAATTGCACCACGAGTGCTTACCTACTGGATCCATGCTTACTTGCTGTCCAAACTAACAGGACTTTACTCCCGGGTCCCTTCTTTACCTACTTCCATCTGGTATAGGTATATATATACCCATTTTAGCCTTCACTAATATTGTCCCCCTAAATTCTTTCTTGTGTGGCTTCCTTTTTCATCGCTCGCATCCTGTTTCACCCCCACATCCTTCCCTGAGTTTTCACATTCTGTGCCCCAGCACATTATTGCCACATCTCCTCATTCCTCTGGTCACCTTGCCTGGCCTCTGTCCCAGTATTAGGATCCATTCCACTTTTTCACCTTTTCACCTCTCACCTTTCTCTTTGTCCTTTTTCATCTTGTTCTCCTATCCCTTCTCTCCATTTCCATCCCACCCTCACTGGTGTTCCACATACATCGCCCCCCCCCCCTTTTTGACCACCAAGGGCATCATCTTATATCATATTACTTCATTTAGATGCTAGGTTCCTGTGATTATCCATACCTGTCCTCCCCAGTCACCGCGGGAGACCTTGCAGCCCCTTTAGAAATGTATGTATTTCCTTTTCATCTTTCCTCCCCATCATGTTTTTTGCAATAGTGTCTATATGCTCCTTTTTTCAAATTTTGTGTATCTCACTGCATTGTATTTCATCTACAGATACATTTCCTGATGAAGCGGTTTTTCCGCGAAACTAGTCGAAACTCCATGTTATCTGTGCATAATTTTAGTACTTTTTATATCATTTTTGTCTGTTGTATTAATAAATCTTGTGTTTTTTATATATACTCTTTTTGTTTATTACTGTACATTACCCTCTATGTACCGAAATAGTCCGCTTGCAATCTTGTCTGGTGAGTTCGGGGTTGGGGCCCTTACTCCCATATCTCTACCCCAATTAAAATCGGATGATGGTACATTGTATTAATTTTAACATATTTCATGTTGCTATGTGAGGCCACCAAACATTTTCTTGTCAGAGGCACTGAGCTCAATAGACCGCTTGGAGCCTTGGACCAATGGTAAAGTACCATTGGCCCCAATAAAAATACTGCAGTGGAGGCTCTCCTCTCACTGCAGTGTCATAGAAGGGGGCATGTGTCTAAAAGACAAATACTCCCTTTCAGCCCAGCCCTCTTAACTACAAGGAAAAAAACACGAGTATAAGATTTACCCATAATCCCATATTTTTCTCACACAGTTAGGAGGGAGAATGAGAACCTTCTGCTGCTGAAAAGGTACTGTTTTAATCAAGCTAAATCATATAATATTATGCTATATAATATAACATAATAATTTTGCTATTTATCTATTTTACTGTGAAATTATTGTAGTTTTTAAATTATTGAAGTTATAACTTTAGTAATTTTGTCCATTAAGCCACCGGCTTAAATACAGATTTTGAAAATACAGTAAATTACCTTAAAAACAATAAATAATAATTATTTGTAAATTTCTTATGGTAATAACCACTTGCCACCCAGGCCAATTCTGACACCAATTTTTCAAACGCGTTTTTTTTTTTGGAAAGAAACTTGCATGAATTAAAAAAAAAAAAAAAAATAGTAAACGCTAAAGTCCAATTTTTTTTTTTTGGGCCCTCCAAGGCCGAGTTGGAGTTACTCGATCAACGCGTGGTAGGCCAAAGCCCTCTCTCTTAGCAGCAGAGAGGTGTGCACTTGGTAAGGCCCAGGAAGAAGCAACCGCGGGGCTGCTGATTCACTGACCCTTTTCATAGTTCCTCCCAGAGGTCCGCTCGTGTTGTGCAGGGGTATCTGGAATGTGTAGTCCGGGGGTATTATCACAACATCCGAATGGCTGATCCAAAAACTACAAGTCCCACAGTCCTCCCTGTTTGGCTCACAGATATGATGACAGTTACTGCAGCCCAGCACTAGAGGGACATTGGAATGGATGGAGAATGACGGGGGTAGTCTGTATAACTGGTAGTTGTAGTCAGCTGTCACTACACTACTGTTGCTCATCAAGGGAAGCCTTGGGGTGTTGGAGCTGCCTTTATTACAGGCAAAGTTTCACTCTGGATTACTGCACAGATCTGTAAGAAACCGTTCAGGGTGACCATGCTGACCTGTATCCACAGCCAAATGCTACTATAATAGGCACATGAGCACCAGAACTGGAACACAAAGCAATGAAAGAAGGTGGCCTGGTCTGATGAATTCAATAATGTTTTGAGGAACACAATGATTTCAAGGTGTCGACTTGACCTCCAATTTCTCCAGATCTCAATCCAATCTCAGTCCAATCCAGCATCTTGGGTATGTGCTGAAAAAACAAGTCTGATCAAAAGAGGCCCCACCTCACAGCAGAAATTAAAGGATCTTCTACTGATGGCTTGGTGCCAGACAGCCCAGCATACCTTCAGGAGGTCTAGCGAAGTCCATGCAAAGGCAGAGGTAGAACCTTCAGGGCCCCCATGCAAGAAACCATGAAGGGCCCCCCTAACCCCTGGCTGGGGCCCTTTATTACGATCCCGCAGTGGAATTCTTTCACATGTTCTACAGCGGGCCCCTTTCCTGCCGTCTTGGAGCCCCCCGCGATGGCAGAATGCCAGGGCCGGTCACAAGTGCCTCCTTTATGACCCTGGTAGTTCCCACACTGGCGCAGGTCCTAATTTGACAGGCATGTGGGTGCCCCAAACTCAGATAGTGTGCATTCAGGGCCACTCACCTGTATCTTCACACCTGTCAAATTAGGACATGAGGCTGTGTTTGTACAGCCGCTGCATCCCCATAGACTAACATGCAGCTCCAGCTGCACAAACTGCTCATTCATGGGCCAGAGAACCTGTGGGAATGAGCCCTTAATTTTTTTAATTATTTTTTACAATTTTAACTATTTTAAAATTGGCAAAATTTCAGGGGTCTAATTAGACCCCTGAAGTCTCAATTTTAAGAGGAAAGACATTCCCCAGTTTATTTCAGCAGTCTCAGCTGCACAGAATGAATGAACAAGAACTCTGCACAGCCTTCCTGTTCATTCATAAACTGAAGTATAGTAAACAGGGTTTACTGTGTTGATTAGCAAAAGGGAGGGGCTGGTTGTGACGGACAGCCTGGCACCCAGCCTGGGTGCCTCCACCAAGATACAACTTCCTCCCCTCTGGAACAACGACTCATGTTTTTTTTTTTTTTTTTTTTAAAAAGCCAGTGGAGTGCAAAACACACCTAAAAACTTCCACCGGGTGCCAAAAAAAGTGAACACACATAAAGAGTGACACACAAAAACGTGCAACGGGTGTTACACTGATCCCCCACTAGGGAAGGACCTTACCCTGATCCCCCAGGGCGTTAGGCTTCAGACGGGGACTGAGGTACTTCACATGGGACAATCTGGCCGAAACCAGATGGACCCCCGTTCTCTGGAAGGTCTGCCAAAACAGACCCACCCAAGTACTAGGTGGAACTCCCCCGAAGGGAGACCCCATGAGAGAGGGCGAACCCATCCAGAAGGCCTATGTCCACCCCCTCCCAAGACTTTCAGAGTAGGCCTGAGGACCCACACCCTACTCATCACACTGTGACAACGTGCAACATCAACCAAAAAAGACAAAAATAGTGACAAACACGGGGATCAATAAAAAGAAAGTGGGGAGAAGGAAGTGGGAGAGAGTGAAAAGTGACCATTGTGTAATACAATGGCCAGGCCTCCGGCCAGAAATATAAATTTCCTCTGGTCCTAGCTAAAAGGCTCGGCCCTAGAGGCAGGTGTGAGAAACGTGTGTTGTGGTGAAGTGACCATGGTGCCATAAATCAAGTGCCTAAACACTGTGACTGTATGGCACCCCTGAACTGCCACTTCAGGGGTACATTCACCACTGGCTTTTCATGCAACCCAGACCACAGCAGCCCCCACCCCAGCCAGGAAGGCCTGAAGTTCTGGAAGCTTGGGGAGAGCCCTTTACCATCAGGCCTCACCGTCGCTCCCATCCCTCCTACCTAATTACATTCGGGAAATACTAACTGCTCCCCCGGTGGGAAAGAGGAACCAGTGTTCTCTCCCAAAAAACTGACCAGAGCTAGAGCTACCCCAATCTAGGCCAGAAGGCCAGGGACCCGACCCTCTGGCCAGACCCAATGGTTCTCCATCCCCATCAGAAGGCTTCCCTTTCAGCTACGAACCGCTCCAGGTTACCTTTACACCAGCAGGTTTTGCATAGCCTCCGCCATCCCTGATACCACCTCGCCATAGATCAGGGACAGAAGCAAGCACCACCTCCTGGCAACTGATAAGAACAGATACTACACTTGACCTTAGCTAAAAACCTTGAGAAGCAATGACTATTGATAAAAAATATGTGGCGCTACCTCAGTCCCAACGTAAAAGAATCTCAACTAATATGCCCAAAGCCAAAATGAACACAAACAGGTAAGGCTCAGTACAGCAATGTGTACATATAAAGTGCAAAGTGAAACACAAAAAAAATATTCCAAACTCACACCAAATATAGTGGAAAATCCAACCTCACGTGGCAAGGTGTAATGAATAAATCGTAAATGATGTCTCAAAAAGTGTCCAATCAATCAATATTAAGCATCTGACATAAATAAAACCACCGAAAACTAAAGAATACTAATAGCATTAATGTTCACAAGTGTGCGATTCACAGATGTAATAAAGCAATGCGACTTCCGACAATTTAACAAAGTGCATTGTGCGTGATTAAGAAATATAGCTGAGGAACCACATAATCACAAGTAAACACTTAACAACTGCAACTTCCAAGCAAAAAAATAAATTGCGACATGAAATGTGCATATAGCTAAAAATAATTAATTTCACAAGTATGCGGTTCACAGATGCGATAATAAATGCGACTGTAAGGATATATCATTTCTAGCAAAGTGCAATATGCATATAATAATATTAATATTGAAATTCATACAAAATGTAATGTGCATATAATTCAAAATTCCACAAGCATGCAATTCGCACATGTGATGATTAAATACAACAAAAATATATAATTTCTAACAAAGTGCAATGTGCATAATGAATAAATAAATAATATGCAGTGAGAAATAAAATAAATAAACTATCCAATTGACTGTGAGTTCATGTGTCAAAGTGAGGTGATATAGAAGTAAAAATATTCAGGTGCAGTCCAGACACATATGAGTGCGACTTCTAATAAAGCTCCAAAATGTGGAAAGACAGAAATCTTCTAAAGATGAAAAAAGTGCTGGTGCAGTGATAGAAACAAACGTCTATAAATGATTCATCCAATCCTGTTCCATAGTGCGATTTACGGTGACCGCGGTGACCGTTTCCCCCAGCCTCTCACCTGTAGTAGCGGCCCCCAAATGGGCCGAGTCACGCTTATACCCACAGGTGGGTAGGGATATCAGCACTGGAACGGCTCCCCAAAATTGGACTCCCAATCTAGATGCCAGCTCCTTTGGGAGTGGGATTGGAGCAGCATATCGCACTTTGGAACAGGATTGGATGTGGCGACGCCACAAGAGAAGTTATTTTGTGTGCTGCAGTTTGTGAAGTGTGAGTCTATTGTTCAAGTACATGACTTCTGCCATCGGTTCAACAAACAGCCACCTCGTCATTAGCAAATTTACGATTGGCTCATAAAATTTGTTGAAGTTGCATATGCAAACGAAAAAGCACTGGTCATTCTCGCACGTCAGGTGAAAATGTTGAGCGTATCTGAGGTGCGTTTGAAGAGAGCCCTAGGAAATCCATAACACAGGCAAACGTTAAACTTGGAATTCCTCAAACAGTGGTATGGCATGTTCCTAAAAACATCTGCATATGAAGCCATACAAGTTGCAGTTACTGCAGCTATTGCATCTTGGTGACCATAGCAGAGGGTTCAAATTTTGCACTGCAATTCTGCAGGATATGGAAGAGGACAATTTTTCTGAACGACTAATTTTTTTGGATGAATCAACATTTCATCTCTCTGGTAAGGTTAATCGCTTTAGTGTTAGAATTTGGGTAAAGATCCTTGCATTGTCGTCGAACATGAGAGACTCGCCGAAAGGGGTACATAAAATAAAAGTGTTTGTCCCACCTATGCCTGCTACTCTTCAAGATCTGAGACATTGAAATGTTGAAGTTGTCATTTCAATTACACTAGTTTCCATTTGATTCATGTGTGGCAAGAAACGGTCTACCGTTTTGATGTTTGTTGCGCAACACATGGTGCTCATTTTGAGTGCATACAACCTCAAGGACCAAAAAGCTTTGTACCTTCCTCTATCCAGTGATGTATGTATGTGCTTCTAACCCTTATGCTGCGTACACA
Organism: Lithobates septentrionalis; assembly: GCA_037952835.1. Classification (NCBI taxonomy): domain Eukaryota; kingdom Metazoa; phylum Chordata; class Amphibia; order Anura; family Ranidae; genus Lithobates; species Lithobates septentrionalis. Next base: position 936,749 of record JBBDGP010002781.1, on the reverse strand, counting down.
CAAGCGGACTTTTCGACCGGACTGGTCCGACAGACCGAGTCTGGCGGACAATTCGACCGTGTGTGGGCTTCATCGGACCCGCAGCAGACTTTTTCGGTCAAAAATCTGACGGACTTTAGATTTGGAACATGTTTCAAATCTTTACGTCAGAAAAGTCCGCTTGTCTGTATGCTAGTCCGGAGGTAAACCGACGCTAGGGCAGCTATTGGCTACTGGCTATCAACTTCCTTATTTTAGTCTGGTCGTATGTTATCACGTATGAATCCATCGGACGTTGGTGTGATTGTGTGTAGGCAAGTCTATTTGTTCGGAAAGTCCGTCAGAAGTCCGCCGAAAGTCCGTCAGATAGACCGTCGGACCAGTCCGGTTGAAAAGTCTGCTTGTGTGTACGTGGCATTACAGTTTGTTTGAAATAATCTGCTCAATCTTTTTATATAACCCTATAAATTTTCTGCTGTGATATAAAGGTTTTAAAGCCGCGTACACGCGGGCGTACTTTTTGACCGGACTGGTCCGACAGACTTTCCAGCGGACTTTCGACTGACTTTTGACGGACTTCCGACGGACTTTTTAACGAACGGACTTGCCCACACACGATCACACCAAAGTCCGACAGATTCGTACGTGATGACGTACACCGGACTAAAATAAGGAAGTTGATAGCCAGTAGCCAATAGCTGCCCTAGCGTCTGTTTTTGTCCGTCGGACTAGCATAGAGATGAGCGGATTTCTGGGTCCGGCGGAGTTACGACGTAAAGATTTGAAGCATGTTCCAAATCTAAAGTCCGTCAGATTTGCGACTGGAAAAGTCCGCTGAAGGCCCGGTGAAGCCTACACACGATCGGATTATCCACCGGATTTGGTCCGTCGGCGTCCGTCGGCGTCCGTCGGACAAGTCCAGTCGAAAAGTCCGACCGTGTGTACGCTGCAAAACCTTCTAAAATTTCACAAAGATGACACTTATATCTCTTCTAACAGTTGTTTCATACATGCTCTTCAGAAGTGACACACTGAGCCATTTTATATAAGGGCAACCATAGTTTTTTCTTTTTTTGTTCATGTTAATAATTTGGAATCCTGGTTCTTTCCTTCAGAACGATGGGTTAATGATTATGACCAACCTCTCAATTATCAGTGCCCGAACCGGCAGAGCATCAAGATGATCATCAGGTAAAAAAAAGTCTCTTATTGCAACATACAAGAATTGTCACGGAGGTTGAGTCCAATGTTTGATGATGGCAACTTTCTAAGGACTCATTTACGCAGGCACTCAGCCCCGTATAGCATAAAGAGTGTGTTTTTCTTGCATTCTAGTAAATTAAAAAGCATTGGCTTTATATACTCACCAGTACAGCCAAGTTTGACAGGTACACAGGAACTGGTGCACACACCCCAACACAGAGGGGGTTATTTACGAAAGGCAAATCCACTTTGCACTGCAAGTGCACTTGGAAGTGCAGTCACTCTAAATCTAAGGGGTAGATCTGAAATGAGTGGAAGCTCTGCTGATTTTATCATCCAATCATGTGCAAGCAAAATGCTGTTTTATATTTTCCTTGCATGTCCCCCTCGGATCTACAGCGACTTTACTTCCAAGTGCACTTGCAGTGCAAAGTGGATTTGCCTTTCATAAATAACCCCCAGAGTCTGTACTTTCAGGTTCATGTACCCATCCCTCTACAACTGTCAAACTCTGCTGTGCAGATGAGTTCATACACCCGATGCTTACTAATATAGCCCATCTGCAAATAGCTTTCTGCAAGTACAAAAATGCAAACACACAGCTCTTCACACTATAAGGGGCTGAGCGGCTTTGTAAATTAGCCCTTAGGGCTCATTTAGACATGTTTCAAAATGTGGCATTTTGACACATTTTTTTTAAAGCAAAGAATGCCAATCAAAGCACCTCTCACTAAATATATGGTGAGTTTACAGTCCTGTTCACACCTTGCGTTTGCTTTGGTTCAAAAATGTTACCCCATATCACTTTCTTGGTGCGTCAAAGTGACAAAGCTCGCTCACAGCACCTGCAGCTTTTGAGGGGTTTTTATTCAGAGTTAGCTACACTTTGTTTGCTACACTTTGTTTTGGAGGTATTGAAGGTATTATGACATATGCCAGTATGCACTGGGAAGCCAACAACTGACCTGGAAAGACGTCATCAGCAGTCACTTCCGGTTCATGTGTATATACAGTATTCTGGAAGTGTCTAGTGAAGACCTCACATCTGGTGTGCAGCGTGGAACAGCAGGAAGGTGAGTGGGTCTGAACTGGAGCATAACTACTAACAGAGGGCACACGTGGTTTGCAACATGGGAAGGCTATAGCGGAAGGTGAGTGGGGACAAGAGAGAGAGAGCATTGAGTGGCGGAGGATGAAAAGAGCTGGGGGACTGGAGCAAGAGAAACTAGCAGTTGTTACATGCGATGCACAGCGTGGGAGGTCAGTGGGGACCAAAGAGAAAGGAGGATCTGCAAACCAGAGGATCAGCTGGGCTGGGGTTACTACTGGGGGGGGGGGGGGATTAGCCAAGCTGGGCGTTACTACTGTGCAGGAAACTAGCCAAACGGGGGATCAGCCAAGCTGCGGGTTACTACTGAGCAGGGGATCGGCAAAGCTTGGGGTACGGAGTGGGGCATTAGCAGAGCTTGGGGTACTACTGAGTGGGGCATTAGCAGAGCTTGGGGTACTACTGAGCAGGGGGTCTGCTGAACGACGATACTACTAAGCTGGGGATCTGCTGAATGAGGGTACCAATGAGCTAGGGATCTGCTGAACAGGGCTACTAATAAGCTGGGGTTCTGCGGAATGGGGGTACTACTGAGCCAGGGTTCGCCTGGGCCCCTTTAAAACAAATATAAAATCAACACTCACACACACAGCATATGCCATGCTTTATTAAAGCTTAAAAAGGCATCACAGAAGCATTAAAAAGAATGTTGAAGCAGTGGGTGCTCTTAAGGTTTTGTTTTTTTGTATTTTTATTCTTTTACGGATAATATTAATCTTCTGCTGCTTGAAGTCAAACATCTCCCTTGAAACTGGTACATATCCTCTCTAGACAGAGAACATGTGCCCCAACTAACCTTTTTTTATTTCTTGATACTATTTGTATACAGTATAAGGAAGGACCATACATTGACTTTCTGTTTCATCTCCTAGCTCGCATGACAATAAGCGTGAAGACCGTGTTTGGGATTTCGGTTGTCAGAACACTTTTAGCAATGCAACTTCTTGTTCCTGGACCGGATACATTAATGATTTTGACCTAGAGTTCAGTTACATCTGTCCATTCGGCTCTGTCATAAATGGCATGTACAGCTATCACGATAACAAGAGAGAAGACAGAAGGTGAATCACACTAGTAATTAAGAATAATTATATTTTATCGTCATTCCAAAAACATGTTGGTATATATGAAAGGAACAAAATATGTTTTTTTGGTAAATGTACACAGAGTGCCATGTCTAACCCTAAAACCCTATCTCTACAGTAGCTATATTGCCCAAAAAAGTGTACAATATAGTGAAATGTGTATAAAAAGTGATACTGTATTCAGAAGGTGTCTAAAGTGACATAAATTATCTATAAATATTCATAAAAACAATTTGGCACAATTGAGAATTGGTATATGTGAATGCGCTATTCATATTTCTACACCACTTACCATTTAAATTCCTATTCCTAATGTTATGTGATCAAGGAGTTATATCATATAATAATATCTCCTAACAATTTAAATATTTAAATATCCATCTTCTGTGTACAAATCAAAAACCATAAATCAAGTGCGTGCATGTGAACAAATAACCTTCTATTGCATGTGTATCACACATAAAAACCTATAGATCCAGCTGAAGCACACATGAAAACCTGTACAACCTATATAAACAGCTGAAAACCATATAACAGGTTGCCCCTCATGTGTTTATAAACAATGTTTTAACGTCCCATAAACCATAAGAATCCAATAATCCTGATGACGCATTTGATGATGCGAAGCGCGTAGAAGCTGCTGGGAGTTCTCGGAGCGGGCGGAAACACATACGATAGCGAGGGGTGAGGCGCAAGCCAAACGTGGATGTCACATACGAACCACGGGATCGCTTAGAACTTGTCCTTATCTGCTGGATTCGCTCAGTGCTGGCTTGAAGGCACTTCTAAATGTGAGTGTAATATCTGTCTTTGGTTTTTTACTCAATAAATGTTTAAAACATACTGCGCAATGATCGCCTATCTATATATCCTACATGAGGAAAACTAAAGCATAGTCGATCAGAAGTGATATTAAGGTAGAGCGACACTAAGGTGGAGCGTTTTTAAAGTGGGGTTCCACCCAAAAAAACAAACATATCTAAAAAATTCTAAAAAAAAAACCAAAAAAACATTTGGATATTTTTTTTTTTTTACTTACCTCTAAATGCCTGTTGCTAGGTGGTCCCTCGTAATCTGCCCCTTCGTCTGCCTGGGCTGATGACATCACTTCCCCCTGGCACAGGAAGGGCTCGGCTCTTCTCCCTCCCTCCTGTCAATCATCTGGGACCCATTGCAGGTCCCAGGTGATTGAGCGGCCAATCACGGCGCTCGGCGCCGCTCGCGCATGCGCAGTGGGTGCCAGGCTGTGAAGCCACAGCCCGGCGCCCACAGTTGAAATGCCGGCGCCGATGAGCGGAGGGGGGGGACGAGCGGGGCTTCGATCCCCCGCACCGCTGGACCCAGGGACAGGTGAGTGTCCAATTAAAAGTCAGCAGCTGCAGTATTTGTAGCTGCTGACTTTTATTTATTTTTTTTTTTAATGGCCCCCCTGGGTGGAACTCCTCTTTAAGGTGGAGTGGTTATCCCATGAATGAACCAAAGGCTCATCATTTAACAAGCATCTGGTGAGTGGCCAATCTGCAAGGTGGTGGTGTGTCACAAAGTCACTTTTAAATAAGAAGAGACACAAGAGCACGTTAAGAATATAGTCACAGCAACTGAAAGAGGAATATTGGATTATTGGATTCTTATGGTTTATGGGACGTTAAAACATTGTTTATAAACACATGAGGGGCAACCTGTTATATGGTTTTCAGCTGTTTATATAGGTTGTACAGGTTTTCATGTGTGCTTCAGCTGGATCTATAGGTTTTTATGTGTGATACACATGCAATAGAAGGTTATTTGTTCACATGCACGCACTTGATTTATGGTTTTTGATTTGTACACAGAAGATGGATATTTAAATATTTAAATTGTTAGGAGATATTATTATATGATATAACTCCTTGATCACATAACATTAGGAATAGGAATTTAAATGGTAAGTGGTCAAAAATCATTCAGGCTAATAGATATTCGTTAGATCCGGTAAGATCAAGTGATTTTAATGTTAGATCTCACATCATTTCAGAGATATTCCACATCAAAATAGAGATATTAGGTGGTACATATGGACGGGTTAGCCTCCCCTTATCAAATTTTCTGGTCAAAAATCATTCAGGCTAATAAATATTCGTTAGATCCGGTAAGATCAAGTGGTTTTAACGTTAGATCTTACATCATTTCAGAGATATTCCACATCAAAATAGAGATATTAGGTGGTACATATGGACGGGCTGGCCCCCCCTTATCAAATTTTCTGGTCAAAAATCATTCAGGCTAATAGATATTAATTAGATCCGGTAAGATCAAGTGGTTTTAACGTTAGATCTCACATCATTTCAGAGATATTCCACATCAAAATAGAGATATTAGGTGGTACATATGGACGGGTTAGCCCCCCCCTTATCAAATTTTCTGGTCAAAAATCATTCAGGCTAATAGATATTCATTAGATCAAGTAAGATCAAGTGGTTTTAACGTTAGATCTCACATCATTTCAGAGATATTCCACATCAAAATAGAGATATTAGGTGGTACATATGGACGGGTTAGCCCCCCTTATCAAATTTTCTGGTCAAAAATCATTCAGGCTAATAGATATTCGTTAGATCTGGTAAGATCAAGTGGTTTTAATGTTAGATCTCACATAATTAGAGACTTATTAAGTGATTAATGAGGGGGGCTGGCCCCCCCTTATCAAATTTTCTGGTCAAAAGTCATTCAGGCTAATAGATATTCGTTAGATCCAGTAAGATCAAGTGGTTTTAACGTTAGATCTCACATCATTTCAGAGATATTCCACATCAAAATAGAGATATTAGGTGGTACATATGGACGGGTTAGCCCCCCCTTATCAAATTTTCTTGTCAAAAATCATTCAGGCTAATATATATTCGTTAGATCCGGTAAGATCAAGTGGTTTTAACGTTAGATCTCACATCATTTCAGAGATATTCCACATCAAAATAGAGATATTAGGTGGTACATATGGACGGGTTAGCCCCCCCTTATCAAATTTTCTGGTCAAAAATCATTCAGGCTACTAGATATTCGTTAAATCCGGTAAGATCAAGTGGTTTTAACGTTAGAGATATTAGGGGGTAGTACATAAGGGGTGAGATTAGATCTCACATAATTAGAGACTTATTAAGTGATTAATGAGGGGGGCTGGCCCCCTCTTATCAAATTTTCTGGCCAAAAAATCACCCCGGCTAATTGATATTCATTAGATCCGGTAAGATCAAGTGATTTTAATGTTTGATTATCCATAATTACAGAGATATTATGGATATTTGGTAGCAATGCACGTATATCCATACTAGTGTCTTTATCGGAGGCGGTGATGAGCATTTTCACGTGTACCAGTAGGGAGTGCCATTGAGCATACCGAGGTATGCTGAAATGATGTGGGACATTAATCGACAGGTGTGTCCAAGCCCAGTGAAGCCTGAAGCACAGTGCCAGAAGCCAGAGGGAAACTTCGGAGGGCTCTGGTGAAGGAGCCAACCGGGTGCCCATCTACAGTAGCTGGCTCAAAACCAATGACACAAAGAGACAGCAGCGAAAGTCCAAACCCTTGCAGAGGGCCCCCCGTTGTTGCCTCCAAGCAACCCAGTGTCCTGTTTCTTTTGACAAATGCTGCCTGGTGTCGGAGAATCAATGCACACCAGGCTCCCAGAACTTAGCACAGACTTAAGCCCGATCAGAACCTCGCAGAGAGGAGCGTGGATACAAACCACCGAACAGGCCAGGGCCACCACTTCCTCCATGCTCCCTGACAAGCTGGTGGGACCTTCTCCTGTTGTTCCCATCCAAGTAAAGGGAGTCTACACCAAGGCCCTTCTGGATACTGGAGCTTAAGTGACCCTTCTCTACAGAGACTTCTGTGACAGGCACCTCAAGCACCTGCCTTTGCAGAAGTTGGAAGAGCTGCAGATATGGGGCATTGTGACTCAGAACTTCCCCTATGATGGCTATCTACTGGTCAAGCTGACCTTCGATCCCTCCATGGCTGGGAAAGCCGAGATTTTTGAAACTCAGGCAGTGGTCTGTCCTCGCTCACCAGGGGCCAGTAAGAGTTCTCTCATGATAGGGACCAATACTGATCTTGTCAGAAGGCTGTTGACACCTCTTGTTCTGGAGCCGGGCACTTCAACTACAAGTGTGCACCCCATGCTGAGACAAGCCTACCAGACCTGGTACAAAAACAGAAGGGAAAGATCTGGCGCTTGGACCAGTGTGAGAAGGTGTTACAGCCTGGTAAAGTGGCCTATTTACGAGCATCTGTCAAGCTAAATTGGAAGCAAGCAGGCCCTTTCATTGTCCTTCAATCAGACGGACAGAGAGAAGACATGGAAGTGGAGATAATTCCCGAGGTGGTTTCAACCAAAGGGTTGCAAAGAAGTCACGGGAAGATCTAGGTTAGTGTCCGCAACATAACAGCCTCGCCAGTGAAGATGCTGGCTCAGATGTTGCTGGGACAAGTGAATCTGGCCACCCCAGTCCCACTGTCTGATTTGGTGTGGGGAGCAAAGGATGGAATCTCTGTGGAGGAGCTCTATCCGAAAAATACTCCCCTTTTGCCTGAATGGAAAGAAAGGGCCAAGACTCAGTTACTGAGATGGCAGGCTGCATTCTCCAAGAGTGAATTTGATGTGGGGTGTGCAAAAAGTGCCCAATACCGGATCCATCTCTTCGAGTGCATAAGCTGTTCAGGGAAAGAGTTTGATGGATTCCTTTAGGGGACTTGGAGGATCTGCATGAACAACTGGCAGAGTTGAAGAGGGCAGGTATCATCCGAGAGTCCCAGAGTCTATACGCTTCCCCAATAGTGGTGGTACGGAAGGAGAATGGGTCACTGAGGCTAGGTATTGACTACTGGACGCTGAACTGAAGGACCATTCCCGACCAATATACCACCCCAAGGATAAAAGATGCCTTGCAGAGCCTGTCAGGAGCGAAGTGGTTCAGCATGCTGGATTTGAAGAGTGGGTATTACCAAATCCCCATGCACCCTGAGGATTGGGAGAAGACCATTTTCATTACCCCACAGGGGATCTTTGGATTTGACCGTATGCATCAAGGCCTGTCTGATGCCCCAGCCACCTTCCAAAGACTAATGGAGAAGACCGTGGGTGACATGAAACTGATCGAGCTGTTGGTGTACTTAGACGACATCATCGTTTTCAGCAAGACCCTGGAAGAGCAAGAAGAGTTTCTGCAGAAGGTCCTTAAGAGACTCCATGGTGAGGGGGTTGAAGCTGTCTCTGGAAAAGTGCCAGTTTTATCAACCCTCGGTCAATTACCTTGGTCACATTGTGTCTGCTGATGAAGTGGCCACTGACCTCCTGGCCGAGGCCTACCAACGTGACTGAGCTTAGGTCATTTCTGGGATTCTGCTCTTATTACAGAAGATTTGTCAAGGGATTCGCTAAGACGCTGACCCTGATCTGGCGAAGCCTGTCAGACCAGCTGGAGGGCCCAGAAAACCCAGAGAGTCCATTCAGGAACAATGGACTCTGCAGTGTGAAGAGGTTTTAGGCAGCTGAAGTGAAGCCTAACAACCGCTCCAGTCGTGGCCTATGCAGATCCAACCAAGCCATAAGAGCTACACTTTGACACGAGTCGAGATGGGTTAGGTGGGGTGCTATATCAAGAGCATGACTGCCATCTACGGCCTGTTGCCTACGTGAGTCGGAACTTGGCCCCCGCCGAGAAGAACTATCCCATGCACAAACTTGAGTTCCTGGCCTTGAAGTGGGTGGATAAGCTGAGGGATTACCTGTATGGAGCGGAGTTTGTGATCAAGACCAACAACAATGCTCTCACCTACATCCTCACTACCACCAAGTTGGACGCCACGGGTCACAGATGGTTGGCTGCTCTATCAGGGTTTATTTTCAGCCTGAAGTATCGACCGGGGTCAGGAAACAAGACGCTGATGCTTTGTCAAGAAGGCCCCATTGACCCTCCAGAAGAATAGGCCCAACTGACACCTGAAGGGTACGAGCCTTACAGTATGTCAAGGAGCAGAACATCAACCTGGAGTAGGATCCAGGACCGAAGAGGTTGGAGTGTCAGGTATCCCCAGATGTTATTGCAATGTCGCCCAAGTCGGGGATGAAGGTCTGCCCAAGCTGTCAAAGACCTGCGGAGGGACCAGTTGGAGGACCCTCTCTGTAGCTTGGCATTGAAGGCCTTGGAGAGCCAATACCCTGACTTGCTCCTCACTGACTCCCCGAAGGAAACCCATCTGCTGCACTGAGAGTGGGATCGGTTTCAGGTGCACAGAGGGTTGGTCTACCGAAATGGCCCCTCTGACGATTCTGAAGAAAAATGGCAGCTATTCCTACCTGAAAAACATACGTAGACAGTATTAACTGCCCTACTATCAGGCACCATGAATCAGACCGAGACAGAAGTATGGTTAAATCACACTTGTTTAATAATAATAATAATAATAAGGTAAACAGAGTAAGCGTAGTCAAAACAAGCTAGAGTTCAGCAACCGGATCGGGTAGTCAGCCAAGCAAATTCCAGAGTGCCAGAGATAAACGTAGTAGTTCAGCAAGCAGGATCAGGAGCCAGAAGGAACGTTAGCCTAGCAAGTCTTCAACAGGAACGCAGGAGAATGAGTCTGTGATGTTGACAAAGGTGAAGGCAGAGATCAAGTGAGCTGGACGACTTTAGGTAGGCAGGACTGACGAACAAAACCATAACAGCTGTGTAACTGTGGAGAGAAATGGGAGCTCAGACAAGGAATGGCTGAGCCCAGCCCTGACATGCAGGCTGAAGTTGAGGACTATTGCCACTCCTGCATCAGATGTATCCAAAGGAAGACTTTGCCTCACCGAGCTGCCCCAATGGACCATCTTCAGAGTCGACCCATGGAGCTGGTGTGCATTGACATTCTGTGCTTGGAGCCTGATCTGAGCGGGCAGGGAAATATCCTGGTAGTGACTGACCATTTCCCTCGGTATGCCCAGGAGTTTTCCACGAGGGATCAACAAGCATCCATGGTGGCCAAGATCTTCGCGGAGAAATTCTTTGTGCACTATGGTCTGTCCCAACGCATCCACTCTGATCAAGGGAGAGATTTCAAGAGTAGTCTCATCAAGAGACTTTCAGACCTGTTGGGCATCAGGAAGTCTAAAACCACCCCGTATCATCCTCAAGGAGATCCTCAACCAGAGAGATTCAACCGAACCCTCCTGGATATACTTAGAAGTCTAAGTTCAGAACAAAAGCAGCACTGGAGCAAGCATACAGTGGCTATTGTGCATGCTTATAACAGCACCGCCAATGATGCCACAGGTTACTCTCCCTATAGTTTGATGTTCGGACCGTAGGCCCGGCTGCCAGTAGACTTGGCCTTCGGCACATCCCTCGACCATACCTTAGGAACTTTCCACAGAGGGTATGTGGATCGCCTGCAGAGACGTCTGAAAACCACCTATGATAAGGCTCAAGCTGCCTCATATGCCCGAGGACAGAGAAACAAAATAAACTTTGACCTCAGGGTACGAGTGCAGGACCTACAGCCGGATGACAAGGTACTGCTGAGAAACCTGGGTGTCCCTGGAAAGCACAAGTTGGCTAACCGCTGAAAGTCACAGCCCTATGTAGTTTGCACGCATCTGCCCAGACACCCAGTATATCAAATCCGGCCAGAGGGAAGCACAGGCCTGCTGAAGACTTGGCATCACAATCATCTGTTAAAAAGGAAGAAAAGCAGCGCCGACCTAAGTGCAGTACTGTAGCATAAACATTTATTACAGGTTAAAATGCACTCACTCAGAGTAAGGTAGATACAGGCACATCAAGTAAAAAATCCATCCGGGAAGCTGTGTGGTGGGCAGCAGGGCTCCACAGGGGGCGATCCTGAAAGCTGGAGTGTGTTACACTTGTCTCCTTGTCCCGTCTGACGGCGCAGGTGGTAACCAGTGTCACAGGCTGGGTTGAGACAGGCACAGCGTGGATCGTCTGTTAAGTTGTATTTCCCGGGTATCAGTGACGCTGGGGGCGTGCACGCGTTCGGAGCATGCGTGCTCCTTCATCAGGCATAGCGTCCATTAATTTCGGAAGAGGTATAAGAAGGGCGGGCGGGCCAATTGCATCATTGGCTCCGCCTACCTCGTATTAGGCTTAAGGGAACCGTGGGAGGGGTGGACAGTGTTGAGGAACATGATGACAGAATAGGGGGTGGAGAGTGGAGGAGACAAGGAGGAAATAGCAAGGGAGGTGAACAAGTGTGTGGAGAGAGGGGGGAGGGAGAGAACAGCAGAGGGACGTGATAGCATGGATATGTGCTTATTAGAAGGCAGTTGCTGAGAGGTGGAGTGATCTCATGGCAATGGGATGACGAGGATAATATGTGGATAATATGTGGAAAAAAAGGGAAAATTAGAAAATTGTAAAAATTAGAAAATAATCTAAGAAAAATCTATATATGTAGTAAAATAAAAATAAATGGCAGTGATGATGGGATGAAAATGGGAGAAATAGGAGGGTTTTTTTTAAAAATGAAGGGAGTTGTGGACTTATAAATGGGTAGAGAATTGTATATAAAAAAATGTGGAAAAGAAGGAATGTATATATAAAAATATACATAAAAAAATACATAAAAAAGATGTACATAAAAAATATATATAAAAAAAAAAAAAAAAAAAAAAAAAAAAAAGTATGAAAAACATATACACATATATATACACATACATTATATATATATATATATATATATATATATATATATACATACATATATGTACATATATATATATATATACATATATACACACATACATACATACACACACATACATGCACATGCGCATGCGTTGGGTGGAACCAGGACATGTATGGGCACATGCCGTGGTGGGTGTGGGTTTCCAGTGGGATATAGGGGTAGAACCTTAGAGTGGAAGAATTATAAAGGGGGGAATGGAAAGAGAAAAAAGGGGGGGGCAAAGGGGAGGAGACACATCAGGGTGTAGAGGGGTGTTATTGTTGGGGGGAAGGGTGGTGGGTGAGGTGTGGGGTGTGTGTTGTTGGGGCTGTGAAAGAGGGGATCTGGGCATGATTGAGGATGGATTTTTAGAGGACTGGGTTGACTTCTATTTCTTCATTCAGGCCTCCAGGCGCAAGGGCGTCAAGGGTATATATCCAAAAAGTTTCTCTTTCACAGAGACGCTTGAAACGCTCTGTGGGGGGGAGGGTCCTGGGTATTTGTTCGATGACCCATACTAGTATACCATTGGTGGAGCCTTGGTGGTACTCTTTGAAATGTCTGGGGATGGTTAGATTAAGGTTTTCTTCTATAGATCTGCGGTGTTCGCCAAATCTTTTCCTAAGTGTTCGGATGGTTCGACCAATATAGAGTAGGTTGCAGGGGCAACGGATGCCATAGATTACAAAGTCTGAGGAACAATTAAAAAATTCTCTGAGTTGGTAGGTGTTTCCTTTTGTGGTGAAAGATTTTTGGCGATGGGGGACAAATTTGCAGGTGAGACATTTGATCTTTTTGCATTGATACATGCCGTTTAATGAGAGGAAGGTCCGAGATGGGGTGGGTCTGTTACGTGTAGTTTTAAGCTTGCTTGGGGCAATAAGGCTTTTTATGTTTCTGGCTTTGCGGTATGTGATCTTGGGTACAGTGTGGATGGATGATTTTAGCATGGGATCCTCCAGTAGAATGTCCCAGTGCTTTTTGAAGATTCTTTCCATTTTTTTGTATTTTGAGTGAAATTGGGTGATGAACCTGGTGGTGTGGGGCTGGGGGGGGGGTGTGGGTTGGGTTGGTGGTTCTGTATGGGAGGGAGAGTCATTTTCTAGAAAATTGGCGAAAGCTTCTTCTATTAGATCTGGGGGGTATCCTTTTTCTAGGAATTTGGTTTTGTAAAGGTTGCCTTGTCTGATGTACTCGGAGTTGTGGGTGCAGTTGCGTTTTAGGCGGTTGAATTGGCTTTTTGGGATATTAGAGATCCATCTGGGGTGATGGCAGCTTTGGTAGTGTAGATATGAATTGCCTGCTGTGGGCTTTATGTAGTTTTTTGCATAGATCGTATTTTCGGTGTGACAGAGCTCAAGGTCCAGAAAGGCCAAACTCTCTGGGCTGCATGCGGATGTGAAGGAGAGGCCTAAGTTGTTGGAGTTGCAATAAGTTACAAAATTGTCAATGGGTGGTCCGGTTGTGTCCCATATGATGATAATATCATCTATATATCGACCCATGTATATGATGAATTCAGAAAAAGGATTGTTGTTCCAGATGAACAGATGTTCCCAAAGGCCCATGGTGAGGTTGGCGTAGCTGGGCGCAAAATTGGCGCCCATTGCCGTCCCTTGGGTTTGGAGGTAGAAGTTATTGTCAAATGAGAAATAGTTGTGGGTCAGGCAGAATTGGGTGGAGTCTATGATGAAGTCTGCTTGTGAAGTTTTGATGGATGGGTCTTCATGCAGACTTCATCATAGACTCCACCCAATTCTGCCTGACCCACAACTATTTCTCATTTGACAATAACTTCTACCTCCAAACCCAAGGGACGGCAATGGGCGCCAATTTTGCGCCCAGCTACGCCAACCTCACCATGGGCCTTTGGGAACATCTGTTCATCTGGAACAACAATCCTTTTTCTGAATTCATCATATACATGGGTCGATATATAGATGATATTATCATCATATGGGACACAACCGGACCACCCATTGACAATTTTGTAACTTATTGCAACTCCAACAACTTAGGCCTCTCCTTCACATCCGCATGCAGCCCAGAGAGTTTGGCCTTTCTGGACCTTGAGCTCTGTCACACCGAAAATACGATCTATGCAAAAAACTACATAAAGCCCACAGCAGGCAATTCATATCTACACTACCAAAGCTGCCATCACCCCAGATGGATCTCTAATATCCCAAAAAGCCAATTCAACCGCCTAAAACGCAACTGCACCCACAACTCCGAGTACATCAGACAAGGCAACCTTTACAAAACCAAATTCCTAGAAAAAGGATACCCCCCAGATCTAATAGAAGAAGCTTTCGCCAATTTTCTAGAAAATGACTCTCCCTCCCATACAGAACCACCAACCCAACCCACCACCCCCCCCAGCCCCACACCACCAGGTTCATCACCCATTTTCACTCAAAATACAAAAAAATGGAAAGAATCTTCAAAAAGCACTGGGACATTCTACTGGAGAATCCCATGCTAAAATCATCCATCCACACTGTACCCAAGATCACATACCGCAAAGCCAGAAACATAAAAAGCCTTATTGCCCCAAGCAAGCTTAAAACTACACGTAACAGACCCACCCCATCTCGGACCTTCCTCTCATTAAACGGCATGTATCAATGCAAAAAGATCAAATGTCTCACCTGCAAATTTGTCCCCCATCGCCAAAAATCTTTCACCACAAAAGGAAACACCTACCAACTCAGAGAATTTTTTAATTGTTCCTCAGACTTTGTAATCTATGGCATCCGTTGCCCCTGCAACCTACTCTATATTGGTCGAACCATCCGAACACTTAGGAAAAGATTTGGCGAACACCGCAGATCTATAGAAGAAAACCTTAATCTAACCATCCCCAGACATTTCAAAGAGTACCACCAAGGCTCCACCAATGGTATACTAGTATGGGTCATCGAACAAATACCCAGGACCCTCCCCCCCACAGAGCGTTTCAAGCGTCTCTGTGAAAGAGAAACTTTTTGGATATATACCCTTGACGCCCTTGCGCCTGGAGGCCTGAATGAAGAAATAGAAGTCAACCCAGTCCTCTAAAAATCCATCCTCAATCATGCCCAGATCCCCTCTTTCACAGCCCCAACAACACACACCCCACACCTCACCCACCACCCTTCCCCCCAACAATAACACCCCTCTACACCCTGATGTGTCTCCTCCCCTTTGCCCCCCCCTTTTTTCTCTTTCCATTCCCCCCTTTATAATTCTTCCACTCTAAGGTTCTACCCCTATATCCCACTGGAAACCCACACCCACCACGGCATGTGCCCATACATGTCCTGGTTCCACCCAACGCATGCGCATGTGCATGTATGTGTGTGTATGTATGTATGTGTGTATATATGTATATATATATATATATGTACATATATGTATGTATATATATATATATATATATATATATAATGTATGTGTATATATATGTGTATATGTTTTTCATACTTTTTTTTTTTTTTTTTTTTTTTTTATATATATTTTTTATGTACATCTTTTTTATGTATTTTTTTATGTATATTTTTATATATACATTCCTTCTTTTCCACATTTTTTTATATACAATTTCCTACCCATTTATAAGTCCACAACTCCCTTCATTTTTAAAAAAAACCCTCCTATTTCTCCCATTTTCATCCCATCATCACTCCCATTTATTTTTATTTTACTACATATATAGATTTTTCTTAGATTATTTTCTAATTTTTACAATTTTCTAATTTTCCCTTTTTTCCACATATTATCCACATATTATCCTCGTCATCCCATTGCCATGAGATCACTCCACCTCTCAGCAACTGCCTTCTAATAAGCACATATCCATGCTATCACGTCCCTCTGCTGTTCTCTCCCTCCCCCCTCTCTCCACACACTTGTTCACCTCCCTTGCTATTTCCTCCTTGTCTCCTCCACTCTCCACCCCCTATTCTGTCATCATGTTCCTCAACACTGTCCACCCCTCCCACGGTTCCCTTAAGCCTAATACGAGGTAGGCGGAGCCAATGATGCAATTGGCCCGCCCGCCCTTCTTATACCTCTTCCGAAATTAATGGACGCTATGCCTGATGAAGGAGCACGCATGCTCCGAACGCGTGCACGCCCCCAGCGTCACTGATACCCGGGAAATACAACTTAACAGACGATCCACGCTGTGCCTGTCTCAACCCAGCCTGTGACACTGGTTACCACCTGCGCCGTCAGACGGGACAAGGAGACAAGTGTAACACACTCCAGCTTTCAGGATCGCCCCCTGTGGAGCCCTGCTGCCCACCACACAGCTTCCCGGATGGATTTTTTACTTGATGTGCCTGTATCTACCTTACTCTGAGTGAGTGCATTTTAACCTGTAATAAATGTTTATGCTACAGTACTGCACTTAGGTCGGCGCTGCTTTTCTTCCTTTTTATCTCCCTCCAAAGGTGAATTCTGCCCTTCAAGCAAGCTGCCTCCTGTGTTTGTATCTGCATCTCTCCCCCTGAGGTCATAGACCTATACTCTGCATTCCCCCCTCCACTCATTTTATCCCAGTTTTTATGCCTGGACTTTTGTTCATCAACCCAGCACCATCCCTGGACTTTTTTTTTACCATTTTTCATATTTTATTTTTCATCTTTTATTTTCTATTATCATTATTTTTAACATATAAATGTATTGTAACTCACAGATGACTGTTATTTAAATTAATATCTTTTAATTCTTTATTTTATATAACTTACTATCCCTTTGTATATTGCTCACCCCCATCCATAGCTGTCGTCCCCTAGCGCAACAAAATATTGTAAATTATCACAATCATCTGTTGCCTCTGTCAGAAGCAGTTCATGTGCCACCACAGCCAGATTTACAGTCCACACCCACGGCCTCTCAAAGATCCCGACCAGTGACTAGACCTCACTCTGTACCCCTTGCTGAAGATGAAAACAGCGAGGATGAAGATAAAGATTGTCTTTGGCCATCTCAAATGCCAGGGCCTGGCACCAACCCCCCCCCCCCTTTTCTTCTCCTCCCAAGCTGACTGAGGTGACTCTCAGGCCAGAGGCTCCTGAGTTTGTACCTCAAAGTCCACCTTTTTGAAGAGTTGGAAGACCCTCAATATTCCCTGCTGACAACAGACCCCTAAGACATTCCATCCTTCATTGAGGAAGCTGAAATGCAGGAAGAAGAAGAGACCAGTGTGCCTGTAACCCCAGAACCTAAAGAACAGCGAGAGCGAAGGGTTATTCACCTGCCCAAAAGACTAACATATGATACTTTGGGTGAAAGCTCTGAGGAGGTCGTTCTCATTGCAAAAACGACTCTTGAAGAAACCGACCCTTCCACCCAGAGGCAGCTCTCTAATTAGGCAAATTAGGCGGCAGCCTAAGGCCCCGCGCTCCCAGGGGCCTCGCGGCCGCCGCCTATTATGCCTAAGTTGTGTGTGGAAATGAGAGGGAATGTTCCCCGGTCAGTGTCCCGGAACCGTCTTTAACACGGGGGAACGCGGTGTCCGCAACTACCTTTCCCAGCCGAGGGCAGGTGAGCGGACTGAGCACTTGAGAACTGCTCAATGTCCTGGGTCAGTGGGTGGCTGTATGTATTTCCCTCCCTCGGCTCCTTCCCCTTCTGTTGCGCTCATCGAATCTCCTGCATGCAGCGGCTGAGCAGCTCCCTGCTCTACTCTCCAGAATGGATCGGCCTGCAATGGAGGACTTGCCAGAGCTGCCGCGTCATCGAGGAGCCAGTCTGTCACTGCCTTAAGGTACTACCCGACACTGACAGGCTGACAGCATCCCATGATGTCACCTCCTGAGTCCTGACTGAGAGCACAGCGAAAATCAAGGCTGACAGCCGCCCGTGACCTCACAGCCCTGAGTGACGTTATGTATGCCATGATGCCACCTACTGACCCCTGCCATAATCATAATCCTCCTCATCATCCCCCTGTTCCTGGCATCCCACTTCCCTATCTCCTGTCATCATACTTCCTATCATCCCCCCTGTCATCATTTCTATCCTCACCATAATCCCCCTGTGCCTGGCATCCCACTACCCCACCCTGTGTCATCTTCATCCTCCCTGCACCCCACTGCCAGCTTCCTACCACCTCACCCCTGTCATCTTCATCCTCCCTGCACCCCACTGCCAGCTTCCTACCACCCCACCCCTGTCATCTTCATCCTCCCTGCACCCCACTGCCAGCTTCCTACCACCCCACCCCCGTCATCTCCATCCTCCCTGCACCCCACTGCCAGCTTCCTACCACCCCACCCCCGTCATCTTCATCCTCCCTGCACCCCACTGCCAGCTTCCTACCACCCCACCCCGTCATCTTCATCCTCCCTGCACCCCACTGCCAGCTTCCTACCACCCCACCCCGTCATCTTCATCCTCCCTGCACCCCACTGCCAGCTTCCTACCACCCCACCCCGTCATCTTCATCCTCCCTGCACCCCACTGACAGCTTCCTACCACCCCCCGTCATCTTCATCCTCCCTGCACCTCACTGCCAGCTTCCTACCACCTCGCCCCTGTCATATTCATCCTCCCTGCACCCCACTGCCAGCTTCCTACCACCTCACCCCCGTCATCCCTCCTGCACCCCACTGCCAGCTTTCTACCTCCCCACCCCCATCATCCCCCCTGCACCCCACTGACAGCTTCCTACCACCTTACCTCCATCATCTTCATCCCCACTGCCAGCTTCCTACTACCCCACCCCCATCATCTTTATCCCCCCTGTACCCCACTGCCAGCTTCCTACCAGCCCACCCCCGTCATCTTCATCCCCCCTGTACCCCTCTGCCAGTTTCCTACCCCCCACCCCTCTGTCATCTTCATCCCCTTGTACCCTACTGCTGACATCCTACCACCTCATCCATTGTGATCAGCATCCCCATCATTCCTCTGTATCCCACTTCTGGCATCCTACCACCCCATCCTCTGTGATCATCATCTTAATCCCTTCTGGTACTCCACTTCCAGCTTCCTACCACCCCACCCCCTGTCATCATCACCCCCCCCCATACCCCACCTCTGACATCCTACCGTCCTGCCTTCTGTCATCAAAATCCCCATCATCCCCATGTACCCCATCTCTAGCATACACCACCCTACCCGTTATCATCTCCTTATCTTCCCCCCTTTACCCCACTGTCAGCCACCTACCAACCTACATCCTGTCATCATTATCTCCATCCTTATCATAATCCCCCTGTGCCTGGTGTCCTACCACCCCACCCTCTGTAATCTTCATCCCCCTGTACCCCACTGCCAGCTTCTTACCACCCCACCCCTGTCATCATTCCACCTGTATCCCATTGCCAGTTTCCTACCACCCCACCCCCTGTAATCTTCATCCCCCTTTACCCTACTGCCAGCTCCCTACCACCCCACCCACTGTCATCATCATCATCCCCATACCCTACCTCTGATATCCTACCACCCTGCCCCCTGTCATCAACATCCTCATCATCCCCCTGTACCCCACCTCTAGCATCCAACCCCCATCATCATCCCCCCTGTACCCCACCTCTAGCATCCAACCATCCTACCCCCATCATCATCCCCCCTGTACCCCACTGCCAGCTTCCTACCCACCCACTGTCATCATTATGCCCCTTTGCTGACCTCCTTCCCCTTTTTCATCAACATGCCCATCTTCCCTCTCTACCCCACCTCTGGCATCCTACCACCCCACCCCCATCTTTATCATCCCCATCATCCCCCTGTACCCCACCTCTGGCATCCTACCACCCTACCTCCTATCATTATCATCCTCATCCCTCCTGTACCCCACCTCTGGCATCCTATCACCCTACCCTTTATCCTTATAGGGAAGATATGATCTCAGCCTCTCACCCCAATGCTGCCACCATCATCCCAAACTTCATCCTGTCATCCAACCAACTGTACCCCAGCAGTTGCATTACACACCACAATACTGCCCTGCCACCCAGCGAGAGGTAATGATGTACTGTAACCTCTGGCAAACAATCAGTGAGTAATCATTAGCAACCAATCAGTGAGTGATAATGATAAGCAGTAACCTATAGCAACCAATCAGTGAGCAGTAATAATGCGCAGTAACCTCTATCAACCAATCAATGTGCAGTAATGATGTGCAATAACCTCTAGCAACCAATGGGTGGGCAGTAATGATGTGCGTTACCTCTAGCACCAATCATTGAGTGGTAATATTGTGCAGTAACCTCTAGCAACCAATCAGTGAGCAGTATTGATGTGCACTAACCTCTAACAACCAATCAGTGAGCTTGGAGCAATCAGTGAGTGTGAACCAGACTTTTATGTGTACATTATTAAAGTGTTTTTTTTTAGAAAAGCCTATGTGCATGTTTGTTTTTTGGGATATTGGGGTGGAGAGCAAAATTGCTAGGGGTCTATCGCTTGAGTTATTTTTCCCATTATGGGACTAAGTAGGGCCTTATGTCTAAGATTTGCCTAAGGCCTCACAAAGCCTAGAGCCGCCTCTGCTTCCACCGCAGATTTGGTGGTGGACAATCCCAACTCACTGTCAGGGCTGGGCTCAGCCCTTCCTTCTCTGAGCTGGCCATTCAGCTGTCGGATAATTGCCAGCTCCTATCTCTCCACAGTTACTCAGCTGTTGATGATATCCTGCTCGTCAGTCCTGCCTACTTAAGCCGTCCAGTCCAGAGGATCTCTGCCTTCGCCTTGGTCAACATCACAGAAACAATCTCCTGCGATCCTGTTCAACACTTGCTTTGCTGACATCCCTTCCAGATCCTGCTTGCTGTTCCACTACATTGATCCCTGACTTCTGGCTTGGCTGACTATCTGTTCCGGTTACTGAAGTTTGGCTATGTTTTGACTACGTTTGTTCTTTTTACTTTTATTATTAAACAAGTGTGATTTAACTGTACTTCTGTCTCGGCCTGATTTATTGGTTTCTGACACTCACCCCCTGGCACAGGGGTCTCAAACTGGCGGCCCTCCAGCTGTTGCGAAACTACAAGTCCCATCATGCCTTTGTCTGTGGGAGTCATGCTTGTAACTGTCAGCCTTGCACTGCCTCATGGGACTTGTAGTTTCGCAACAGCTGGAGGGCCACCAGTTTGAGACCACTGCCCTGGCACATCTAGCTGGGCCATTCCAGTTAAGGTGGCCTTTAGGCAGGACAACCTCCCCTCCTATGCTAATTGGTGGGATGTTCCTCTGCCAGGGTTTTATGCAGATGTAAATTGTATGGTTTCCTGTGCACACTAACTGTTTTTTTTTTCCGTGTGTATATCAAAAGCATGTAACAGGTCATAGACTCTTTACCTCCTTTGGCGGACCAAAGGTTCTTTGGTGGGGGAGTGTGTAGCGGGGGCTACTCTATCACCCATGGTCCTGCACCTCCCGCCATTCCTGCCAGCGACCGTCGGACTGAATAGACACTGACACAGGCACTCACTGAGGGAGAGCACGCCTATCAGTCCCTGTGGGGGATTTCTCCCCCTCCCTCTCCTCTTCCTGTGTCCCTATTGGCAGGGAGAGGGAGCCAATCAAGCAGCAGCAGAGGACCACGGCCCACAATACAGCCCCATTGATTTCTACAGGGGGTGGAACTACCAAGCCCAGCCTGCTTTGCAAGAAGGGGGGGCTAGCTAAAGACTTAAGCTTGTTGGTCTGAGGAGAGATCACCATGAGGCAGGGAGGTGAACAGAGGTGTGAGGAGAGACTATAAGCACCCGCTGAAGAACCATGCAAAGAAGGTTCCAGAGACCATCCAGAGACGGTTGAAGATGGATGTACCTTCTGTACCACCTAATATCTCTATTTTTTATGGAATATCTATGAAATTATGTGAGATCTAAAGTTAAAACCACTTGATCTTACCGGATCTAATGAATATCTATTAGCCTGAATGATTTTTGGTCAGAAAATTGCATGTGGGGGGGCCAACCCGTCCTTATGTACCACCTAATATCTCTATTATTATGTGGAATATCTCCGAAATTATGTGAGATCTAACATTAAAACTACTTGATCTTACCGGATCTAATGAATATATATTAGCCTGAATGATTTTTGGCCAGAAAATTTGATAAGGGGGGGGCTAACCTGTCCATATGTATCACCTAATATCTCCATTTTGATGTGGAATATCTCTGAAATGATGTGAGATCTAACATTAAAACCACTTGATCTTACCGGATCTAAGGAATATCTATAAGCCTGATTGATTTTTGGCCAGGAAATTTGATAACGGGGGGGCTAACCCGTCCATATATACCACCAAATATCTCTATTTTGATGTGGAATATCTCTGAAATTATGTGAGATCTAACGTTAAAACCACCTGATCTTACTTGATCTAATGAATATCTATTAGCCTGAATGATTTTTGACCAGAAAATTTGATAAGGGGGGGGGCTAACCCGTCCATATGTACCACCTAATATCTCTATTTTGATGTGGAATATCTCTGAAATGATGTGAGATCTAACGTTAAAACCACTTGATCTTACCAGATCTAACGAATATCTATTAGCCTGAATGATTTTTGGCCAGAAAATTTGATAAGGGGGGCCAGCCCCCCTCATTAATCACTTAATAAGTCTCTAATTATGTGAGATCTAACGTTAAAACCACTTGATCTTACCGGATCTAACAAATAGCTTCCAAAATAGCTAATTGTTTGGTCAATTTTTTGATAAGGGGGGGCTGATGACAGGTTAGCCCCCCCCCCCCCCCGCAAATAACTGTTATTATTGCTTCTTCTGTGTGAGATCTAACGCAAACAATGGTTGATCTAACCTGATCTAACAAAGATCTAAAAAACTGCATAAGATTTTTTCAAAAATTTTGATATGGGGGGGCTAACCCGGCAGAGGTCTCATAGAGTCCCACCCAGGCCGCCTAAACCTGAAGATCCTCCTAGGCCATTCCTATTCAAATTGCTTAATTTCAAGGATCGGGATGCCATACTATATCAGGCCAGAACCAGAGGTGCCCTCGTGAAGATGGATAATGTACGCATATCATTCTACCCTGATTTCTCTGCTGACCTACAGCGTCGCAGGGCCAAGTTTACTGAAGTGAAGAAGCGTCTCCACAGATATGATGTCACCTATGCTATTTTGTATCCTGCCAAGCTTAAAGCGGGGGTCCACCTATCTATCGTTTTTTTTTTTTTTAGTTCATTCACAAACTTTTCTTCTCAGCATTACATACTCACATATTGTGTGTAATATGTCCGCCTGTGTCAGATTTCGTCGGAAAAAATAACTTATATTATTCACTGCAGGCGGTTTCCATCTTCATTGTGGGCATTTGAAGCCCACAAGCATTTATTTCCTGGATGTGGTGAATGCTGTGCTCCCAGCATACACCGCTCGTTCCCACACATGCTCAGTGGCATCCTGGGAAGCCTGAGACTAGCTCCCAGGAGTCTGGGAGAGGCTAGAAACACGCCTACTCCCACGGGAGGAGAACCAGGAAGTGCAAAGAAGAATAGAAAAATAAAAAGGTAACTACGGCGATTTAAAATTTTTTAAACGTCATGTCAGCATCTAGGCAAGGAAGAGAATACATACAGATATTGTTCAAAATTTGGGTGGAACCCCGCTTTAAAAATACATCGAATGGCGAGACACAATTTTTTGATAATCCTGCTAATGCGTCCAACTGGCTGGATCGTACGGAGCACACCCTTAAAAAAGCACCAGCACCCATGGCCTAATTGTGTTTTATTTTCTACTACCGCTGAGTGAGAATACCTTAGAAGAAGATTTGAGCATGTTGCTTTAATTTTTTCAGTCTTTCCTTTAAGGCAGAGGGGAATACATAAGTTGTTTGCACTACATTTTACCAATGACTTGGATTTGCAAGTCCCTTTGAATCAGAGTTGAACTGAGACGTTGGGGCCCCCCTAACATCGTCCTGCGAGGACATGTACTATGTTACCTGGCTTTTTAAGGATGCAAAGGCCTTTTTTCCTTTTTTTCTTGGTTACCTACTGTTTTTCTTTTTCTTTTCTTTACCAACACTGACCCCTGCTGGTTGCAGGGTGGACTGATGACTTTCTGCACCTGGAACTCTCCCTACAAGTTACTTACTATTCTGTTGTCCTATGTCTAATGTGTGTTCTTTGATTTCGTGGAATGTGAGGGGGCTGGGTGATGGAGTGAAGCGGGTGGCATTATTTTCTACAGGGAAGGCCCACAAACCTGCTGTGCTGTGCTTACAGGAAACACACTTATAAGCTAACTCCATATCTACACTTAAGCACCATATTTATCCAACCCAGTTCCACTCTACTCACACAGCTTATTCATTTCGCATACTGTCTCCTTTCAGTTGCTGTACTCCATGGTTGATGATTAGGGACGGCACATTTTTTTATTATGCAAGCTAGCAAGGTTGACATGTATTATTGCAAACATCTATGTCCCTCCACCCTTCCCCTTTGACAGCCTGAAATGTCACAGTGGCTGCATTTGATGGGCACAGTGGCTGCGTTTGATGGGCACAGTAGCTGCATTTGACGGGCACAGTGACTGCAATTGAGGGATTTTTTTTCAGTTTGTTTGCACCCCCCAAAAGTTTTTAGCACCAGCCGCCACTGGTTGCCAGCGTAGACACTCTAATCTGAAGTTGGAGGATTCCACGTTCTTGAAGTCCATATACACTGACCCTGAGAAAAAAAGAGTATCATCTCTAGAATTTATACCCATCTACTATCACATATATAAGCCTCTGACCTTTTACCCTGCAGGGAGGGATGGGAGAGAGATATCGGTCCCATTGATGGTGAACAATAGGATCAGATTCTTGGAGTGGGACCATTGGTGTCAGTATCCGCGGCGCAGAGGCTGTCAAACCTGTTTATAATGCACCGAGTTTATCGTACATCTGTACAGCTACATAAATGGGGTAGACGAGAGAATTTCATATGTCCAAAATGTCAGGCTCACCCGGGTGACCTCATCCACGTGCTCTGGAGATGCCCCAATTTGGTGCGATATTGGAGCAGAATTGTCACCAAAATCAACAATGTATACCAGGTTCAGTTGGCAGTGAACCCGTTGGCGTCTCACTGGGGAACTGTACCCCCCTCTGGTGTATATCGCTCTCACAAGGCTCTTATACTTAGCTAGGAAGCTGATTGCCCGACTTTGGCTTTTGGCACAGGTCCCAACAGAGGCACAGTGGATCCAAATGGTTCATACTATCCTTATCCGAGAAAAAAAAAAAAAACACCTACTATCACAGGAAATCGCCTAAAAAAATTATAAACATCTGGCAGAGTTGGTTGAACTCGCCAGAGGTGGCACCACCGCAGCTGGCTCTAAACAGAATACTAATGGGCTAGATGGTTTTCTGCACTAACTTTAAGTGATCGTATGAGACTATAGGTGGCCTGTAGGAGGGGATTTGCTTTATGCGATACTTGACATTAGTGTGATGGAATTTGGATCTCTATAACACAAAGTAACTGCTGTGTACTACCAGTTGGACTGACCCCTTTTTTTTCTCTCATTTTTCTTTCCTACTTTTTCCTTTGTTTGTTGCTCTGTTCAATTGTTTGCACTTTTCTTTCCAAGAGTGCTTGGAACTCAGGGTATTATGTCATGCTTCCCAGTCCTTTGTTAGATAAGTTAGCTATACAGTTACTACCATTCATTTATTGTTATGAGGATTACAACTCCTGTTTTCTATGGATTGTATATCTATGCGACTGTACCATGTAATACCTTGTGTTCTATTCGGAAAAAAAAATATTTTGTTGATTTAAAAAAAAAAGCTGAGATTGCAATCACATGACCAGCCAGCTCTCTCCTCCTCTCCTCCTCCCCTCCAGACTGACATCAGCAGGGAAATCTCAGCCCCGCCCACTGCATCTTTTAGAGGAGAAAAGGAGAAAGCAGGCCAGCCATGTGATCGCAATCTTGGCAGTGAAATTAGGTATTTGCAGCATTTATTTTTATAAATCATACACAGAGGGGGATAATACAATAGGAGGCAGTGCTAATGGTGTATACAGGTTAGAGTGGCTTAACAACCACTTTAAGGCTTCATGTACATTAGCAGCTCCTAAACTTGAGTTTGGGCGCTATTGGCATTTTTTTGCCAAAGCTCCTAAACTCAACTCTATAAAAGCCTATGTGTCTATGTACACATAGGCTTTTAGGATCGTTTAGGAGCTGCTGAGGTTAGAGGAGGTTCAACCTCCACTAACCTCCCTCTCCTGAACGTGGAAGAAGTGCGTTCAGGATAGGAACGTTTTGATTGCCAGCTGAAAAACATGCAAAATCGCGGTGCCATTTTGCAGCGTTTTGCATTTTCCCGTGACCGGCGGTCAAAGTAGTTCAAGTGTAAATGAAGCCTAACACGGTTTTGCTCTTTGGTACAGGGGCAATTGTATTAGTCTTAAGGCATGTAGGGACACCTGAGAAAGGAAGTTATTAAAGATGTCCATCAACACCTCTGAAAGCTGATGTGCACAGTCTCTGAGGACCCAGCCTGGATTATTATCTGGGCCTGCAGTCTTTTGGGGGTCAACTTTCCGCAGCGACCTCCTCACCTCTCTTCTGGACGTCATTAAATGCTAACAGAAACAGTTTTCAGTACCAATTTCAATAACCATACTGTTATGAGGGTCATGGTGGTGGTATTTACAAAGACGGGCTCATCAACACAAAATTGATACCAAGTACTCTGGTTAACTTGGGTAAACTTCCTTCAACTTCTGCTCTTCTACATAATTCTTTTTACATGTCCCAGAACAATGGTAACATCTTTAATTTTTAGGTGGAAACTCTTTTGCTGCCAAGGAGAAGCACCAGTTACCCGTAACTGCAAATGGAGTGCTTACGTCAATGACTTTGATGCCTACTTGAGATGGGATGCGCCTCCCAATGCATATCTGACTGGTGCGCACAGCTACCATGATAACAAAAGAGAGTATGTATTTTACTCAGCTTCTAATCATAATACAGTTCTTGCTAAGATGATGAACTCTACTAAGGAGAGCCATTGAGCATATATTGATTGTACAGGCCCCCTACGAGGCTTTGGTTTGATATAGTTGGAGATCCCTTGAGCGGTGGCAGATTGATATCCCACCTACAATGGCCACCAAAGTAAAGGAGGCAACGTCTCACTGACATCCACTGTAAGCAGTCACGTTTACACTGATCTCCAATCTAATGCCGCGTTTTCCGACAGGATTCCTCTCAAGCTTGCCTTAGATACACACGGTCACACAAAATTTTGCTGAACTTTCGACCGTCACGAACGCGGTGACGTACAACACTACGACAAGCCGAGAAAATGAAGTTCACTGCTTCCGAGCATGCGTCGAATTTTGCGCGTCGGAATTGCTACAGAAAATCGCATTTTCGGATAGGAACTTTTTCCGACCGAAAAATTGAGTACGTGCCCTCAATCTTTTGCTGGCTGGAATTCGGCCAGCAAAAGTCAGATGGAGCATACACACGGTCGTATTTTCCAACCAAAGGCTTTCATCGGTCTTTTGCTGGCAGAATTTCCGATCGTGTGTACGTGGCCAATGATTATCAATGGAACATCAATACCAACAGCTGGTTATAAGGCAAGTCCAGTAACGTGTGCATTAATTTTGGTAAGAGTCAAAAGACAAAGCAAACACAATTCAGAGGGTTCACTCCCCCTTCTTCAGGGATGAGAAACAAGACAGCACAAAATAATACAAGTCAGAATAAATAAAAGCTGTGTGCACAAAGCCCAGCTTCTGTGTTTACAAGTGACAGCGCCCTTCTCCCAGCGGCTCCACACAGAGTGCACTGTGGGAAAAAAAAGATAATAGAGTCGGGGTGGATGCTGAATGGTGAAAGGTATGTGCAAATGTAGAAGATGGTTGAGCTTTCAAAGGGGGGGGTTAAAATGAGGGCAGTGGAGAGAGGGGGTATGTGAAGAGGTAAGGCCGAGGCGGAGGGGTGATGGTGTAGAGGTCAGAGCTGAGGAAGGGTACAAAAGTGAAATGTGTATGGGGATGTAGAGGTAAGGAGCTGTGGAAGAGGATCAAACTCTGCACCCTGTGCGTAATGCACTCATGAGCCTTGAACTCCATGCGTAACACGCTCTTGAACTCTGCACCCTGTGCATGACGCCCTGAGGCGTCAGGGTGGAGAGTGACAAGGAGGGGGAGTCATTGGTGTGCGTCAATTCCTGTGCCTATTCCGGAGTTTATGTATTGTAACCCTAACCCCATAGCTGATCCCCGACCACTCACACCTACTTCTCACTCTGAGTCCAAAAGCTGTGCTTTTTCAAGCTCCCGATCTTACAAATAGTGGATAATAGTCATTTAAAGTGCCAAAGTAAAGCTAAATAGGGGCACACAAAATATTTCATAATCCTGGTTAGTTGCAATAAAGACTTGAATATTCAGCTTTCTACCTAAGCCCAATGGTGATTTAGTTCTCTTCAAATAATAATCTTTATTGGTTAAGCTGAACTCCAGGCAAGGAGCTAAATACACCAAAGATATATATACAGAGCTGTCATTTCTGCCAAAGGATTTGTATTTGTCCAGTCCTGAGACTTACACAGTCCTGTCACACAGCACAGCCTTGTCTGGCAGGGCAGAAATTTTTTCTCTTCTGCAGTTTGGTAACACTTACAGCATAGCTCCCAACTGTCCCTGATTTCAAGAGATTATCCCTCATTTAGGACAAAGTCCCTCTGTCCCTCTTTCGTCCTCATTTGTCCCTCATTTTGGTCTGATCCATATAGCTGTATATAAAGTGCACTATTTATCTCTCAAAAATTGTTTCATAGTGCTAAACTTTTTTTATCCAATTTCTAATTTGCTGCATTTGTAAATTCCAAAAGCCAGTATAAAGGAATAGTAGCAGTAAAAAAGCACTTGTGGGTTTAACCAATCATTTTTCTGTACAATTCTCCTTTTAACCGCTTCAGCCCCGGACCATTTGGCTGGCCAAAGACCAGAGCACTTTTTGCGATTCGGCACTGCGTCGCTTTAACTGACAATTGCGCGGTTGTGCGACGTGGCTCCCAAACAAAATCCACGTCCTTTTTTCCCCACAAATAGAGATTTCTTTTGGTGGTATTTGATCACCTCTGCAGTTTTTATTTTTTGTGCTATAAAAAAAAAAAAGAGCCTCAATTTTGAAAAAAAACGCATTATTTTTTACTTTTTGCTATAATAAATATCCCCAAAAAATGTCTAAAAATTTTTTTTCCTCAGTTTAGGCCGATACGTATTATTCTACATATTTTTGGTAAAAAAAAAATCGCAATAAGAGTATATTAATTTGTTTGCGCAAAAGTTATAGCGTCTACAAAATATATAAAGAAGATTTCAAAAAAAGAATGTCCATAAAAGTAAATGGATAAATACACTGCCGGTCATGCCACAAAGCTACCGTGTTTCCCCGAAAATAAGCCTGGGTCTTATATTAATTTTGGCAATAAAAGACAGTAGGGCTTATTTTCGGGGTAGGTCTTACCATGTAATGTGATGTCTTCTCTCCCGTCAGGAATCCCCAGTGTGAACTGAGTTAAAATGCTTGTAAAATCCTATAATCCACTCTGTTACAGTAGTACATAATGTACAATGTGTGTGCTTCTGTAATAAAATTGTGCCATATACCTTTGTTATAGCTTCTGTGACCCGTCGGAGCTCTCTTCCCCGCTCCGAACCCTGCGTGGGGGGGCGAGACAGCTGGGAGAGGAGGAGGAGAGCACCGGGAGGTCAGCTTATATTACAGAAACACTCACATTGTACATTATATCAAACTGTAATAGTGTGGATTATAGGATTTTACAAGCATTTTAAACTAGGGCTTATTTTCGGGGTAGGGCTTATATTGCAGCCGTCCTGGAAAATAACGCTAGGTCTTATTTTCGGGGTAGGTCTTATTTTCGAGGAAACACGGTAGTCTTCCCCGGGAGCTGTGGAAGGGCGGGGAGATGGAAACCGGTGGGAAGCCACAAAAAACCCAGAACCGGAGTGGAAGATGTAAATTCTGGAATGCCCACACCCTGTGAGGGAGAAGCACAGACACAACAGTGACCGATACCTGGCAGACTGCTTTCCCAGGGTAATCTAGGTGTAGGTTGAAAACATGCATAGAATCATGTGTTAATAAATACAGCTTCAATAAGTCCTTTCCAAAGGGATTTCTAATAGAATTACTCTTCACTGATTCAACCACAAATTGGGGGAAGGGTAGCATTCTCATTTTACATGTATTCATCATTGTATTGTGTTTTTAGGGACAGACGCTGGAAGTTCTACTCCTGTGAGAAGAGTGTTTGAGCCAAAGAAAATACTGTCCCAAATATGCCGGCACAACTTGAACCTTGCTCACAGATGTAATACCATCTCTAGCCTCCTGGTGGTGCAACAATTTCTTCTTATCGTGAAATAATCCCGGTGTGCTTCTGTGTTATATATTGTCATTTGAATTTTAAATATGATCACTATCTTACACTATCTTAATCATGATTCTTGCTTAAACCATGTCATTAAAAGTTCCTAAAAGGTATCTGTGTACAATACTTGAAGGTGCTGGACTGATTTTTTTTTACTTCGTACAAGCGAAGGAGGTCTAAGAGTCAACTGGTTATATCTCAGAGGGCTTTGAGTACTTCTTCCTCTTAAAGTAAATGTATTATTACAGTTTTGTGTTTTACCAAATACGTCTAAATATTGTGCTGTACCTAAAAAAAAATAAAAATAAAAAAAAATGCTAAAAATAAATAAAATCGATTGTCCACATGCTAACACCTAAAGTGTAGACAATTGGTTTTGTTTATTTTTAGCACATTTATTTAATGGTACAGTGCAACAATATTTAGACATAAATTGTGCACTTGTTTTTTAGATCTTTTTGCGTGCTGCTGTGAACAATTACTGAGACTTTTTTTTTTTTTTTTTTTTTGAAGCACTAAGTGCAGGTGCTTAGGAGCCAGGAGAGGGGATTAGGGGGAGAATTTGTGCTGGGGGGGGAGGGAGGATTTATGCTCAGATGGTAAATTTGAAGGGTAAAGGATTTGTGCTAGGAGGGGTGATTTTTGTGGGGGGGAGAAGGAGGATTTGAGCTTAGAGGGGGGAGACGAAGATTTGTGCCGGGAGGAGGGGAAACTTTGATTACTGCTCCATATTTTTTTTGGGGGGGGGTGATTTTTGCTGACACATGATGCTCTCATACGTTTTGGCGGGGGCGCATTTTGGTATGTTTGCCCTTGACTCTAGATGACCTTGTCCCAGCACTGCCTCATACATACGTGCATATGTGTTTACGCAGCATCTTGTTGGCAGCAATGATTTGGCAGCTGTGCAGCTGGATCTCGACCTTTACTCATTCTGCACCTGCATAGCTGCCTACTCATTGTTTATGTTTTCATCTCTACCTCCACTAGGCTGTTGTGGCTGTGCATTAGGTAATGTTCCTTTACATAATGCATATATAAATGTTCACACAAATGTTTTACATGCATACTGCATCAAATATGGTCATAATTAGTTCTAGCAGATTTTTCTACTTTGCTTTGTTGCAGCTGAACACAAAGTATTTTATGCTCGTTCTTAAGAGTCCTAGGAAATTGGCCATTTTTTAGGAAAACATGAGTTATCAGACCAAACATATTTTTGTGTTAAAGGATAAGTTCACCTTTTGACAAAAAATAATGCAGGTAAAAAAATGCTAATTTTTTTATTTTTTGTTGCAGGATCATGTAAAGCATTGCACCAGTGAGCAACAGATCACTGTAGCCATGCAGGTCTCCTGCAGACCTGTCAGTGTATCTGCTTGCTCGTACCTCGTACGAGCCAGTTGATACACGCTGACAGGAAGACTCAATGAACTACCACAGCGTTGCTAAGGCTGTCAGGACTTGTAGTTTTCCATTCACAGAACGTTTTTTTAAAAATTTGTGACAGCTTGCGGGGGAGAAGATCCCTCGCTTGCTGTCAAAGCGGGGGTGGGGGAGCGGGGTCTTTTCATAACACGTTACATGTTACCAGGGCTTTTTTTCTCAGATAATAGGTGCAGGAACTCCCTCTTTCAGAGTTATCCCTTGACCCCACCCGTACCTACCTCCGAGCACCATTCCTTTGTTCCACCCTTTACCCACCTTCAAGAACACTGTTCCTTGGTTTCACCCCCTACCCACCTCCAAGCGCCGTTCCTTGCTTCCACCCCGACCCACCTCTCAGTACTGCTCCTTTTAAAGAATACAGAACAAAGCATCGTTTGCGGTACTAAGTTATCAGGCAACAGTAGATCCCACCAGCAACAATGGACACCCTGCAACAAAATACCCCCCAGCAGCAACAACAGAACTCCACGCAGACAGCAAAAATAGACCCTCCTGCAGCCAGCTACAATAGACTGCTCCCTCAACAGTAGATCCCTCCCAGCTACAACTAACTATCCAGCAACATAAGACCAACTCCAGCA
Organism: Lithobates septentrionalis; assembly: GCA_037952835.1. Taxonomy (NCBI): domain Eukaryota; kingdom Metazoa; phylum Chordata; class Amphibia; order Anura; family Ranidae; genus Lithobates; species Lithobates septentrionalis. Next base: position 904,235 of record JBBDGP010002781.1, on the reverse strand, counting down.
ATAATAGACCTCCCCAGCAACAAAAACTAAAAAATATTCCCTTCAGCAACAATAGACCTCACCAGCAACAATAGACCTCCCCTCCCTGCAAAAATAGATCTCTTCCCGCAGCAGCAACAATAGACCTCCCCTCCCTGCAAAAATAGATCTCTTCCCACAGCAGCAACAATAGACCTCGCCAGCAAAATAATCCCCCCGCAAATATATCCCCTCCAGCAACAATATATCTCCCAGCAGCCAGCATGAATAGACACTGTAGCAAAATCCAGCACCCCTTGCCACTACATAAATTCAGTTCTGGAGGTGCCGGAACTGCGTTCCCCTGCATTTCCACTGAAAAAAAAAGCCCTGCATGTTACACCCTAAATATGGGTGCAACATGTTATGAAAGGTGAGAAAGAAAAGAACAATAATTAAACAAACTATAGCAATAAAATGGTCCCCTTCAAAAATTTGCAGGTCCATAGTCCTTAAAGCGAAGCCTCACCTAAAATGGGAAGTTCCACTTTAAGTCCTCCTCCGCCCCCTCCTCTGCCACATTTTTTTTTGGGGGGGGGGGTACCTCTTTTGACAGTACTCACACTTACAGGAGTGGAGACAGAATTTGTAGAACCCTGCGCCTAGCCCTAGCCAGGGGTCACATCTCCACATAGAGTGGTAATTGGAAGAACAGCGTGCTTAATCCAAGCCAAAGTGGCGTGCCTCTCCCTGATGGTTTCACCCTGAAAGGCCCCGACCGGGTTAAGGTCGCAAGCTCTTCCAAGCTTGCCATTTGGTAAGCGCGCATTTTTACTATCACAGTGGTGTGGTGAAGGACTCATTGATTTTCAATTATTCACGCTTCTTCTATTTACCATCCAAGATTGGTTTTTGAATAGGACGGTCCAGCTGTTTATGTAATTTATGAACTTGGAGCCTATCCCAAATTTTTTTGGGCTTAATATTTTCACAATTTTTGTTCTGGTTTTATCATATAGAACTTTTTTATCACAGCGCTGCTCCTCTTGTATCTATTTTGCCATTTTGTATGTGTGTATCTCACGTTTTAGCGGCTGCTATTTATATTGATTTTTTGATCACTGATTTGTCACATTAGATTGTTTTCAATTTCTTTTTTTCAATTTGTTTCTATGCACCAACTCAGCTAAGGTATAGCGCGGTGATTTGCCTTTTTTCAGTACTCACACTTCTGCTCAGGTCACCTAACCTAGGCAATCTCCCCCTCCCTCCCCACAGCTTTCTGGGACACATCACAGGTCCCAGAAGACTGTGGGACCATTCACAAAGCCATAGCTTCCAACTGTCCTTGATTTTGAGGGACTGTACCTCATTTGGAACAAAGTCCCTCTTTCCTCCTCATCAGTCCCTCATTTTAGTCTGATCTATATAGTTATATATAAAATGCACTACTTATCTATCAGTGTTTTACAGTGCTTAATCTTTCATCCAATTTTCTAAATTTCTGCATTTGTAAATTCCAAAAGCCAATATAAAGGAATACCAGTGGTAAAAATGCACTTGCAGGTTTAACCAATCATTTTTTTTGAACAATTTCCCTTTAAGGGTTATGTGTCAGGTGTCCTATGCCTACATACATTTGCTAAAAGGTGTCCTTTGTTCCCATCTCAGAAAGTTGGTAGGTATGACAAAGCACAACACACCTCTCACATGTGCAGTGGGCAGCTGGCTGTAAAGCCGCAAGCAGCACAGCTGGCTGCCCACAGTTAAGATGCCTGTGCCGGGAACTCAAAGGTTAGTAAAAAACAACGCTGGATACCTGGACAGGTAAGTGTCCTTTTATTAAAAGTCAGAAGCTACCCCCTTCCTGCCAGGCCAATTTTCATCTTTCAGAGCTGTCACACTTTAAATGAAAGTTGCGCGGTCATGCAACACTGCATCCATAAGAATTTTTTTTCACACAAATAGAGCTTTCTTTTGGCTGTATTTAGTCACCACTGGGTTTTTATTTTGCTAAATAAACAAAAAACACTGAAAATTTTGAGAAAAAAAAGCATTTTTCTTCATTTCTGGTGTAAGATTTTGCAAATAAATAATCTTTTTTTCATAAATTTAGGCCAAAATGTATTCTGCAACATTTCTTTGGAGAAAATAACCCAAATCAGTGATTATTATTTAGTCTGTGGGAGTCCACAAACTATAGTATATATCTGAAAATCTCATTTCTTGAGGCCTGAAAATGGCAGAACAGTACAAATATCTCACAAATGACCCCTTTTTGGAAAGTAGACAGTCCAAGGTATTTAGTAAGAGGCATGGCTGGTTGTTTTGAAGTTGTAATTTTTTGTCACAATTTTTGGGAAAATTAGGAAATTATTTTTTTTTCAGATTTTTTTGTTATTTTTTTTTACATACTGTCACCAGTGCAGTACAGACTTGTCATATGGTATGGTGGTGAGCACACTATGATTGCTTATGGCAGTGCATTTCACCTTTATAATCATGCATTTGTACTAGATGAAATAGATTTATTCAGTGTGTATTGTTGTGATTAGCTATGATTGGCCACAGCTAATTACATAGTACAGATGGACTGTGATTGGCCCTGCTGTACCATGTGGTCACTGTGACCAATCACAGAGATCAACACAATAGTACACAATAAATGGCATAATTCAAAACCATTCATTGTTTTCAATTGTCATGTGATCTGCTGTGATTGGTCACAGAAATCACATGGTACCGGGAGCGGGCCGGTACACTGATCTGTCATCCATTGTGTCCTGGAGCGTGGCCTGTCGGGTCCAGGCAAGGAGCATTCTGGGGAGAACATCATATGACATCCACTCAGAACAATAGGGTTCCCACTCAGGGCAACTGAAATAATGAGGAAGGTAAGTTCAGACATCCATGCTCAAGACATTGATCAGCAGAGTGCACAGCTTAAGTCTGCACCCAGTGGTTAGCAGGAAAGGCATGCATGTCCAAAGGGATTTCCTGCTAAGGGTCCATGCACAATAGCTTAAAAAACGCTCCTAGCAGAAGCTTTTGAGCTTTTTTTTCCCCCTCGCCATCTTTCAGGACAGCCACAATGAGAGACCTTGGCTCCTCCCCTTCCTAGGAAACTGCGCCAGCTCATAAAATTCCACTTCCCCCTGCTGGACTTCAGTTGTTTGTGTTTCCTCCTGTGGGGAGACACTGTTAGGAACCTGGCCAGATAGTCAGGGAGACTGTGGCTATGTAGGGGAGGCCAGGGCGCTCCCAGGGATGCAGCAGGGTATATACCTGACCGCACAGTCCGCCACCCCACCTTCGCCGAGTGCGGATGGAGGATCTGGGGGCCCACCATCGCATTCACAGGGATGCAGCAGGGAGGCAGCTCCGCTCTCCCGGTACACTGGTGCGGGCCGAGTGGTGGGTGACGTAATTTCCGGTGGAGGACGGATGCTTGCCTTCCCCGCCACTTCCAGTTCTGGGTTGCAGTGCTGATAGCGGGCCGGATGCAGGCTGAAGAGGAGTCGGGTACGCAGCACAAGCAGCATGAGACTCCACAGCAACCACAAGCGCAGCCATGTCTGAAGCGGATGCCCAGACAGGGCACAGCAATGCTAGCTCCAGTCATCCCAAGGTAGGGGTACCCTGGGGAGGGTGGCCCTCTTCATCTAGGATTTTCCCCTTCATGGATGGTTCTTAGTAGTGGGGGGGGGGGGTCCCTCTGGGTGGTCAGAGGGGGGGAGGCTTAGGTCCTTACCTTTTAAAGGCCTGCAGCACTCCCCAGGGTTGTAACCTGTCTGAACTAAGGGGGCAAAAGGTGATGGTATTTATATGTTCTTACATGTATTTCAGAAAGCTACTGATAAATCAAGATCCTCACATTGCACTAAGACAAAGTGCGCCTCTTGTAGGCATACCCTAGGGCAGTGATGGCGAACCTTGGCACCCCAGATGTTTTGGAACAACATTTCCCATGATGCTCATGCACTCTGCAGTGTAGTGGAGCATCATGGGAAATGTAGTTCCAAAACATCTGGGGTGCCAAGGTTTGCCATCACTGCCCTAGGGGAATCTTGCACAAAAGTATTATGCAAAGACAGTATAGATGCATTAGTCAGAGAAAGGGCATCAGAACAGGAATCGGGATTAGCGGCTTCAGTGAAGGAACTTTCCTCCACCTTTCAGTCACTTAAAGTGGAGTTCCACCCAAAAATGGAACTTCCACTTTTTGGAATCCCCCCCCCCCCTCCGGTTTCACATTGGGCACCTTTCAGCGGGGAGGAGGGAGCAGATACCTGTGTAATACAGGTATTTGCTCCCACTTCCTGGCATAGATCCCTGCAGTGATCGCGGTGACCTACGCCACCCGGGTGCCTACTCTGTCCCCCCCGCTGTCTTCTGGGAGACGCACAGGTCCGATAAGACAGAAGGGACCAGTGAGGACGTGCAGCGCGACTCGGCATGCGCAGTAGGGAACCAGGAAGTGAAGTCGCAAGGCTTTACTTCCTGATTCCCTTACCGAAGATGGTGGCGGCAGCACCCGAGAGCCGACGGACAGATCGGCTTCGGCTGCCAACATCGCGGGCGCCCTAAACAGGTAAGTGTCCATATATTAAAAGTCAGCAGCTGCAGTATTTGTTTTTTTTTTTTTTTCTTTGTTCTAAATTCTCTATTAAATTTTCTTTCAAGTTTTAACAATTCAGTTAAAAATGAACATATAAACATTATCTTCATGTAGCGCACTACTCCCTTGGGAGCTGCCTTTCTGTTAACTGTTTCTGTTCTTCCACCCCTGCACGAATTACATCAGCAGACAGTTCAATAACTTTTAAACAGAACTTTATTTGCTTGCTTGCAGTATGTTACAGGATTGCTTAGGGAAATATGAGCTGCCTCTTAGTTTCTGGTTCCTTAGTGTATTCAAAGTCCTTTCCCATAATGAACTGACCAACGCCCTTCTGAAAGACATTGTGGTATGTGGATGCTGGAAGCCCCAGGCCTCACCTGCCTATCTTGACTTCTGCAGTCCTCCCGCGTCAGTTCAGGAAAGTTCTGGATGAATTGAGTACCACTGGGTTGCACACCCTTGCTCTCTCCCACCGACAGTCCATGATTTCCACAGAAAGCCGATCCCAGTCTACTCCCTCCTTTTGGCAGCTACTTCCTGCACCGCATGGTCCGGTGCATCCCAGGTTGATATGCCCGGTCCACTTCTCCCGGAATTTCTTGTGGTGAATTGGTGTTGTTGAACCATCCAGCGCTGAGGTCTCTGAACCCTCAGGCCTTCAGGTTTTGTTCCTGCTGTCCAGCGCTGGAGGCATTGCATCTCCAGGCCTTCAAGCCTGCTCTTTGCTGGTTACATTTCTGCTGCTTCTCTGGATTCATTCCCATCTCCAACTCCCAGGAAGCATGTGACCTTAGTTTTTATATGGACCCACCTCTATCCAAACAAAACAATGATTGGCTCAGGGCGGTCTTCATGAACTACCTTCCACTCTGCTGCCCAGTCCACCTACCTTCCAGAACCTTTTAGGGAAAGTAATGGGGCGTACACAAGGTCGGACTTTTCGGCTACAAAAGTCCAACGGACTCCGACAGGCCAAATCTGGCGGACAATCCGATCATGTGTGGGCTTCCCCGGACTTTCAGCAGACTTTTCTAGTCGCAAATCTGTCGAACTTTAGATTTGGAACTTGCTTCAAATCTTTACGTCGTAACTCCGCCGGACCCAGAAATCCGCTTGTCTGTATGCTAGTCCGACGGACACAAACCCACGCTAGGGCAGCTATTGGCTACTGGCTATCAACTTCCTTATATTAGTCCGGTCGTACGTCATCACGTACGAATCTGTCGGACTTTTGTGTGATCGTATGCAGGCAAGTCCATTCGTTAGAAAGTCCGCCAAAAGTCCGTCGAAAGTTTGTCGGACGGGCTGTCGGACTTTTGTAGCCGAAAAGTCCGACCGTGTGTACGCCCCATAAGAGAAATCCTTCAGGGCAGAGTGTAGGTGGCCACACCCTCCTCTATTCTATCAAATCTCCCAACTAAATTAACCAACCAGGCCTGAACAAACAGGGTAAGGCACTGACAATTTACCTAACACTTACCTACTAGCACCCACCTAAAAGTGGTGGACGCTACATTCACAATAGAATTAATAAATCATCAAGAAATAAAAACACATTGTGCTAGGAAAAAATAAGATGAGAGACAGAGACCAAAAGGACCAAAGAGCCCTTTTATCCCACTCACTTCACCTATTTCCAGTATTATAAACTTAGCGTTGCTCCTTAATTCCTCCCCTCTTTTCTACCCCTCCCATTACCCTTCAAGTGGTCTCATAGATAAATTCATTGATCAAATCGCTCCGTTTCTATAATTTCACGTGCTTTACATTTAAGATTAGCAATCTTATTACATCTAATTTTTCTGGTACAGTGGCTTGCGAAAGTATTCGGCCCCCTTGAACTTTTCAACCTTTTACCACATTTCAGGCTTCAAACATAAAGATATAACATTTTTATTTTTTGTGAAGAATCACCAACAAGTGGGACACAATTGTGAAGTGGAACGAAATCTTTTGGATTTTTGAAACTTTTTTAACTAATAAAAAAATGAAAAGTGGGGTGTGCAAAATTATTCGGCCCCCTTGCGTTAATACTTTGTAGAGCCACCTTTTGCTGCGATTACAGCTGCAAGTCGCTTAGGGTATGTCTCTATCAATTTTGCACATCGAGAGACTGAAATTCTTGCCCATTCTTCCTTGCAAAACAGCTCAAGCTCAGTGAGGTTGGATGGAGAGCGTTTGTGAACAGCAGTTTTCAGCTCTTTCCACAGATTCTCGATTGGATTCAGGTCTGGACTTTGACTTGGCCATTCTAACACCTGGATACGTTTATTTGTGAACCATTCCTTTGTAGATTTTGCTGTATGTTTGGGATCATTGTCTTGTTGGAAGATAAATCTCCGTCCCAGTTTCAGGTCTTTTGCAGACTCCAACAGGTTTTCATCCAGAATGGTCCTGTATTTGGCTGCATCCATCTTCCCCTCAATTTTAACCATCTTCCTTGTCCCTGCTGAAGAAAAGCAGGCCCAAACCATGATGCTGCCACCACCATGTTTGACAGTGGGGATGGTGTGTTGAGTGTGATGAGCTGTGTTGCTTTTACGCCAAACATATCGTTTTGCATTGTGGCCAAAAAGTTCGATTTTGGTTTCATCGGACCAGAGCACCTTCTTCCACATGTTTGGTGTGTCTCCCAGGTGGCTTGTGGCAAGCTTTAGACGAGACTTTTTATGGATATCTTTGAGAAATGGCTTTCTTCTTGCCACTCTTCCATAAAGGCCAGATTTGTGCAGTGTACGACTGATTGTTGTCCTAAGGACAGACTCTCCCACCTCAGCTGTAGTTCTCTGCATTTCATCCAGAGTGATCATGGGCCTCTTGGCTGCATCTCTGATCAGTCTTCTCCTTGTCTGAGCTGAAAGTTTAGAGGGACAGCCAGGTCTTGGTAGATTTGCAGTGGTCTGATACTCCTTCCATTTCAAAATGATCGCTTGCACAGTGCTCCTTGGGATGTTTAAAGCTTGGGAAATCTTTTTGTATCCAAATCCGGCTTTAAACTTCTCCACAACAGTATTACGGACCTGCCTGGTGTGTTCCTTGGTCTTCATGATGCTCTCTGCGCTTTCAACAGAACCCTGAGACTATCACAGAGCAGGTGCATTTATACAGAGACTTGATTACACACAGGTGGATTCTATTTATCACCATCAGTCATTTAGGACAACATTGGATCATTCAGAGATCCTCGCTGAACTTCTGGAGTGAGTTTGCTGCACTGAAAGTAAAGGGGCCGAATAATTTTGCACGCACCACTTTTCAGTTTTTTAATTGCTAAAAAAGTTTAAAATATCCAATAGATTTCGTTCCACTTCACAATTGTGTCCCACTTGTTGGTGATTCTTCACAAAAAAATAAAAATTTTATATCTTTATGTTTGAAGCCTGAAATGTGGCAAAAGGTTGAAAAGTTCAAGGGGGCCGAATACTTTCGCAAGCCACTGTATGTCTTTTTCCTGTCAATAAATCTAATTTTTGTTGATCTCCAATCTATTATTCGTTTTTTCACTCTATAGGAACCCATTTTTTCCAACCAACGCCTCCACATCGTATCAAATTCCTTGAGATTGCCTCTCCTTGTGTACACTGCTCTTTCTTTACAGATGGTCTCGTTTATTTCCCTGATCCAGTCTCTTACTGTAGGGGGTGTTCTGGATTGCCATCTAGTTGCAATAATTTTCCTGGCTTGAAACACACACCTTAATATTGCAATTGTGGTACTCTTCCTCTCCCCCGTTCCTTCCTATACCCCAGTATGCATAATACAGCATCCATCTTCAGTGTTATTTCAAATATATCACTTATGATATTAAGCACTTCCTCCCAGTACCAAAACACCTTGGGGCATCTCCACACCATGTGTATAAGATCGCCGGTTCCCTGACATCTGGGGCATTTGTCATCTGATCTTCTGCCAAACTTAAACAGCCTCTTTGGGGTATAATAAGCTCTATTTATCAACATCAGGTGGGATACCTTCTGCGGGAGTGAGACCGATACCATCGGACCCATCTCTAGAATTCTTCTCCACTGCTCCTTTGTTATTACCCCTCTATCCTCTTCCCATAGTTTTTTTTCCATTGCGGAGTTTCCACTCAGTATTGGCTTCTTTGCTTATCTGTCCATATAATTCGGATATAAGTCCCTTAGTGGAGCCTACCTGGAGTATACTTTAAAAAAAGGGGCATTTTAGCATTCTAAAATTGCCATTTAAAGTCCTGATGGTGGTTTTTAGATGGGGGCGTGACCGGATGTTAGAGTGAGTGGACGTGTGTGAGCTCTCTCCGTGCTCCAGCCTTCATGCTGCCAACCTCAGCAGACTAACCTAGCTAGCAGCCCAGCCCAGTGTAAAGCACTTGCCTTGTTAGCCTCGGTACCCCCGACCATACTCTGTCTTAAGAGATTGGGTTTAAGGGGGGGTGGGGGGAGGGGGTGGGGGGCGAGTAGAGAGATTTGGGGGGGTAGATTTATTGATAGGGTGGGTGTGGAGGTATTTGTTAGAATGGGGTGAAGGGTACACAAAGGTCACTAAAAACGCCCCTAGGGCTAGCCGAAGAAGGCACAGGGAGAGGAGGGAGGGAATAATGGGCGTAGGGTCAACTATTTTTTATGTGGGATTCAACTGCTATGTTATGCTGAAACAAGGGTGGGGAAGGGAAAAAAAGATATATAAGATATTGAGTTATTTTCACACGCACAAGAAGAGAAAAGGGATTTTGGAGGATGGGACGGGGTGGGAGAGGGGAAACAGTGGTTCCTCCTCCTCACCCCTCTCACCTCCAGTTATAGCAATGGCACTGTTTGCTGTGTTTGAAGTCACGGTAGAGATAAAACAAATGATAAATGGTATAGTAGGAAGTTTGACATGTTTGATTGGGTGGTCCGGGCAAAGTTGTGGTTTGTATTATGTATCATTTATGATAGATGTTTCGAAGCCACCCCCCCTTCCAGACCTAAAAATTTTTTTTATTTTTTTTTTTGGGTTTCGTAATGGGTTTTTTTCTATATATTACTTTTTGTTCTCCCGATGCCTAGAGCAGTTGCAATAAGCTCTTGGAATATCAGGGGTATGAGTGATCCTGTCAAAAGAGCTGCAGTTTTCCTGGAACTGGAGTCCCATAAGGCCGGGCTGATATGCTTGCAGGAAACCCACCTAACTAACGAGTCCAAATTATTAATTAAGGATAAAAGATTTCAAACACAATTTCATTCAGTTTACTCCTCCTATTCAAGGGGCGTGAGTATTTTGGTTAAAAAAGAGGTGGCGTTTACCTGCAGGGATGTCAGGATCGACGCATTGGGTTGCTATATTTTTTTACATTGTTTGATAGAAGGTAGAGCTCTGGTAATAGCTAACTTATATATCCCCCCCCCGTTTAAGTTGGAGATCCTATATTCCCTGCTAGAATACATGGAGAACAAGGCAGGTACCCCGATGATAGTGGTGGGGGATTTTAATGCGGTCCTTGATAGCTGCCAAGACAGGTTCCCACCTGACACCCGGACGGAAAAGCTGAGGGAGGGAAGGCTTGCTCAATTCCTGGAGGAGATGGGATGGTGCGATCTCTGGAGGATCCGTAATCCAAATAATAGGCAATACTCTTGCTACTCAGGCACACATCACACATTATCTCGTATAGATTTAGCTATAGGCAATAAAGAAGCACATCCGCTAGTAAATAAGATAGAATATGGCCCAAGAGGGATCTCAGATCACTCACCCCTGAAACTAGTAGTGAACATTCATGATAGACAAACGCAGAGACCATGGACAGTAAATCCAGTATGGTTAGAGGTAATAGGGGGAACAGAAGAAATATCCAATAGCCTAAAAGAGTTTATAGCCTGCAATCTAGGTTCTGCACCAACAGGGGTGGTCTGGGATTCCTTAAAGGCCTTTCTTAGGGGGCTCCTAATCCAACATATATCAAGGGTAAAGAAGAAATCAAGAGCACAGGGAGAGAATATTAGAAATGAGGTTATGGAGCTAGAAAGACAATACGTGCTGGACCCTAGCCCAGGGAAACGGGAGCTATGGATTAGGAAGCAACAGGATTACAAAGAGGTAACAACCAGAAACGCGGAGAACCGGAGGCTCTTCCAGAGGCAGAGATGTTTTGAGGAGGGGGAAAGAGTGGGTCGAATGCTGGCCCTATTGGCTAACACTAATTCCCCTTCCTCAATAATCTCTATGATTAGGTCCCCAAGCGGGGAAATTACATCTGACCCTGTAAAGATTAAGGAGGCATTTTTTGATTTTTATAGTACTCTTTACAAGTCAAAAAGAGACGCAGAGAGAAGAGAAGTGGATAGATTCCTTGAGGGAGTCGAGCTGCCGATCCTTTCTGTAACTGATAAGACTAGCTTAGAATCCCCAATAACGTTAGAGGAGTTAAAAAATGCAGTGGCAGACATGCCTAACCATAAATCCCCAGGCCCAGATGGGTTGCCCCTTGAGATTTTTAAGTACTATGGGGAGGCCCTGCTCCCTATCCTACGGAGGACACTGGAGGGGGCGGTTGTAGAGGGTAGACTGCCCGATTCGATGACAGAATCCAATATTGTATTCATACAAAAAGAGGGGAAGGATCAACTGGATGTATCCTCATATAGGCCGATCTCATTACTTTGCTCAGACATTAAAATCCTGGCAAAGGTATTAGCAACTAGACTAAGTAAATGTATTGCAAAATTGATACATCCTGACCAGGCAGGGTTTATTCCCCATAGATCCACCAGCGTTAACATCAGAAGGGCATACCTGAATTTCCAAACCCCAGTGGAGAGTGGGGATTCCAGAGCTGTCATGTCCTTGGATATAGCCAAGGCATTTGACAGCCTGGAATGGGGGTACCTCTGGCGGATAATGGAGAAATTTGGTTTTGGCCCCCTATTTATTAATTGGGTAAAAATTTTATATGGCCACCCATCCGCCAGACTAAAGGTTAATAATGAGTACTCAGAAAGTCTTCCACTCGAGCGGGGCACAAGGCAGGGGTGCCCGTTGTCACCCCTGCTATTTGCCCTGGCAATGGAACCGCTAGCGGAGGTTGTGAGAAGTTCAACCGAACTACAGGGTTGCAGGAGGAAAAATGGGGATGAAAAGATTGCACTCTATGCCGATGACGTTCTGGTTTTCTTGGGGGACACGGGACCATCCCTAGTCAAAGTGATGCAGGTGGTGGAGGGATTTGGGAGGATCTCGGGTCTAGTAATCAATTGGGAGAAATCAACGCTCCTGCAGATTGACCCAATTGCTAGTACCTTCCCAGACGGTATGCCTGGGCTAAAAATAACAGATAAAATAAGATACCTGGGAATAACAATGTCTAAGGACCCCAATCAATATATCCAAGACAACCTGGTCCCGCTGCTCGAAAAATTTAGGAAAAAATGTGATATTTGGTGCCGACTTCCTCTGTCCATGGCAGGTCGAGCGAACCTGATTAGAATGATATGGTTACCGCAATTACTGTACATTCTCCATAACTCCCCAGTATGGATTGCGAGAAAGTGGTTCCTAAGGATAAATTCTTTGTTCCGGGAATTAATCTGGAAAAAAGGACAGGCCAGGATTAGCTTGCAAGCATTGCAGCGCCCCACCAGCAAGGGGGGAATGGCAGTCCCCCACCCTTACAGTTATTACTTAGCCGCCCAAGTACAGCACATCGGGGGATGTGAGTCCCCGGGAGAAATGCATGCCAGTAATAAAATCATGCTAGAGGGTATCCCACATAAGTCATTGGTGGAAGCATTAGAAGCAGGCTCACTCCAGCAAAAGTTGCCAACGCACAAACTGGTAACTAAAGCCTGGCAGGAAGTCAAGAGGACTATGGGGTACAAGGGTGTCACCAAGTTCTCGCCTATATGGCATAATAAATTCCTCCGGGAGTTATTAACTGTCGAAAAGAATGCTATATGGGAACAACATGGTATATCTAGACTAGCCCATTTGGTTAGGGATAATAATTTGAAATCCTTTTCAGAGCTGAGATCAGAATACGGAGTCCCGCATAGTACATTCTACAGTTACTTGCAGATTAGGCATGCACTAAACGCCCAATTCAGGTCCTGCCCTATAGAGTGGTGTGCTGCACCACTCCTTAATAAAACAGTTAACGCAAAAACCACTAAAGGCCTGATTACAGACGTATATGCGCAACTAATGGACAAAGTGTCAGCCACAAAAACGACCTCGGACCTCAGGGAGAGATGGGAGGCGGATGTGGGGGAGTTGACGGACTACCAGTGGAATAAAATTCTGGAATATGGTCCGATGGTGTCCGTCTCTCCGTCGCAGAGGGCCTCGCATCTCTTCCTGCTGCACAGAGTATACTATACCCCTAAGAGGCTATATAGGTTTGGCCGTAGACTAGATGATAAATGCCCTAGATGCTCAGGGACAGGAGACCTCATCCATATGGTATGGAGATGTCCAAAATTAGTAAGATACTGGCCCGAGGTCGTAAAAATTATAAACTCCAGGTTCAAAGTCAAACTAGAACTAGAAGCTAAAGTCTGTATTCTGGGGTTGGTAAAAGGGGATACGGGGAACTCCAATACAATTACCGCTATAGTAAGGTGCTTATATCAAGCAAGAAAGCTGATAGCGCAATTCTGGTTATCAGCAATACCTCCAACCCCGGAGGAATGGGTCAGGACTATGAACTCACTGGTTTGGACAGAGAGGACCACCTACACCAGAAAAGGCAGCTACAATAAGTTTAGTAAAATATGGAGACCCTGGTTGCAAGAGATGAGTACCCAACATCTCTTCCTGAGTCTACCATAAAACTGAAGTGGTGCTCCTTGCGGAACAGGAAATAAAGACCTAGGGCGCTCAGACTCGGAGAGAAATCAGGGAACTCTACTGGGACATAGATAGATCCAAATAGATAAAGACTCAAAGTCAACAACAGGTGCGTGATTACCGAAAGATGGGGGGGGGGGGGGAGGGGAGCTGGATTGGGACGGGGGGGGGGGGAGTGGGGAGGAGATGGGAAAAAGAAAAGGGGGGGGGAAAGGGGAAAAAATAAAGTAAATTTTGTATTAATACATTTACAAGCATTTAACACAGTGAGTTGCAGTAAAAAAACTGTTAGAGGGTTGCTCTTTTCTTGCTTGTACTGTTATATGGAGCCTAACGCATATTCTCTCTGTTACCCTCAGTTTTTTGTTTTTTTTTTTGTCTTGTTTGTCTTTTATGATTGCAAATAAAAAGGATTTTAAGGAAAAAAAAAAAAAAGGGGGCATTTTTTCCACACTAGGGGTTGTTTTCTAAATTGGGCTTCAAGGGCATGCCCCAACTGTAAATAGATATAAATTGAGCGTTGAGGTATGTTGAACTCTCGTCTCAAGTCTGAGAATTTTTTAAAAGTATTACCCACATACAGTTGACTCAGCCTTTTAATGCCATGTATTTCCCATTCTCCCGCTTTTCCTATCGGGAGGATTTCCTGCAAATTGCAGTTATTCCAAAGGGGAGTATATTCAGTTAGCCCATTGTATCCCATCTGTTTTTTAACTGTTTTCTATATTTTAGTTATCATTTTTATTGTTGGATACCTATAGCAAAAGGCGTCCGTCTCTAGTGCATCAATAATTGTGTTATGTAAAGCACCAGTTCATATTATTCTCCCATTAGGGGTACCTCCTCTCGGAACGTCACATCCCATTAAGTGCTGCAGCTGTGACGACAGATAATAACGCTCAGGGTGAGGTAATGCCAGACCTCCTTCCCCTGCCGGTAGCTGTAACATTCGTAGTCGGAGCCTGGCTTGTCCCCCGTTCCATATTAGTTCCCTGAAAAGGGACTCAATTTTGTTGAACCATTTCTTACATACCCAAACTGGAGAATTATGCAGCAGGTACAAAATTGGGACATCCAGATCATCTTTATAAGGCTACATCTGCCTGCCACCGACAATGGAAACCGTTTTCAGATGCCTATTTTTTGTTTAAATTTGGCCAGCAATGGTATAAGATTTTTACTTATAAATTGATTAGGGTCTTTCGTCAGGGCTATCCCCAGGTATTTCAATGTATCCACTACTACCAGCTGAGGCATTCCTGGTATTGTTAACTCAGTAATGGGATCCAGTGGTAGGAGTTCGGATTTCTCCCAATTTATCTCTAACCGTGTAAAGCTACAAAATTCCTCGACTATGCTCATTGCTTTTGTCAAGGATTGCCCCGTGTCTCCCAGGTAGAGAAGGATATCGTCCGCGTATAACGCGATTCTTTCATCTCCCGTCTTCCTCTGAAACCCAGTTATCTCAGAGCTTGATCTTATAGAAATGGCAAGAGGTTCCATTGCTAGGGCGAAAAGCAGGGGTGACAAAGGGCACCCCTGTCTCTTCCCCTCTCAAGCTCAATCTTATCCGAGAGTTCGTTATTAATTCTAAGTCTACCACTGGGCCTGTGATAGAGCATCTTTATCCAACCGATGAAGAAGGTAGTAGT
Source organism: Lithobates septentrionalis (assembly GCA_037952835.1). Classification (NCBI taxonomy): domain Eukaryota; kingdom Metazoa; phylum Chordata; class Amphibia; order Anura; family Ranidae; genus Lithobates; species Lithobates septentrionalis. The sequence continues at coordinate 889,199 of JBBDGP010002781.1, read as the reverse complement.
ATTTGTAGCTGCTGACTATTAATATTTTTTTTTTTGGTGGAACACCGCTTTAAATCTTTGTTTGAAGGGTTTCAGCTTCCTACAAACCCTTCACCTGCACCCCAGATTACAACCCCTTTACAAGCACAGGGCTCAGCACCTTTCCAACCGGCCACCCTTGCCACAGTGGAAGGACGTCCTGGGGCCTCCAGGTAGGAGACTAGGGAGGAGCTGGATAGTGTGACCTCAGGTTCCCAAGAGGAATCAGAGGGGGAGGACCGGGACGGGGAGTCCAGGAAACCATCACATTATAAGCTTTCCCTGGAAGAGGTAGAGGACCTCTTGGGGGTAATTTACACCACCCTTGGAATTCAGGCGGACAAGACACCCCTGACACTCCACGGCCAGATGTACATGGGCATGGGGGAACAGAAAAAAAAGTTTTCCCAGTCCATGATGTCCGGGTGGAAACAGTAAAAAAAGAGTGTCAGGATCCTGAACAGAAACCTTTTTTCTCTAGATCTTTGATAAGAAGGTTTCCGTTTTCAGAAGATCCATCGTCCCATTTGGAATAAAAACCCCAAACTGGACACTGCCTTCTCTCAGGTTTCCAGACATACAGATCGGGCCTTTGAAGATATGGGAGCTCTAGCAGATACTATGGATAAAAGAATGGATTCCCTCCTAAAGAAAACATGGGAATCAACCATAGGAAATCTGAAACCGGAAATGGCTGTCACAGTAGTGGCCCGTAACCTGGAGCACTGGCTTTCCCAAATTCAGGCTCATGTTGAAGCAGGAACCGCCAAGGAAACTATATTGTCATCCTTCCCTACTATTCTGCGAGGAGTGGCATATATAGCGGATACGTCTGTAGAGTCTGTCCGTATGTCTGCCAGAACTATGGCCCTAGCCAACTCGGCCAGAAGAGCCTGTGGTTTAAAGAGAGGGTTTCCCTCTGTTTTCCTTTAGAATGCACTCTACCAGGACAGTAAGCGCTTCATGCGCGGTGCATTATCAAGCCTTTATGACTCAGATTTGCAAGGCCACAACTTGGTCATTTGTGCATATGTTCACTTATTTCTATCAGGTGAATGTAAGATGGCAAGAGGATGCCGCTTTTTGGCGCAGTGTGCTGCAGGCAGCAGTATAGGTCCTCACGTCTGATGGCGGTCTGCGTTATTTGTGTCTCCCCCCCTCTGTAGGCATTGCTCTGGAACATCCCACTTAATAATTACTATGAGGCTCTGTGTCCTGATTTTTTATTACAGCTTACCTGTAAAATCCTTTTCTTGGAGTACATCACAGGACACAGAGCTCCCGCCCCTCTTATTGGGATATATATATATATATATATATATATATATTGCTTGTGGGACACTCATTGCTTTGCTACAAAAACTGAGGTGCTCCTGGTATGGGAGGGGTTATATAGGGAGGAAACTTCCTGTCTAATTGGTTACACCAGTGTCCAGCACCTGAAGGTGAAAAATAATCCACTTAGTAATTACTATGAGGCTCTGTGTCCCATGATGTACTCCAAGAAAAGGATTTTACAGGTAAGCTGTAATAAAAAATCCTTTTTTTACAGTAGTCTTTCAGGACAGCACTAATTATCCACCCAAATTTATAGGGGGTCTTGAGGAAGACCTCAACACAGGCATGGTAGTAATATGTGATGGTATGTTATTAATGTGTTCTTGTGTCTCCCCAGCTGGCCGGAGGTGCTCTTAGAAAAAAAACTGAAGTCCGGTGTCTTGTCGAATACTGTCCCCCATCGGATAGTGTCCGCCCTGTATTGCGCAGGCGCAGTACGGAGGACAAACGAGAGGCCGAAAGTCTCCGAAGTTCAACAGCTGATCATCAGCTGTACACGGCGCCTGCGCTTTTATTCTCACCCTGTGTCCAGGTTCATTCCCTACAATCCAAGTGGACATAGAGTTAGAATAAATAGATGCAGAGCACAGCGAGGCCGTGCCTGAAGCGTGGCGAGCGAAGCGAGCCCGCGAGGGGCCCTCTTACAAAGCCATCACTAATAAGTGCCCAAGCGCCGTGTACAGCTGATGGTCAGCTGATCAACTTCTGACACTTTCGGCATCTCCTTCTCCTCCGTACTGCACAAGCGCTGCGCCTGCGCAGTACGGGGCGGACACTATCCGATAGGAGGACACTTCTCGTCAGAACACTGGCAGGGGGAAGTGTAATTTTATGGGCTGTCGCGGTGTTTCCTAGGAAGGGGAGGGGCCAAGGTCTCTCATTGTGGCTGTCCTGAAAGACTACTGGAAAAGACGTTACCGGTAAGGCTAACTTTTAATTATTTTTTTTCTGCTTCTAGAAGCAAATAGTGTTATCTTATGTGTCCATGCACACTATTTAAGTCTAAAAGCATTTTTGAAGTTTCAACTTTTAAGAGCAGAAAATTTTTTTTTTTTGCATTTTTGAGAGCGATTTGCTGGCAGAAAAAAATGCTGAATGCTCCTAACTGTTGCTAAAAACTGGCACAAAAAACGCTATTATGAGCGTTTTTCATCCAGCATTTTTCTGCCATTTTTTAGCTTATAGTGTTAATGGAGCCTTAACCACTTCCGGACCGCCAGCTAGCTACCATAACCCCGGTATCCTCTTCTTCAGTGGGCAGTCCGCTTTCCGATAAAAATGATGGTCTCTGCGGCGGATTCGCCACCAGATCACTTTTATCGGCGGCGGGAGAGGGCCTTGAGGCGATTGGGTCCTTGTTCCTGCTTGGCATGGAGACGAGTGAGGGTAAGATGGCCCCTAACCGTCTCCATATCATTGCAGGGCGGAAGCGACGTTTTGACGTCGCTTTCGCCCAGTGCTCTTAAAGAGACTTTTTTTTTTAAATGACTTTTACATTTTTATTTTTTATTGCATTTTAGTGGAAATATGAGATCTGAGGTCTTTTTGACCCCAGATCTCATATTTAAGAGGTCCTGTCATGCTTTTTTTCTATTACAAGGGATGTTTACATTCCTTGTAATAGGGATAAAAATGACCCTTTTTTTTTTAAAAGAACAGTTTCAAAAAATAAAATAAAAGGTAAAATAAATAAGAATTTTTTTTTCTTTTTAAACACGCCCCATCCAGCTGAGCTTGCGTGCAGAAGCGAACGCATACATGAGCAGCGCCTGCATATGAAAAAGGTGTTCAAACCACACATGTGATGTATCGTTGCGATCGTTAGAGCGAGAGCAATCATTCTAGCCCTAGACCTCCTCTGTAACTCAAAACATGCAACCTACAGAATTTTTTAAACGTCGCCTATGGAGATTTTTAAGGGTAAAAGTTTGTCACCATTCCACGAGCGGGCGCAATTTTGAAGCATGACATGTTGGGTGTCAATTTACTCGGCGTAACATTATCTTTCATAAGAAAAAAAATTGGGCTAACTTTACTGTTGTCTTATTTTTTAATTCAAAAAAGTGTATTTTTTCCCAAAAAAGTGCGCTTGTAAGACCGCTGCGCAAATATGGTGTGACAGAAAGTATTGCAACGACCGCCATTTTATTCTCTAGGATGTTAGTTGCAGCTACATATCAGTGGCCATGACGGGTCACACTGTACTGTGGGTGGTAAATCCAGTGAGTGCAGTACAGTAGCTCCTGATAATAGGCTCAGCAGGACGGCTCCAGGAGGATTGCGGAATTGAAGAAAGGATTGAAGAACTGCAGCACAGTCTGAGTGTCTGGTGAATTTTGGACGGGACCAAGTGACCGGGAGACTTGATCTGACCAATCGCAGGATGGTTCTGAGCCACAAGGGACTGTTTGGTCCAGCCATAGATTCCTGAGGGGGTGCTGGATCCAGGGGCCAGTCACAAGGCATGCTGAGACTTCTAATTCCTCTACAGTTGGAGTCTAGTAACAAGTCATGCTGGAATCTCTGGATCCTGCCTCCCCTGTACTGTGCCCTCCAGCCCCCCACCCCCTCCCCATACGGCTCCTTCCAGCCCCCCTGTACTGTCTTCCTACTCCCCTGTACTTTTCTCTCCTACCCCCCCATACTGTGCCCTCCTGCCTTTCCCCACCCCGTACTGTGCCCTACTGTCCCCCTGTACTGTTCCCTCCTCCCCTATGCTGTGCCCTCCTTGTACTGTGCTCTACTGCCCATCTGTACTGTGTCCCTCTGCCCCCTATTCTGTGTCCTCCTCCCCTCTCCCCGAAATATGCCCCTTTGCCCTCCTACACTCCCCATCCTGTACTGTGTCCTTCTGCCCCCCCCCTCATTCTGTATCCTTCAACCCCCCCCCCACTGTGCCCTACTGCTCATCTATACTCCGCCTGTCCCCCCCATACTGTGCTCTTCCACCCCCCATACTGCTCCTTCATGCCCTACCCCCCTGTACTGTACTGTTCCCTCCTCCCCTTTGTACTTTGTCCTCCTACCCCGACCGGACTGTGTCTTCCTACCCCCCCTTGTACTGTGCCCTACTGCCCACCTGTACTGTGTCCTTCCGCCTCCCCTATTCTGTGTCCTCCTTCTCCCCCCCCCATTCTGTGTCCTTCTCCCCCCCATTCTGTGTCCTCCTGCCCCCCCATTCTGTGCCCTCCTGCCTCCCTATTCTGTGCCCTCCTGCCCCCTCATATCCTTCCATGTCATACTGATTCCCCTGCATATTCCCCTCATACCTTCCATGTCATACTGATCCCCCTGCATCATCCCCTATCACCTTCCATGTCATACTGATCCCCCTGCATCATCCCCCATTACCTTCCATGTCATCCTGATCCCCCTGCATGAAGAACTTGGTGGGTGGATTTTGTGTGACGGCCAGTGGTTAGGCCCTGGGGAATGTTGGTTTTCAGACCTGGGGGGGCCCGGGCCTGAAGCTGTTCTGATGGCTGCCCTACTGATATGGACTGGGTAATGAAATGAAAGGATGCCACATCGTTTGATGGAAATTATAATTATCAGACACCTCGAAAATCAAAGTGAAAAAAACGATACAGCAGGCTAGTCCATTTTGCTGAAATTTCATTGCAGCAACACAAAATGGTACTCAGTAGTTTGTATGGCCCCCATGTGCTTGTATGCATGCCTGACAACATCGGGGCATGCTCCTAATAAGACGACGCATAGTGTCCTGGGGTATTTCCTCCCAGGTCTGCACTGCCTGCTGCACTTGTAAATGAACCCTTAGTTGCATTCGGCAGCGACACCACTAGGGCTTGTTCACAATGGTTGAACTGCAGTTTTACTGCCCCCAATCCCTACCTCCTTTAGCTGCTGAGACAGCAACCAAAGGTGTACACATACTGCAGCAAGAATTAAATCTCCTGTTGCTTTTGGTAAGTGTTACTGCCTGCCAGTCATGACCCATTCAAATAAATAGGGGAACTCTGCAAGTGCCCCGCAACTGCAAGCTTCTGCGGGGTCCAAAGCGTGAAAGCAGGTGGTGAGAAAGCAACAAATGCTGCCTGCTTTATCCCATTGTTTTCTGTACTGCACAAGGTTGCAGGGCACTTGCAGAGCAGCCTAATTCTCTTGAATGGGTCATGCTTGGTAGGTGCTACACCCACCAACCATGACAGGGCGTATAACTCCTGCTGTGACATGTGTACACCCCTGGCTATTGCAGTAACATGTAAAAACACGTCTTAACTATGGGGGTTTTACCACACCCCAAGCTGCAAATGTAAATGAACCCTTACTGTTCTGAGCCCCCTAGAAGGCTGCTTTCACACTGATGCACTGCGGTTTACCTGCACCGTGGGTGCAGTGCAGTGAATCTGCTACTTTCCTGGGTTATCTGTGCTTTGTCATAGACTTTTATTACATCCTGCAGGTGTGAAGCACTTTCTGAATGCGCACCAAGCCTGCAGGATATAATGGAAGTCTATGGTTAAGCATAGCTAACCCATAGGAAAGCTGCATCCGCAGTTTGGGGAAAACCGCAGCACATCAGTGTGAAAGCAGCCCTACACTATTATACCCAGTGTATTGATTTACACTGACCTCAACATCTCTTCTTTCCTGCTGCTGGCACCACTCTGGAGACCACTAGCCAGGATAACAGGAGTACTGTTGGTATAACTCCACATGGGACAGGAGCCAGCACTACAGAGGAGTCATCGACTTATGTGGCACTTGCTCCCTACTACAGCTCCAACTTTACAAGTAGTCCTTCTGAATTGCACTATTGATGCTCTAGGATGACTAGGAAGTCCAGACCGCGATCTACTGGGTGTTGATCCCCTTCTAAATGAAATGTTTCAATTGTACAAGCCCACTGTATGCAGTAAGGACCCATTTACACTTTTGTGTTGCAGTAATGTACATGCAACATGCGTTGCAATTAATTTGTTATGCCAGTCAGAGATTTGTGATTTCCCAAGCACTCACAACTAGGGGCTAGTGGCCATTTGAAGTGTAAAAAAAAGAAGCTAAATATACTATGTGTGGCAGAAAACTAACACTGCACATCACCCTGAACACACCATCCCCACTGTGAAACATGGTGGTGACAGCATCATGTTATGGGGATGCTTTTCTTCAGCAGGGACAGGGAAGCTGGTCAGAGTTGATTTGAAGAAGGATTGCCAGAGCTACAATGGAATGGTTTAGTTCAAAGCATATTTATATGTTGGCCAAGTCAAAGTCCAGACCTAAATCCAATTGGGAATCTGTCAAGACTTGATAATTGCTGTTCACAGACGCTCTCCATCCATTCTGACAGAGCTTGAGCTATTTTTCAAAAAAGAATGGGAAAAAAATGTTACTCTCTAGATGTGCAAAGCTGGTAGAGACATCCCCAAAAAGACTTGCAGCTGTAATTGCAGTGAAAAGTGGTTCTACAAACTATTGACCCAAAGTATTAGGGGGCTGAATACAAATGCACGCCCCACTTTTCAGATGTGCCACTTTGTGTTGGTTTATCACATAAAATCCCGATAAAATGCATTTACGTTATTGGTCGTTAACCACTTCCGGACCGCAGCACAACTATATACGTTGGAACTTTGAAGAGGGATATCTCTGTTATGGCAGCAGCTAGCTGCCATAACCCAGATATCCTTGTCTTCAGCCAGCGGTCTGGTTTCCGATAATGGTTGTCTCTGCGGCGGATTCGCCGCAAGATTACCATTATTGGCGGCGGGAGAGGGCCACTCCCTCCCTCCGCCGCTTAGCGGAGCGGTCGGTAGCGGCGGAGGCGATCAGGTCCTCTCTGTGGCTGGGTATGGAGACGAGTGAAGGTAAGATGGCCCCCACCCGTCCCCATACCATAGCAGGGCGGAAGCGACGTCACAATGTCACTTCCGCCCATAGCTCTTAAAGGGCCATATTTTTTTTTTTTTTTGCATTTTAGTTCAAATATGAGATCTGAGGTCTTTTTGACTCCAGATCTATTACATGTTTACATTCCTTGTAATAGGAATAAAAGTGACACATTTTTTTTTTTAAAGAACAGTATAAAAAATAAAAATAAAAGCTAAAATAAATAAGAAAAAAAAAATTTAAACGCGCCCCGTCCCGTCGAGCTCGCGTGCAGAAGCGAATGCATACGTGAGCAGCGCCCGCATATGAAAACGGTGTTCTAATCACACATGTCATGCTTTTTTTCTATTACAAGGGATGTTTACATTCCTTGTAATAGGGATAAAAATGACCCTTTTTTTTTTTTTTAAAAGAACAGTTTCAAAAAATAAAATAAAAGGTAAAATAAATAAGAAATTTTTTTTTTTTTTAAACATGCCCCATCCAGCTGAGCTTGCGTGCAGAAGCGAACGCATACATGAGCAGCGCCTGCATATGAAAAAGGTGTTCAAACCACACATGTGATGTATCGTTGCGATCGTTAGAGCGAGAGCAATAATTCTAGCCCTAGACCTCCTCTGTAAAGCAAAACATGCAACCTGTAGAATTTTTTAAATGTCGCCTATGGAGATTTTTAAGGGTAAAAGTTTGTTGCCATTCCACGAGCGGGCGCAATTTTGAAGCGTGACATGTTGGATATTAATTTACTCGGCGTAACATCATCTTTCACAACATAAAAAAAAAATTGGGCTAACTTTACGGTTGTCTTATTTTTTAATTCAAAAAAAGTGTATTTTTTCCAAAAAAAGTGCGCTTGTAAGACCACTGCACAAATACGGTGTGATATAAAGTATTGCAATGACCACCATTTTATTTTCTAGGGTGTTAGAAAAAAAATGTATAATGTTTGGGGGTTCTAAGTAATTTTCTAGCAAAAAAACTTGTTTTTTACTTGTAAACAACATACCTGAAAAAGAGGCTTGGTCCTTAAGTGGTTAACATGGGAAAATGTGGAAAATTTCAAGGGGTGTGAATACTTTTTCAAGGCACTGTTAACCCAATGGCAACTAGTTCTCTTCAGTAACCTCTAGCTAAGGCTGAACTTCAAGCAAAAAAATACACAGATGAAATGCATATATGGGAGTTTTTATATTCTTCTTATGTTGCAGGATTATTATTTCTGTCCATCTAGTCCTGAGACTTATGCCCCGTACACACGGTCGGACATTGATCGGACATTCCCACAACAAAATCCATGGATTTTTTCCGACGGATGTTGGCTCAAACTTGTCTTGCATACACACGGTCACACAAAGTTGTCCGAAAATCCGATCGTTCTGAACGCGGTGACATAAAACACGTACGTTGACATAAATGGCTTAATATTGTATAAAAAGCCTTCAATAATGATGATTCTCGTGAGACGAATTTTGGAATTATTTCTGCTCGAGTCAGCTTAAATCAACACCGTGTGTTTTATTGTACACACATAAACTTGGAAAATACTTACAAAAATAGTACATTCATATTCAGAATTAGTGTTGTTTCATATATGCAAAAAATGTTCAAATATAGTTCATTTGTTTCAAAGATCTGAAAAAGTCCTTAAATTATTAGACATGTGCTTCCTTTGTCTTGGGGTTTTAAGATGGCCGATTAACCTCTTGTGTCTTGGAAGTAATTCTGTGTGCATAGGAAAGCTGTGTGTAGATGTAGCTTGGAGCAAGATATGTGTGTAAAGAGATGTGTCTTGGAAGCAGGATGTGTGTGTCAAGAAGCACAAGACTGGAATCCTTGTGTCTATATGAACTCAGTCTTTCAAATTCGCGCCCAAACACAAATCCCTCCCATACACTCCCCTTTTCTCCGTCTAAAAGCGGGGCTAGCAAAGAGCAACATCTGTTTTTAACTGAACCAAACCTTTTAAACATGAAACCAGATATATGTGAGAGGCTTTCAGCAGACCTCTTAAAACATAAACGCATAAATCAAACAGAGTATCGGTTACATAGGAAAATTCAACCAAAACATATATTATTTACAAAATCCATCAAATTCTGACAGGGTCTTGACCTGCATTTTCAGTCAATGAATGGCCATTTGGGTATCACTAGCTCAAAGTCCTGTCATTCAAACAAATATGGAAAATGCATATTCTTTTCAATAAAGCCAATTAAAATTTAGATATTAAGAATATAACATTCCCCTCTGAAATATGAATAACAATCATATTTTAATCATACATTCATAGCATCCATGTCCCATTCATTCAGACTTTGATCCAATAACTCCAAATGAATTTCCATCACCAACCGAGTTTGCAATACCAAAACCCATCTTTCTCTTGAGCTTATTTTGCAATAAATCATCTCCTTTCTTGATTTCATTTCTAATTCGATAATATAATTTTTTCATTCTAAACATCAAACATAACTGGAATATAATGAATAACATAATAATAATAACAAGAATAACTATAGGATGTGATAAAATATTTCCTGCTGCTGAGGTTATTGAAGTTTTTCCCCAAATTGATACACTATTACTGAATTTTTTTTCCACCAATTACTTCCTGAAAATTCTGACCATTGATGAGATATCTCTTGCAAATTACCTTGTTCATGTTTAAACAATATTTCTGCATTCTGAAGTTCCTTAGCCAAAGCTATCAATAAACCTTTATCCTTATGAATTACATTTGCCCATTCTTCCCAAGGAAATTCATCTACCTGAGATATATTATATTGTGTGGGAAGAGCACTTATATTTTTCATAAGCATATTTGTTAAATTTGTTCTAAACCCATTAATACTTATTGCTACAATGTCTCCTTCTATACAATACAAGCCTTGATTTAGGTTTTCTGTATTTGTACAAGAAGAGAAAAAAGTTTTAACCCTTTCTGTATCTGACATGATCTGAAAACAAACCTTCTTTTTATCTACACGAGTAACTAATTCAGAAATTGTTTCAACTTTTTCTATTCTTGCTGAACACAATGTATGATTATGATAACAAGAATGAAAAATACTTTTATCTTGATTAGGTAAACAGATAACTTTAGACTGAAATTGTAAACATGATGACAAATCTAATTGTTCTAATTCAGAATTTTCATTGTTAAATGCAAAATCTGTATACTGTAATTTATAATACAATAATTGTGTATTGCTGACGGGTAATCCCAGGACAGTGATTGGAACCAAAATTTGTTCTTGTCCTGCTATCGGAATCATAGAAGAACTATAACAAACATCCTGTTTACATCCTATCCATTTATTTACCCATAAATCTGTATGATTTATAGCATATACATATTCTCTGGGTAAATTCTGTAAAATGCCAAGAGGGGTTATTCCACTCTGAAATGCTTGAGCAATTATTTTAAAATTAGTGGAATATTCAGTCTGGATCTCTAAACATGCTCTGGCAATATGAGAATGTTGTTCACTTAACATTAAATCAAGAGTAATATTTTGAAGATGTAAAATAGATGGACCCATTATATTAGCTGTTTTAATAACCATATTTTCTAAAATTTCATTTAAATTTCTCTGCATTTTAATCCCGTTACTACCCACTAAACCAGCTGTCTCAAGATCAGACTTTAAAGTATTAATGTCCATACTATTAGTAATACTCCCAATTGTGCCAATCCCTCCTAAAATACCTTCAACAATACCACGCTTATTTCTGTTATGATTTCTATTATTAATTCCAAACCATCTTTCAATACCCAATTCCATATTAACCAAATGTCCTTGACATTGTGGAAACCTTGTAGAAATTTTCCATTCTGAAACATTAAAGTTCCACAATATAATGACAAAATTTCCCTCTCTCAAAAGAGTTCTGGATTGGAAATGGTTAATCTGAAATGGATTTGCTGAGACACTTTTCTTACCAACACATGGAGTTTTCCTAGGAGACCTTACAACAACACTTCCCTTCGCACCTTTCATTAGATAATTTACTATTGATATGCAACATTCATATATACCAGTATCATTCAAAGATACTCTCATTTGTTGATAAACAAATGTATTATTGATCCACTTCACACTACCATAAATTCCTTTATGAATTATCATAGTAGAACTGTGAAGAAAACTTCCCAAAAATTCATCGTTCCTTTTCCAAGTTACCAATGAATCCTGAGGTACATATATTTTTGTTTTACATATCAAATGCAAACTATCATTATCTTCAAAAATGTTCAAAGACTGTGGAAAAATATAAATTTCTGGAATAATCATGTTGACCACAGAAATACTAATTTTAACCCTTATTTGTGTTAATTGTCTTGTTACTTTAAAATCCCATGTTCTTACAACATCTCCTTTTTCATCTCCAATTATATTTAAATGTTCTGGATCTAATATTTTTAGGAAACTTTGAAAAGGGTCATAAAAATTATCTAGGGGGTAAAATACTTTCCCAGATCTTGACATAGTATTAGTAACATCTCCAGACCAAATTGTTGAGTCATTACCCTTTAAATATATAGCCCAGAAACTCCTCAACAATATATTACATTCAAAAGTTCCAGTTTTGTTGTTTAACCTATAAGATCCCAGCATTTTAACAAAATTTGTTTTGGATTCTATTTTAACGTTGACCTCAACATTATTACTATGAATTAAATATAATTCCATACAGCAATCATATCCCTGTCCTACAAATACATATCCATACAATTCTTCAGCTGTAATAATATCAACATATCTAGAATTATATTCTGTCATTTGTATTAAGATCAATATCTTTATCACTCTTGTCCTCTGTATTAATATCAATGTCTTTATCACTTTTATCATCTATATTGATATCAGTGTCTAGATCTCTTTTGTCTCTGAATAATGTAATGACTTTCTTGTGTAATTCTTCAATCCTGTTAACCTCTGCATAGCTGGAACAGTTTGTGATATATTTTACCACAGATAAAATTGTCACTAGGGAAAAGATGAATCCTGTGATGATGATAAATGTTCTCTCTTTAACACTTTCTTTGTTGAACTGTCATCTTTCTTCTTTTTTGGAATCCATGACTCCTCCAGGTTAATGAAATATAATTAATTCCTAGGAAAAATAAAAGCAGCATCATTTATCTCAGAATATTACATTTGTTATACCCACATTTTTATTTATACATGCTTTTTCACTAAATTGAGAAATCCTTGAACTAATACCATTGTCCCTTGAACATCCAAGATGTCAAATGGACCTTCCCAATTACTTTGCCATGGTCCACTTCTCCTGAACCTTTAGTTCCGCCTGTGACGTGTATCTCACCATCTCTGGGTGTGACCTTACACATGGCAACTCTTTAATCATCATATTTCTTTCTGTATAAACTAATGCTAACAACATCTAATTTTTGATTCAAATAAATCTTTCCGTTCTTAATTATCAATCTTGATAAACCGTTTATCTTGAATAAAAGATAATTTTGGTTTTAATAATAAAATAACAAAATGTTACAAGAATCAGATATGTGTGTGTGTGTGTATGTAACAACAGTTAATCAGATATGTGTGTGCGGATATAACAGCAATTCTCATACTGTGTATATGTCTTGTGTATACTGGAGTGAATGTCTTTTGCTACATCTACTGGAGTGCATGTCTGCCAAAAAACTCTGTTACAGGCATTCTACTCCTAAAAAAACAAACCCCCTCCTTTCTTATTCAGAAAGGTTCTTTTTTGTCTTGTAGTCCCACAGATGCAGACTCACAATGAGTAGTCCCCCCCTCCTTTTTAAAAAGGATGGTGTCACTACACTCTCAAATTCCTAAGGATGGGGCTATGTGCTCTGTGAGTAACCATTTAACTTATAAACAAATACTACATATCAGTATATATACAAATTGTCTTTTAATAATCTCCTAAACAAGGAATATTGTAAAGGAAATTATGATCTTTTAACTCAAACTTAAAAATGTGTGAAAGGACCATTTTTCATACAAGTAACTGCATGTAACACCATTCTGTTCAAATTGTCCTGTATCACCTATAACCAAAACACTGTTGTGCAAAAGGAGCACAAAATACCAAAAATAAATATCTTTTTCTGAATGACATTCAATACCTTTAAATAACATCCTAATATCCCTTCTCAAATCACAAGCATTGCAGGAAAATAAACTTCAAAGGGACACAATCAATCCTGGCTGTCTACTGCCAACAATAGTTCATTGTGAAACATAAGTGACAAAATAATTCTTCCTGTCATTAAATCAAATGAAGAATACTCTGTAACTGAAAAAACTGTACCTGCAAACTGTGAATGATATGATACATGAAATCTCTGTCCTATTCCCAAGATTTTACACATTACCTGCATGATTTTACCTATAAAATGGAATCCTCTGCCACTACTGAGATTTGCTAGTATACCTCAAACTAGAAAAACATGATTAATCCATATCCTATCAGTAATTAAAATATCTTTGTACACAGATTAGACAATATTTAATTACTCTGTCTACTGTCTCTTCCATTTTGTCCCAATAGAATTTCCCTTTAAGAATTTCAAGCAATTTTTGCTTACCAAAGTGATCTAAACTGTCATAATTAAATTTAGTGAATTCCACCTGTAGGTGTTGTGGTACATTAAAATATAGAAAATCCATCTAAGTCATGATATTAGATCTAGTTATCATTAACAAAATATAGATATTATATCACCCGATGAGAACTCAAAAGATTGATTTACCTTTTAATTCTCTGAAAACGAAGGAAAATCTTATATTTGTTTTTTTCCACAACATAATTTTGACCATATTCAGGTTAAAATCACTAATTCTCCAAACAAATCTGCATCCTTTGCTAATTGAGTACAAAGCTGTTAATTACCCCCTTATCAGATGAACTAAACCTCTCAATGTTCCATCTGAACAAAAAATAAAAAATTAAAATCATAATAATCATAACTGGGAAAAATTAATAAAAAATTAATAATCCAAAGGATTATCCTTGAAAATACTAAAAATATATCACATAAAAACCAAATCTCTGAACCTCAAATCATAACCTTATTATCCATAGCAAAGAATCAATAACCAGAAAATCCTTACCATCCATGCAGTTCATTTAAGGACTGCTAACATTGTTTTTCACAGTGTTATATGATACATAGTGATACCTTTCCTGTCTTAATGGACTATTTGCAGTTTGCAATCTTTGCATTTGGGTCTCAAAAGGGAAATTAGTTTGATTATTATGGCCTCTATACCTCAAATTACTACACCAGCGCACAGAATACACTTCATAGCGCCTTGGCATAGTTTTCGGATAATACAACCTCTTTTGTATATCATTATTATTAGCCATCACACAAAACCTAGCTATGTGACCCTCTCTTTTGCAAACTAAACATTTAAGAGTTGGTTTTTTTTGCATATACCTTTCTTTGAGTATATGGCGATGAAAATTTACATTTCTGTTGAATATTACTATTATTCGAATCAACAGACTTCACGCTTTCATTGTCTGAGGAAACATTAACCTCCTCAAATGACCCCACTGATTCAAATCCAGAATCAGCATCATCATCCCTCGCCTCTAACTTTGTCACGTGTTCATAAGCTAAACACTGAGCATGTGCAGAAGACTGAGCTTGCAATAATTGCGTTTTAAGCAAACTTATAACATTCTCTTGTTCAATTTCTTTCTGAGTTAAAAAAGCAATACAACTTTCTTTTTCTTTAACTGATTCCAATAATGCATTCATTTTATGTTCTAATGCATCTTTTTCAATCATTAATTGTTCAATATGTAAATTCTCCTGTGTTTGTGCAATTTCTGTTACACTTTGCCTTTGTTTTACTGGCATATCTAAAACCATGGCATTGAAGACTGAGACTAATTTCATTATATTACTTAATTTTCTCTTAGATTTAGCTAATGAAAATCTATTCTTCTCAATTTCTTTATTTGCCTGTAGGCATTGATTATACATTGATTGCCATAACTTAGTGTCTGAAATATAGCTGGCTAAACCTTCAAATTCTAACTTACTTCCTTCAGCTATAACATTTATAAATTCCATATTTTGGTACTCACCGAATATAAAACTTTTCCGTTTTCCGCTGGACTCTAATTAAACCATCTGTCAAGACTTCAGAATTTCCAAAATACTCTGGTCTTCACGCAATCAAACATCAAACATCTGGCGTTTCTTCTAGGTTCTTTCAATAATTGCAAAGTTTTCTCCTGTTCATCACATTTCCCCTCTGAACAACGGAAGAAGAACGTGGCACAAAAACTTCTGACGATTGAAACTGGCTGGCGTCCGCCAATGAAATAAATGGCTTAATATTGTATAAAAAGCCTTCAACAATGATGATTCTCGTGAGACGAATTTTGGAATTATTTCTGCTCGAGTCAGCTTAAATCAAAACCGTGTGTTTTATTGTACACACATAAACTTGGAAAATACTTACAAAAATAGTACATTCATATTCAGAATTAGTGTTGTTTCATATATGCAAAAAATGTTCAAATATAGTTCATTTGTTTCAAAGATCTGAAAAAGTCCTTAAATTATTAGACATGTGCTTCCTTTGTCTTGGGGTTTTAAGATGGCCGATTAACCTCTTGTGTCTTGGAAGTAATTCTGTGTGCATAGGAAAGCTGTGTGTAGATGTAGCTTGGAGCAAGATATGTGTGTAAAGAGATGTGTCTTGGAAGCAGGATGTGTGTGTCAAGAAGCACAAGACTGGAATCCTTGTGTCTATATGAACTCAGTCTTTCAAATTCGCGCCCAAACACAAATCCCTCCCATACACTCCCCTTTTCTCCGTCTAAGAGCAGGGCTAGCAAAGAGCAACATCTGTTTTTAACTGAACCAAACCTTTTAAACATGAAACCAGATATATGTGAGAGACTTTCAGCAGACCTCTTAAAACATAAACGCATAAATCAAACAGAGTATCGGTTACATAGGAAAATTCAACCAAAACATATATTATTTACAAAATCCATCAAATTCTGACAGGGTCTTGACCTGCATTTTCAGTCAATGAATGGCCATTTGGGTATCACTAGCTCAAAGTCCTGTCATTCAAACAAATATGGAAAATGCATATTCTTTTCAATAAAGCCAATTAAAATTTAGATATTAAGAATATAACATACGTCGGGACTATAAACGGGGCAGTAGCTAATAGCTTTCCTCTCTTAATTTATTCTGAGCATGCGTGGCACTTTGTGCGTCGGATTTGTGTACACACGATCGGAATTTCCGACAACGGATTTTGTTGTTGGAAAATTTTATAGCCTGCTCTCAAACTTTGTGTGTCAGAAATTCCTATGGAAAATGTGTGATGGAGCCTACACACGGTTGGAATTTCCGTCAACAAGGTCCTATCACACATTTTCCATCGGAAAATCCGACTGTGTGTACAGGGCATAACACAGCACAGCCTTGTCTGGCAGGACAGAAGTCCTGATTTTCTCTCCTGTAGTTCAGTAATATTTACACGTCTTGTTCCTCCCCCAGCCTGTGATTGGACAGTTAAAGAAAAAGCAGCAGGCCGATGAACTCATCTCTCTGTCACCCTGCTCTCTCCTCTTATTAGCATGCTTCTTGTTAACAAACATGTAGTGCAGCACAACTGAATGGCTATTTCTGCTGCTCTCTCTCTTTCAGATTAATGTACAACTATAAGCAAAACTTATTTTTTTAATTGTGAATAGAGTGGAAAGGGATTAGAACACCTATTAGGTTTTTACTGCTGTCTGTGCCCCCATTAGTCCCGTTTACCTTTATCATTTAAAATAAAAGTAAAAGAAAATTCCATATTTTGGAGTGTCCCCAGAAAACTAATACGAGGGGAAATCTTCCAATGGGGACACTATTTCTGGAGATGGAGAAGGGGTGTCCCGTCCACGAGGGATTCCTGTAATTTGCAGGGATTTCCTCTCACTTCCTGTTTTGGCTATGGGACAGGAAGTGAAGGTAAATCTCCCTAATGGGACACAGATGGCAAAAAAATCTGACAGGGGTTATAACCCTCCCTTACTCTATCCAAAATGGAAAAAAAAAGTTTTGCATTGAGTCCTATTTTGAGCTCTGCTGTACAGGGACTGCAGGAGGCAGATACCAGGTCAAATTCTGGCACTTACACTGCAAAAGAAATAGATTGAAACATGGATTAATGACTACAGAGATGCATTCATTTGTGTTCCATGTTCTTCTGCCTGAAGCTCATCTTTAATGGAGAAGTCCTTACCACACAAATTTCTAAGCCCATATAGTTACACAATGGGCTCACACTGCACAGAACTCAACCACATCATGGGAAAAGAGGTGGATGCATTTGTTGCTTCTTTATCATTTGCCACAAATTCATCTTGTGTTGTGTTTTTAGGGACAGACGCTGGAACATCTACTCCTTTGAGAAGTGTTTGAGCCAAAGAAAATACTGTTTCAAACAGGTCGGCAAAACTAGAGCCTTACTCAGGAGATGTAATACCACCTCTAGCCTCCTGGTGGTGTAACAATATCTTTGTGAAATAATCCTGCGGTGTTATATATTGTGACTATGACTTAAAAATATGATCATTATTTTGGTATTTTGTTTACCTCTGTTTTTCCTTGTTGTCCATTCTTCCCCCAACATTGTGCCATTCTTTTACCTATTAGGCCCGGTTCACACGGGTGCGACATGCACTCCGACTTTGGGAGCTCATGTCGCATGACATGTAAAAATCAATGTTTCCCTATGAGAGCCGTCTTAACTGGTCCGACTTTGGAACAGGTTCCTGCACTACTTTGGTCTGACTTCTGACCAATTTCAGCCCATAAAATTGAATAAAAGTCACACCCTCATCTTAATTGATGTGATTTGGATCAGACATTACAGGAAGATTACACAGGCATTCCCTGTAGTTGCTTCTAAGGTGTGTCAAATTCTCATCAAAGTCAAATCGATGTCGCACAATATTCACATCGGAGCAGTGTGAACACGGCCTTACTCGGGGTGGAGTTCAGTTGAATTTTTGGAGTAGAGACATTTGCACCTGTTCAGCAAATGGGTTCATTTGCAACGCCCATAAGGGGCATCTTTCTGCACTGGCACTGTCAGCAGGGACTGTTTTCATGTCTATGCGAGCATTGAGATACTTGCTAATATTTTCAGAGACCCTGCATGGACACCACTGGGTCTATAGGTAAAGTTGTATTAAGATGTGTGAGCGTGTTTTTCCATCTCACACCCCTGTGTTTGGAGAAGACAAAAGATTATACAGTAAAATCACCATCCTACACTTCCACGTCATTCTTGCTAAAATCCATATCATTAAAAGGTCTTAAAGGATATGCGAACGTGCTGGACTATACATTAGCTGTTCTCTCAGTGCAATGAAAGGAGGTCTGAAGCCTCATACGCACGATCGGACTTCCATTGGACTTTTCTGTGGATTTTTGTCCAAAGGGGCGTTGGCCGTGAACTTGGTATGCATACACACGGCAGAACTTTTTCAGCCAACATTCACCAAATTACGTGGTTTTTCAGCTCTTAACCGCAACCCTTTGGGCAACTTCTGCTATTGTTGTCTGATGTTTAGCATTGGTTCTGAGCATGCGTGTTTGTACTTTGGATTTTAGTCCGATGGACTTGTGTACACGCGATCGGATGATCCTCCATCGGACAGTTGTTGTCGGAACATTTGAGAGCATGCACAACGAACATTTGTCCATCGAAAAAAAAAACGAAAACAATTGGCCAATGGAGCATACAGACGGTCGGATTGTCCGATAAAACACGTCCGTCGGACCGTTGTCGAAAAGTCCGATCATGTGAATGGTCCTTAAGAGTCAACTGGTTGTAGCTCAGAGGACAAGTACTTCTACCTCTTAAAGTAAATTCATTGTTACAATTTTGTGTTTTAACAAATAATACAGTTGTGCTCATGTGTGGCAGGATATTTAAAGCCCTATGCGTATATGCTTACGAAGGATCGTGGTAGCAGAAGTCAATGATTAGGCCTACACATTATTTAGGTTTACAGCTCTATCTTCATTAGCCTGTGGTGGTGCAAGATAGAGCTGGGGAGTTCAACCTGCAACCCAAGACAGCTTTAGATGCAGCCCAACACAAAATTGTAAACTTACTTAAAAATGTTGATTTGTTTTTGTAAAAATGCATTTACACTTAGCGACCATATGCCCTCGAACAAAAATTTAACAGGTGTCTCTGCATTGGACTTTTATACGTTCTAAAAAAATAAAATAAAAAATATCGCTCTTCACAATCATGCTGTATTCGCGTTATCAGTTTTCAGGCAGCACCTATATGTATTTGTAAGCAACTAATTTCAAGGATGAAGCACACGAAGAGCAAAATTAGAACCAAAGTATCTGATGAGTAACTTAAGAATAGGGGGTGGAAGTAGGTTTAGGCTTAGTTAGTATTCAACTATACTTCCACTTTAAGTCCTTAAGGCTGGGTTCACGCTGGAGAACGCAGCGGCTCACAGAAGGAGTCCGGTGCATCTCCATTCACCGTTTCTGGTACGATTTCAGGGCTGAATTTGGACCTGAAACTGACCAAAAGACGCACAGGACTCCCGTGCTATTCGCACCGGCTCCAAGGAGAGCCGGTCAATCTCCTGCTATGCAAACTGTATGCGGAGAAATCCGCAATTGTGTGAACCCAACCTTAGTTTCGCACGCACACTGGACATTTTTACAGCTGCTTCAAGGGGGGTCTGCAGGCTTTTTTTTTTTCCTGCCTCTAAATGCCCCTTCCTGTTATATCACAAACAATAACCCAGTATAGAGCACCAGGGAAGGGTTATATATGGTAACAAAAATTAGATAATAGACCGTCCAGATGAAGCTACACTATCCTTCCTAGCGAAACTCGTTGACGTCACAACCGTTCCATCACACGACACCACCTTCGCAAGGCCCCCTGAGTTGAGGTTGTCAGCAATGTGAAGGAGATACACAATCACGCACAGCACACAGCCGAAGACGCTGGGAAACAAACAAACAAGCATTCTCGGAGTGATACAGCCATACATTACCTACGGATGGGATTATAGAGGACTAAAACTTCATGCACAGGGCGGTAAAGTACTTAAGGTTAAGCAACAGGGTGATTAACACAAGCACATGATTGGAAGTTTTATGCTGTAGTACATGTGTAAGTGAACTTCCCCATTCCTATCCTGAAAGCAGTTGCTAACACCACTTATAGTGCACCAGGATGCCAGGGACCAAAACCTATGTAGGCCATGGTTCCTATAGTGCTACAAATGTACGGTTTCTTATAAGAGGATTCATCCCAGCCCTCTTACACTTCAAAGTACTTTCTACCTTAGTGCCATGACTTGTATGAGCTGCTTTATGTGAATACAATAGACTGCCACTTGATTATCCTTCATCTCCAGCTCTAACAGGTCACCAAGGCAATTCTGCCTTGATGAATAAGTCGGGATCATCTTCTCATTTCAGGTGGAACCATTGAGCTGCCCACACGCTGTAGAAATTTTATTAACACCAGCTGGCATACCCTTTCCTATTCCTCTTTCCCACCCTTCCTTCCCTCAGGGCCACACACAGTCAGGTTGTCGCCAATTGATACAGTTACTGTGATTTAACCTTTATTTCCAAGTTTTTCATCTGACAACCTGCACGTGTGTTGTTACATGGTGTCCAGACGTCTTTCTTTTAACGGGTGTGGGTGTGTGTGTGTGTGTGTGTGTGTGTGTGTGTGTGTGTGTGTGTGTGTGTGTGTGTGTGTAGTACTTCACAACAGAGACTTGTTGTTAGAGAATACAGTTTCACAGTAATTGGCTATTACTGGCCTTAGACTGTGCCAATTTTTGTGATATAATAAATTCAGATTTTAGACTACTCTAGTATGATCTAATTTTTATTACCATTGTAACACTTCCCTGGTGCTCTATACTGGGTTATTATTTGTGCTATATATGCTTTTGGTTACGTTAACAGCACCCTCCGCTGTGATTGATCTAGGAGTGACCACTTCATGCAAGTGGATAAATGCTTGCAGTGCCCGCCTTTTGTTTTTCTTTGCCCCTTCACGTTAGCTTTTGTGTCCATACACACATTCGATTTTGGCAGCAGTGGCAAGAGCTTTTTGAGGCAGGAAAAAAATATATAGGAGGAATTAACACCTGTAAAAGCTTTAGACAGTTTTACAAGAGTCAGGCATTTTTTTTTTTTTTTCCTGCAAAAACGCTGCTGGCTACTACCGTTTCCCCGAAAATACGACCTAGCGTGATTGTCGGTGATGGCTGCAATATAAGCCCTACCCCCCAAATAAGCCCTAGTTAAAGTCCTTGTAGGTCTTATTTTCAGGGTATGGCTTATTTTTCGGGGAAACAGGGTAGGGCTTATTTGGGCGGTAGGGCTTTGATTGCAGCCATCACCGACAATCACGCTAGGTCTTATTTTCGGGGAAACAGGGTAGGACAGTTAACTAAATGTCTGGTGTACATGAGGCCTAAGGTGCAAAAAGCCTCTGAGTCCTTTCATTTCTTTGGTTGTCTAGCATGAACTGCATATTTGAGATCTCCTCAAAATGGTTGAATGATATTGAGGCTGGGCGATTGTAATTCCATTCCAGAACCTTCACTTATTTTGCTGCAGCAGCCACTGAAGGGTTGGCTTGGCCTTATGATTTGGACCTTTGTCCTGTTGGAAAGTCCCAAAGTATATGCCAAGTAATTGCCATGCACAGCTTCCAGGCTGATGAATACAAATTTTTCTCCAGCATTTTCTGATAATATTCTTGCCATTCATTTTCACTAAATTCCCTGTACATCCCTAAAACAGAGATTTACAGTGGGGATGGCATGCTCCTTTTTATAATGAACGATCTCTAAACATAAAACATTTATGGTTTTAACTGGAAAATTACATTTTGGTCTCATCCTTGCAAAGAATTGTAAAGTCAGAGTTAAAAAAAAGTTTTTTTGTTACCAACCATGATGGGGGAATGGAGTAATATAACATACTAACCGGAGTCATCTTAAAAACAAAACACCCCAAAGAAATCCACAAAACATTTGTGATTGGGGGTCCCCCAACTTTTGCATACATCTGTACAATAAAAAGGAATAAAACACAAAATGACATTTAAAAACAAAGGAAAAGAAACATTGGAAGTCTTAGTATATTTATTTACAATAAGTATTGTGACAAACGCATCAGAGTAGTTTCACCTAAAACAAAAACAAAAAAATAAATTAATAATTGGATAAAAAAGAAAAAAAACATTTCAATGTAGGTTTTCACATAAGGCATGTAAACATTGCAATAACATAAAATCCACATTTAATTGGTTTACATACAAAACTAAAATATTGGTCTATAAAAAAAAGGCATTTAAACCTGAACTCCAGGCTGATAAATAAGACACCATTGAATACAGCTTTGTATTTTTTTTTTTTTTTAAATACAAAGCAGTATAAATACCCAAATCTGACCTGTATCAACCTCTTGAAGTCCCTGTACAGCTGAGCTCAGACTGGGAAAGGGAGAAGCAGCACAAGGAGCCAATCAGTTGTGGTGAAGTACTCCTGTGCTAATAAATAATATGCTGATGGGAAGAGAGATCAGGTCACCAGTCTGCAGCTTCTCCTTTTACTTTACTGGAGGAAGGATAGGACCTATAAAAGTGTGCAGTTGCAGAGGGGGAAAAAAAACAAAAAACAAAAAACACACACAGGTCTCCTGCCCTGCCAGAGCATTTGGCAGGTGAAACAGACCCCCTATATGGTTTGCCTGGAGTTCAGCTTGTTTAAAACTGTAATCCTTAGCTGCAACCAGTGTTAAAAATACAATTATAAATTGAACAAAAGAAAACAAAGTGCCAGCCTTTAAAAAACGTTTTTTTTTTATTAAAAAGGATTTATCAAAAGCCTTTAATGTCCTTAAAGAGGCCTTCCAGTCAAAAAAAAAAAAAAAAAAAAATATAATGTAAAAGTCAGCACCTACAAATACTGCAGCTGCTGACTTTTAATTGGACACTTACCTGTCCCAGGGTCCAGCGATGCGGGGGATCGAAGCCCCGCTTGTCTCCCCCCCCGTTCGGCGGCGCCGGCATTGCAACTGTGGGCGCCGGGCTGTGGCTTCACAGCCCGGCACCCACTGCGCATGCGCGAGCGGCACCGAGCGCCAAGGTTGGCCGCTCAGTCACCTGGGACCTGTAATGGGTCCCAGATGATTGACAGAAGGGAGGGAGCAGAGCTGAGCCCTTCCTGTGCCGAGGGGGAATTGATGTCACCAGCCCAGGCTCTGGAAGAGGCAGACTACGAGGGACCCCCTAGCAACAGGCATTTAGAGGCAAGTTAAAAAAAAAAAAAAAAAAAATATCCAAAATGTTTTTTTTGTAATTTTTTTTTAGGATTTTTCATGTAGTTTTTTTTTTTTTGGGTGGAACCCTACTTTAAAGTCCAACTGAACTTTCAGTTTAAAATCAGCTAAATACATTCTAGGTGCATGAAAAACAAAATGGTGTGCAAAGTCATACAGTTTGTTTTCTAACAAAAACAGCCACAGCCTGAGCAAAGAAGCCTGTTCCCTGCCAGCAAGCTGCAGAGAAGGATTCATGTTCCCTGTGTTACATCAGTTGGCTCTCTGCAGAGGTCCAACATGCTCCATGCTAAGTAACAGGTAGAGCTCTCCATGCAGCAAAGCCTATGACTCCACAGGGGTGTATCTGAGCTCTGCACAGGGACCAAGGGTCCTTCTCTGCGGCACATAACAGGAAACAAGCTTTTCTACTAAGACTGTGGCTGGTTTCTATAGAAAATGAACTGTAAAACTGTTTGCACCTTTTGTTTTGATGCACGTGGAATATACAGTATTTAGCTGATTTAAAGCAGAACTAAAACCCAAATTAGCCTCTGTTTAGATCTGCAGTTGCCATCATGCTGCACCAGCTATTTGAGGGCTTGAAAGATTGGTTGAGATCTGACTGGCAACGGTAACAGCCATCATTAGAAGCATGCGTTCAATGTAACATACACTGCATGCAGAAAACATGATGATATGTATGAAAGCCCTACTCAAGGCCTTAAAAAAAAAAAAAAAAAGAAAAGAAAAGATTTACAAAAAGAAAAAAAAAAA
Source organism: Lithobates septentrionalis (assembly GCA_037952835.1). Lineage (NCBI taxonomy): Eukaryota > Metazoa > Chordata > Amphibia > Anura > Ranidae > Lithobates > Lithobates septentrionalis. The sequence goes on along the minus strand of JBBDGP010002781.1, from coordinate 864,838 downwards.
AAAACAAACAAAAAAAAACAAAAACAAAACAAATTAAAAAAAACAAACAAAAAAAAAAAATCCCATGTAGCGGGGCCCGCACTGCAAGGGATGCATACATAAGGTACACCTTACTACTTGGTCCAGCATGGCCCTTCCAGTGGTGCAACCAGTCCCCTCCTGAGAACACAGTCGCACTCCTTTCTCCATGTACAATGCAGGGTTAATTTTCCTACATTGTATGCAAACACGCAGAGGGACCACCTACACACCAAAGCTTTATAGAGAGGAGGAGAGTGCTGCTGTAGGCCGAGCAGGCCTACAGTGGTAGAGGTCATCTCACTGCAGCCTGTGGCTACAGTCTTCTCTCACTGTAACGAACAGGCCTTCCCATTTCTTGTGTGGTTATTGGAAATCACACTTCAGTTTATTATAAAAAAAAAAATACCAAATTATAAGAATTGGATAGTGTGCTGGCCTGCCAACATCCTACATAGCATTAGAAGGAAGAAATGCAAGGAAATGCATTGAGTGGACGCCCCCTTGGACTTTGAAGGGCAGGAAGGAATGAATAGGGAGTAAAGGAGTCTAAAAAAGGCACAAAAGTGCCAACTTTATTAATATACAAAAAAATAGAAAAAGTGATTTTAAGAAAAGTTTAAGATCATTTACAGTACAAACAGTGCACCAATGGTAAAATATCAAATATCACACAATATATATCACCCAAAGCTGGTAATCCAAAGTGCTACTCATGGTGAGTTGAACTCAATTTGAATTTAGGGGAAATGTATAAATGGGTATATTATTGTTGTATCTGTACCACAAATGTGTATATGTGTAATACAAACATAATATTTGTAGTAAAGGCATCAATACCGTAGTTTAGAGCCTATTGTATCGTATTACAAAAATAATTATGTAAAAAGTACTTACACGTACGGTATTGATGCATTTACTACAAATACTATGTTTGTATTATATATATACACATTTGTGTTGGATACAACAATAATATACCCATTTATAAAATTACCCCTGAAGAAGGAAAAGTACACTCCAATGTGATTTTCTGAAACATGTCGGGCTATATGCTGTGAAATTCAAATTGAGTTCAACTCACCATAAGTAGCACTTTGGATTACCAGCTTTGGGTGATATATAAAAGGATTGTATATGGGGGTATGGCGCTCCCTTGTGGATTGTATAAGTGATAAAGTTTAAGTTGTACAGTGGGTATTGAAACTTATTATATAATATACCATACACAAAGGGTGAAGACTGCAATAACTAATAATGAATAAACCCTATAACATTGTTAGAAAGTGTGAGTCAAAAAAACCATGTGATGAAAAACCCCTATTGTATTGCATTGCATACACATGTATACCACATGTAAGGTAGTGGCAAAAAATGACCACTAGGTGCTGCTGCTATGTGTATTATGCAGCTAATGTGATGAATCCAGCGTGTACGTGTACTAAGGTGAATAACAGATGCAATCAAATCCAGAAAATGAACCGAATAATCGAGAAAATGTATATATACACCATATATAGAATAAAAAACAACGAAATTAAAAAAAAAAACAAAAAAAAAAAAAAAAAAAAAAAAAAGTCTGTTCAAAAGTGGTGCGTCCCAACTTGTAAATATCAAGAAAAAAGTTCCAAGAGCTTAGTGACTGTAGTGCCCACAGAGGTAAAAATCCGTGACTTCTGTGCTCCCCTTTTGGCTCCCCACTCACCGGCTCCCAGTACCCCTGCAGGGGTGACAGACACTATAAGATCCCAATGCCGTCCGCTTGGCCGGTATCCCGTGGTTGCTGAGATGTGATATCCTCTCTCCCAGGAGTTCCAGGTTACCGCTTCATACCACGTCCAAGAAGGGGATCACCAGAGAAATCCTCACAAGAAAAAATGCCTCCTCATAGTGTAGTATGATTAAAAACTTTAATAGCATCAAAACTCCCCAAAAGGGAAAAATTAAAATCCACACAGCACTACACTATGGGTGAAGCCGAAAGCCAGGAAGTACTTTCCCGCAGCGTGCAGTCCGGCTGCGTTCCAGGCTCTCTCGCTCCGTACCCGGAAATGACGTAAGTGCGTAGCCCCGCCTTACGCGTTTCGTCATCGAAACCGTCGATGACGAAACGCGTAAGGCGGGGCTACGCACTTACGTCATTTCTGGGTACGGAGCGAGAGAGCCTGGAACGCAGCCGGACTGCACGCTGCGGGAAAGTACTTCCTGGCTTTCGGCTTCACCCATAGTGTAGTGCTGTGTGGATTTTAATTTTTCCCTTTTGGGGAGTTTTGATGCTATTAAAGTTTTTAATCATACTACACTATGAGGAGGCATTTTTTCTTGTGAGGATTTCTCTGGTGATCCCCTTCTTGGACGTGGTATGAAGCGGTAACCTGGAACTCCTGGGAGAGAGGATATCACATCTCAGCAACCACGGGATACCGGCCAAGCGGACGGCATTGGGATCTTATAGTGTCTGTCACCCCTGCAGGGGTACTGGGAGCCGGTGAGTGGGGAGCCAAAAGGGGAGCACAGAAGTCACGGATTTTTACCTCTGTGGGCACTACAGTCACTAAGCTCTTGGAACTTTTTTCTTGATATTTACAAGTTGGGACGCACCACTTTTGAACAGACTTTTTTTTTTTTTTTTTTTTTTTTTTAATTTCGTTGTTTTTTATTCTATAAATGGTGTATATATACATTTTCTCGATTATTCGGTTCATTTTCTGGATTTGATTGCATCTGTTATTCACCTTAGTACACGTACACGCTGGATTCATCACATTAGCTGCATAATACACATAGCAGCAGCACCTAGTGGTCATTTTTTGCCACTACCTTACATGTGGTATACATGTGTATGCAATATAATAGGGGTTTTTCATCACATGGTTTTTTTGACTCACACTTTCTAACAATGTTATAGGGTTTATTCATTATTAGTTATTGCAGTCTTCACCCTTTGTGTATGGTATATTATATAATAAGTTTCAATACCCACTGTACAACTTAAACTTTATCACTTATACAATCCACAAGGGAGCGCCATACCCCCATATACAATCCTTTATACATGTTAGTCCTTTTGAGGGCTTAACTAGGGGAGGCAGCATACCTTATACCCTCTCTTTTGGTTATTTCTTTCCTTTTTTCTCTCTCATTGGGGTACTTACCCCCTGTACCTTCCCTCTGGCCTCCTCCCCCTTTTCTTTCTCTCCCTCCCCCCTTTTGTCATCTGTCCTAAGCGCAGAGAATCTGTGGCTTTAATTTGGGTGATATATATTGTGTAATATTTGATGTTACCATTGGTGCACTGTATATGATCTTGAACTTTTCTTTAAAAAAAAAAAAATCACTTTTCTATTTTTTGTATATTAATAAAGTTGGCACTTTTGTGCCTTTTATACTCATTTACTCCCTATTCATTCCTTTCTGCCCTTCAAAGTCCAAGAGGGCGTCCACTCAATGCATTTCTTCCTTATAAAGTTTTTATTATAGCAGCCCAGTGGGTTGATGGAGAACAAATGGGCCCAACACAGTCCAGACATACAGGCATCTATATCACAGCAGCATTTAGTGTCCCAATAATGAAAAGAAGCATGATACACTTACTGTGAATTTAGAGATCTACTCATCTTCTGGAGGGATGCCCAGCTCTTCATCTGTCCATTGAGAAGCGTCAGGATAAGGAAAGTGGCCCTAAAACAACAAAATGTTTTAACTAAAGCAAGCAGCAGATCACAGGCTATTCAAAGCAGAAAAACACATTGCACATTGTCTTACATCACAACCTGCAGGACAGAAGCAGCACTCGTTGCATTATCTTTCAGTGGAGCTGTTGGTCTGGGTCTGACATTTCTCATGCTTGGATGTGCCTTAGAAAGTTATAGGGTTTACTGGCCTCTGTTTGTTTTGATATTCTACGTCATCAGTCCCATTCCACACTTTATCGCCACGAGACTCAGCGATGACAGCGACGCAGCCAGCAGTGCCTGTCGGGAGTTGGCTTACTTTTTCACCACTGGAATTGTAGTTTCGGCATTTGGCCTTCCCATCATACTGGCCAGAATAAAACGGAGTCTGGACAGAGAGGGCAAGACGGGGTACACCATTCCGGTCGGGAGTGTGGCTGGGATCGCAATACATCTGCCTTTTTGCTCATTTGTCTGGTAAGGGGACAATCCCGAAGGTCTGTTTACTATCTACTCTCTGGTGGTGGTTCCTGTGTTTCCACTAATCTGCATATGAGGGTCAGCCCTCTGGTAAGCAGCTCGCACCACTAGTTGTCCCAACACCGGGTGGGAGTTCTTTTCACAACCCTTCACTTATTTTTTGGAGTGCTTCACATACGCCGACTGTCCAATTATATCTGGTAAGCAGATTTTGGAAGTCGTCGCGGTTTACATCTTTATCATTTATCTTCACCTTAACTAATATTTTTTCACTTGTGTTTGCACGATTGCATGACACTCACCCCATTGTTCTAGCTATTCAGCATAGGATTCTATATGATCACACGTGATTTAAGGATATCTGAGTGTCACTTTCTCTTTTTGGTGTGGCGTATTTTCTAAAACAATATTACGCTATATTTTTGTTATAATTTTTTGTATTATATCTGTGGATACACGGGAGGAGGGCGCCCTTCCTGCTTCACCTGGAGTGTACATCTAAAGGCCCAGGCTGGGTTTAAGCCACTCGCCCTTAAAGTCTTACTTTTGGTAAGCGCAATATATGTTGGAGTGTTCCGCTGATTGTGTCCACTATTACCATTTCCTTTGGAAGAATTTTACCACCTCTTGATCCTGTCTGGACTACCATTGGGACTATTCATTTACGTTATATGGGACTTTAATTTGGACTCTTATATCACCTATAGCGCGGTTTGCTTGTTTTTAATTTTATTCAAAGCACTGACCTGATCAGCCAATGGAGCTGCTCCCTGAATTCAGTAATACTACAGAATTCTTTCATATAAGCATATCTAAATCCACAAAATAAAGCATACAATATTACAGCCTCCCAATCCTTAAAGAAGAACACCACCATCTCCCCTTACCAGTTATGCTGGATTCTCCTAAAAATGCACTCACCTTCCCAGTGGATCCAGTGTTGTCCTACTCTTCAGGTGTCACCGCCTGTGTCCTGCGTTGCCATCTTGGCCCTCTTCAGTTTGCTGCCATCATCAGCAGGGGTGCATAGGCCTAAACTATAATTGCAGTTAAGTTCAGCTGTAAGGTTTTTTTAAACCCTCCATGTATAACATGATTTATAGTAGTACAGTACAGCCAAATCACAGGGGTGCAGTTCGTTCTGCACTCCTGTAACCAGTTTTCAGCTGACAGCGGGCTGAAGCAAAGCAGACAGCAGTGACTGACAGTCACCAGCTCTCTGCTCACAATGCACTTGCTGAGAACTGAGTGATCAGCAGTGTCTGAATGCTTGGTTCTCAGTCTTAGAGCCGGCGGGGGACAGTTGCAGCATTGGACTAATGCTGCATCCACCTAGGTACGTATGATTTCTCCAAAAATAAAACAAGCCCCCCCCCAAACTTCTTTTGCCAACTTCAACAAGGTGTTGGAAACCTGCCTCAGAGATTTTGGTCCATATTGACATGATAGCATCATACAATTGCTGCAGATTTGCCGGCTACCCATTCCACCACATCCCAAAGGGGCTCTATTGGATTGAGATCTGGTGACTGTGGAGGCCATTGGAGTACAGTGATCTTATTGTCATGTTCAAGAAACCAGTGGTGAGATGATCTGCGCTTTGTAACATGGTGCATTATCCCACTGGAAGTAGCCATCAGAAGATGGGTGCACTGTGGTCAATAAAGGGATGGATATGGTCATTACACCACCATCCTGAACCGTTGATACAAGGCAGGATGGATCCATGCTTTCATGTTTACACCAAATTCTGACCCTACCATCTGAATGTCGCAGCTGAAATCGAGACTTATCAGACCAGGCAACGTTTTTCCAATCTTCTATTGTCCAGTTTTGGTGAGTCTGTGCGAATTGTAGCCTCAGTTTCCTGTTCTTAGCTGACAGGAGTGACACCCGGTGTGATCTTCTGCTGCTGAAGCCCATCTGCTTCAAGGTTCGATGTATTGTTCATTCAGAGATGGTATTCTGCATACCTTGGTTGTAATGAGTGGTTATTGGAGTTACTGTTGCCTTTCTAATACCTCGAACCAGTCTGCCCATTCTCCTCTGACATCAATAAGGCATTTAAGTCCACACAACTGCCGCTCACTGGATATTTTCTCTTTTTTGGATCATTTTCTGTAAACCCGAGAGATGATTGTGCATGAAAATCCCAGTAGATCAACAGTTTTTGCACTCAAAAACCATGCCACGCTCAAAGTCACTTAAATCCCCTTTCTTCCCTATTCTGATGCGGTTTGAATTTCAGCAAGTCATCTTCACCACGTCTAGGTGCCTAAATGAATTTAGTTGCTGCCATGTGATTGGCCGATTAGTAATTTGTGTTACCAAGCAATTGAACAGGTATACCTAATAAAAGGGGCCTGCGAGTGTATATGGCCTTTAAAACGAATATAGTCACCACATCCAAGGACTGGTAATCTGCAGCATATTACATTTTTGTTTTTGAGTTTAGATATCCTTTCATTCTGCATACAACACTGGGGCTTGATTGCAAGGCGAGTCCACCTCCCCTCCACAGTTCCTGGCTTTGCTCCTCCCTATACTGGGCTTCTCCACTCCAGAAATGCTACCAATAGAGTACTGGAGAGATATCAGACCCCATTTGGTGGTTGAACTATTCAGCATCTACTAAAAACTGGAATATGATTTGGGGGAGACTGACCTTGAAATACAGAGGTGAACAATAGCAATAAAACAAAGGGGGAGTGCAAGCCTTCACATCCTTGGACTGTGGGGTTCATCTATGATCTGTTGTGCTGAAACATTTATACTCGTAGGAAAAAAAAAAAAAAAAAACACTTACAAAAACATCAAGTGGCTCGTGCCAAAGATGCCACAGGATCCAAAACCACATAAAGCCACTGAGGAACTCTGATATGATAATCGGTTTTTTGGCCACTTCATTCAGTTGTCTGTAGCGAGCTTCTGCATGGCCTCCAGCCCTACAAGAAAGAGAATACACATTAAAAGTAGAACAGTTCCCTGGAGAAGGTCAGAATTCACTTATGCAGGCCTCCACCCCCCCCCCCCCCCCCCATGAAAAAATAATTATGATTTACTTTTTACCTTGAAGCAATTTACACTTTAGGATTTAATCACACACATAGGTTGGACTTGATGGACTTGTGTCTTTTTTCAACCTCACCTACTATGTAACTATGTAACTATGTGCACAAGGACATGAAAACCTACTGCAATGCACCCAGGATGTTGCTGGCAGGTACAATCCAATGTAAGCCGATTAAATGCATACTGCGTAATATCTGTTCAGAATCAGGCACACAATTTTAGGTTTATACACTTCAATGCCTTGGGATACTTATGTATATTCAGGCTGACCCAAAGTAGACAAACTACATCTATAGGGATTCTCCCTTTTAATTTTTAATTTTCTTTCCCCCTTTTCCTCCCCACATCCCCATTCCTTGCTGCTTCTCTTAAGATGTGGAATTTTTTAGTACAATTATTCTGATCAACTATACCCCCTTTAGGCTACATTTACAGAAGCCCATTCTCTGAAAAAGCGATCCATGGTGGATCACTTTTCAGCATGGCTAAGCGATGCTGCCACCTCCTGAGTGCTGGTTCACACTACAGCGACTTGGGATCTGACTTGTCAGACCTCAAGTCGCCCCAAGTCGCTGGACATAAGAAATTCCATTGAAGTGAATGAGAGCTGTCTTAATGTACACTACTAAAGTTGCTCAGACTTCAGAAAAGGTTCCTGTACTACTTCAAGGCAACTTGTACCCATAGATTTTAATGGAAGTCGCCTCAAAGTCGGATCTCCATCTATATTGAAGCGACTTTACAGGAAAAAGAAAATTCCCACGTTTACCCAGGCAACCCCCTCCCTCCCACAGAGCTGATTATTCTGTGATTGGCCACAGCCAAAGTCGCCTGTCCTGGAGGCAACTTTAAGTCATGTTGTAAATTATGCAAAGTCGCCTTCAAGTCACCTTGCAAAGTCACGCTGTAAGTCGGGTTGCCCCTGTGTGAACCGGCACTTAAGGTTTTGTTTTTTACAAAAAGTGTCAAATTTCCACAGTGCAAGCCAAACATTTTTGCTGCACATTCCTACTGACGTCAATGGCCAAGTTTGACTGGCAGTGTTGTCTGTCAACTCAAAATGCAACATCAAATCTGCCACGGCATGTGAACAGCCCCCTCCAGCTGTATTGTAGACTTTAAGTGGGTGGTTAGACCGTGGCTCAACCACCCATTTTTTGCCACCCATGTGAAAGAGGTCTTACTGTGAGTGGCATAATGCCCTTGCAGACATGAGATGCTAATCTGCATAGACTAGCTGGAAACACAAGTCAGCTTGCGCACTGTACATTTATCCAGAGGTGCTAAAGTGCATGTGCATACACTCAGACAGAAGTTCCACATCCGTATCTGCTGATCCTTTCAGCAAACTGCGTATTTATTTTCTTAGTAGTGCATGTTACCTGTGTAGATTTGTTATATTTACCCAGACTGATCAGCCATAACATTATGACCACCCACCCAATATTAAGAAGGTCCTCCTTTTGCCACCAAAACAGCTCTGACCCTTCAAAGCATGGATTCCACTAGACCTCTGAAGATATGCTGTGGTATCTGACACCAAGCGGTCAGTAGCAGATCTTCTAAGTTGTGAGTTGGGGCCTCCATGAATTGGACTTGTTTTTACAGCACATCCCACAGACTGTCAATGGATTGAGAGCTGGAGATTTTGGAGGCCAAGTCAACACCTCAAAGACACTTTCTTCCACTGCTCCATGGTCCAGTTCTGATGCGCATGTGTCCATTGTAGGCACTTTTGGCTGTGGACATGGGTCAGCATGGCCCCCCTGACTGGTCTGCGGCTACACAGCTCTATACTATGCAACAAACTGCCATGCTCTGTGTGTCCTGACACCTTTCTATTAGACCCAGCGTTATTTCCAGCAACTTGAGCTACAGTAGCTCTTCTATTGGATCAAACAACATGGATCAGACTTCACTCCCCATGTGCATCAATCAGCCTTGGTCACCCACGATTCTGTGGCTGGTTTGCCTTTCTTGGACCTCTTTTTGGTCTGTCCTGACCACTGCAAAATGGTAACATCCCACAAGAGATGCAGTTTTGGAGTTGCTCTGACCCAGTCATCAAGCCATTAGAATTAGGTCCTTGTCAAAGTCACTCTAATCATAAGTTATGCCTGCCAATTTTTTCTGCTTTCAACACATCAACTTCAGGGACAACATGTTCACTTGCTGCATAATATATCCCACCCACTTTCAGATACCATTGTAACAAGATAATCAATGTTATTCACTTTATCTGGCAGTGGTCACAATGTTATGGCTGATGTGAATACACACACACACACAAACTATATTTTACAGTCGCATACATAGGAGGGCTTACTATAACTGGAGCAGACAGAATCTAGGGCAGCTGTGCATAGTAACCAATCACCTTCTATCTTCAGCTGGTTCTGTTAAGTTTTGAAAATGAACGCTAGAAGCAGGTTGGCTGCCATGTACAGCTGCTCCAGTTATAGTGCAAACAATATAATGAGGGAAATTGATTGTTTTGAAGGGAAAGTGAGGTTAGGGGCACTAGGATGTCTCTTTTCCTTTTGGTGGATGATCTCTATCTATGTTTGCACTTGTTTACTGCATCCCAATTCATGCCTGATGAACATGTGTGGTGCCAAAGCATCGCCCATGTGATCGTGCAATACAGAAGAGTTATAACCACTTGCTTTTACTGGGCACCCAAACCCCCCTCCTGCCCAGACCAATTTTCAGCTTTTAGCGCTGTGACAATTGCGCGGTCATACAACACTGTACCCAAATTAAAATTTTTATCATTTTTTCCCCACAAATAGAGCTTTCTTTTGTGGCATTTGATCACCTCTGGGTGTTTTCATAAAAAAAAAAAAAAAAAAAAAAAAAAAGACAGATTTAATACAAAAAAAACAAAAACTGTTTTATATTTTGTTGATAACTTTTGCAAAGAGATAATTTTTCTCCTTCATTGATGTGCAGTGATGAGGCTACACTGATGGGCTCCGATAGGGCACCACTGGTGGGTATTGATAGGTGGCACTTGTGGGCACTGATTGCTGGCATTGGCAGGTGGTACTGGTGGGCACAGAGGCTCTTCCTCTTTGGGACCGATGTCCCTTCAAACTGAAGCCGGTGATCGGCTGTCCGCGTGGGAAGAAAAAAAAAAAGGATTACCGATCCTCTGTTTACATCACGTGATCAGCTGTCATTGGCCCCTTAGTTGGATCTGTGATCACCCGAGTCTCACTGACTCGGGTGATCACAGCAAGCGCCGCGCACGCCCTTCAGGGGGGTGTAGCGAGCAAAGGGGAGGACGTCAATAGATGTACTCCTGGCAAAGCAGATCCGCGCTGTAGCATTCATTCGGCTTTAGTGCAGATCTGAACCAGTTAAACTTTGAATCAAGCTTGTCGATGTGCTGACAAACATATCTTCTCCACGTTATGCATCCTCAGAAGCATATGGTTGATTCCATTATGGTGTGTAAAAAAGGTATATACCATTATATACCGAAAAGGTCAATTGCTTCCATGCACCCTTTAGTGTGCCACCTACAGCATGTTTCCCAGGTTCCTCTGTCCCATCTGTGGACCCAGGACCCCATGGGACTTGATACTGGGTAGAGGGGAGGGAGCAAACATCAGTGTGTTTTTACTGCACATCCCCATCCCAAGTGTTACTAAAGTCAAATATTTTTTTTAAATTAAAACAACAAACATGTTATACTTACCTGCTCTCTGCAGTGGTATTGCTCAGAGCGGCCCTGATCATCCTCTTCTCGGGTTTCCGGAAGCAATCTTGGCTCCACTTCTTCTTAGGACTACCATAGCCAGCCTCTGGCTATGGGGAGAGCGTAGACTGCGCACTCCCGACCTGTGTGTCTATGTATTCATTCATAAAAATACAAAGCTTACTCTGAATGACTTATTAGCACTCAGCCCATCTCAATTTTGTTCTGGGAGTGAGGCAAATAGTCCCTGTACTGCTGCCGGAACACAGCGCTGTATATTGTGTATATCTAGTGCTACATAAAGTATATACAGAGCAGACAGCGGGTGCAGCATTTAGTAGAGGGAATTGTTTGTTTCGGCCAGCCTGACCCAAAAGGAACTGTATACAGTGATAGCAAAGCTGGCTTTAGGCTTCCCACTCTGGTAGAGAGTTGTTGGTTGACCACATGTATGCTACCATATTGGGCAATCAGAAAATTGTAGCAAATACTTATTGTAATTTTCCTTTCCTGGCATCAATCCATGGCGGAACACTGGCCTTCCCCAGCATTGTAAAGGAAATGGGCTGATGTGTGGGTGTCAACACTTTCTAGCTATGCACTGGTCCAGTGGGTGGAAGTAGGTGGGAATACTATCACATGTATGCTGCCATGGATTGGAGCCAGGAAAGGAAAATTATGGCAAGTATTCCATACAATTTCCCTAATGTAAGTGCCAGGCAAGAAATGAAGGGGACTACACACAGTGTCTCTGAGTGACAGTTCAGAGTCTGCTGACATCACATTCAAGATGGCGGCACCCAGCAGCAGTCTCAAGAATTTTCGATGTTTACACAAGGGAGGATTTTAAAAAGGTAAATAAATTGCTTGAAATATGTTATAGGAGAAGTAGGGCCAAGGCTCTTTAGGCCCTACTTTTCCTGTAGGTCAATGTTTCTCAACTCCAGTCCTGAAGTACCCCCAACAGGGCATGTTTTCAGGATTTCCCTCAGATGAAACAGCTGTGGTAATTACTAAGGCAGTGAAACTGATCAAATCACCTGTGCAAAATAATAGGAAGCCTGAAAACATGACATGTTAGGGGTACTTGAGGACTGGAGTTGAGAAACATTGCTGTAGCTCACATAAGTGCATGTCGGTCTGCATTCCTGTGACCTGTTTTCAGCCGACAGCGGGCTAAAGTCCGCCGTCGGCTGAGGTCACTCAGCCAGTCCAGGCTTTGGATCAATCCAGACTTTAATGTCACCCATCCAGATGTCTGGATTGGCAGCTGGCTCACACTCTTAGTGCTTAGCTGGGTGACTGAGCCAGGCGCCAACCCATCCCCTCCACATCCCGGCACTCCAGTGAGCCCTGGAGGGGCAGAGCAGAGAGATGGTAACTGACAGTCACTTGCTCGCTCAAGACCAAGAGCTGAGTGATCAGTGGTGTTTGATCGCCAAGTTCCTGGCTTTAGCTGCGACGGGAGACAGATGCCGCATCCACCTAGATGACTAACTTTTGTTTTATCCCCAATTCCCAAACTTCTCTTTGAAGTATTATATTCCTAATGCCATAACTTTATGACCATTGACAAGTAAAGTGAATAACATATCTCATTAAAATGGCATCTGAAAGTGGACGGGATATATAAGGCAGCAGGTGAACATGTTGTCCCTGAAGATGATGTGCTGAAAGCAGAAAAAAAAAAAAAAAAAGGGGGCAAGCGTAACAATTTGAATGACTTTGACAAAGACCAACTTGTAATGGCTGGACAACTGGGTCAGAAAAACTCCAAAACTGCAGCTCTTGTGGGATGCTCCCGGTCTGCAGTGGTCAGAACCTACCACAAGTGGTCCAAGGAAGAAAAAGGCAAACCGGCCACAGGGTCATGGATGGCCCAATCCAATAGAAGAGCTACTGTAACTCAGATTGCTGAAAAAGTTAAAGTGGTAGTAAAGTCTGTATCTAAACGTGTACCTACAGGTATGTGCACCATTTAGGAGGTACTCACATCGGCAGTAGCCGATGATGTCACCCGTGCATGTGCAGTGAGTGACACTGCATCCAGGGCATACAGTTTGCCATGCAATGCAGAGTGCTGTGCCACGGCTCCAGCGTGTATGCACGGGAGGAACGTCATCGTTGCCCCAGCCATTAAAACAGCCAGAGCTTTGAACTTGGAAGGAAGAATGGGTGAGGATGGAAGTGCTGGGGGAGCCATGACAGCATTACACTGGAAGGCTCAGTTTGCAGGCATATCTGTCATAATGTGCTAGTATAGGGCTCATACTAGCACATTATGTCAAAAACCTGCAGAATTTCTTCTTTTTTTTTTTGGCCAAATTTACTACCGCTTTAATGCTGGTTCCAGTAGAAAGGCATCAGAACACACAGTGCATCACAGTTTGCTGTGTATGGGGCTGTGTAAATGCAGACAGTCAGGGTTCCCATGCTGACCCGTGTCCACGGCCAAAAGCACCTACAATGGGTACATGAGCATCAGAACTGGATCACGGTGCAATGGAAGGAGGATCTGATGCTTAACATTTTCTTTTACAAAATGTGGATGGCCCGGTGTATGCGCGTCACTTACCTGGGGAAGAGATGGCACCAGGATGTACTATAGGAAGTACGCAAGCTGGCAGAGGCAGTGTGATGTTTTGTCTAGTGGCATCCATGCCCTGATGGGTCAGGCCTGTTTTGATGGTAAATGGGGGACCTACGCAATATTGGGTGGGTAGTCATAATGTTACAGCTGATTGGTGTACAATCTTATGAGAAGACTGTTAAAAGTCATCTGGTGACAGGATTTCATTAACCAGTTCAGCTCTTTGGGCGTACATACTACGTATTATGTCCAAAGAGTGAACCTTTGGCAATAGCAGTCATCCGCTTGTGTGGGTTTTGTTCATCCGGCTCACGGCTTTAAAGTGACACGGCAGCTCCATAGCTGCTAATTACTTTCACACAGCCGGCAGCGCGGTGCCTCCTTCTATGGTTACCGGCCACTCCTGCTATTACCGAAGCCTGGGAACACAGCTGCCAGCTAGGGGAGAGAGATTGCAGGGAGACCGGTGCAAATGCACACCTTGATCTCACATGCAAACAATGAAACTGGAAGTGATGTCTGGTATCAGATGCCAGGAGATATCTAACCGAGCTGATCTGTGCCCATTTAGGTGGTATTGTAAAGGAAATTTGTAAGTTCTGTATATAATTGTATTCTATTTTGTATGTATTGCACACGGCACTAATGTTTTCAATACATGTTTGCATTCTTTCGAGTCCTGATTAGAATTAGTCCGCCTATGTTACGCCCTTTGTTACCATAAACCTAAAGCCTCTCCAATCCTATGGAACTCCTTACCCCAATCTGTCCGCTTATCTCCTACTCTATTGGCTTTTAGACGATCCATGAAAACCCTTCTCTTCAGAGAAGCCTACCCTACCCACACCTAACAACTGTTTTTTTAATTTTCTCCATCAGCTCAACCCCCACAGTTATTACCTTTTTGTTTCCACTTGACCCTCCCTTCTAGATTGTAAGCTCTAACGAGCAGGGCCCTCTGATCCCTCCTGTATTGATTTGTATTGTAAGTGTACTGTCTGCCCTCATGTTGTAAAGCGCTGCGCAAACTGTTGGCGCTATATAAATCCTATTTAATAATAATAATTAATAATAAAACGTACAATTGTAATACCTACGCAATCATGTGTATAAAAACCTTCAATTGCGTCATAGTAAAGCAGAATAGTTATTTGGAAAGATGCGGAGTTTATCTTTTGTGTCTGTTCCCTACTGCAGTAGTTATTTGGAACCACTAATCAATATGAGGATAGGAGTTGCCGATCTATAAAATGGCCAGGACAGAATGAAGGGCAGGGGGAGAGTTGGGGACTATTAGATCCCTAATGTCTCCATAAAGAGTACCTGTCACCTGCCCAATTCTATCACATAGGGATTTATTAACCCCTTGTGATAGCAATCAAGAAAAAAAAAAAAAAATTGCCGAAACCCCCATTGCCCTGCACACCCGCAAAACGCAAGCCCAGGAAGTGCAAGCGTATGTAAACCGCGGTTGGTTGCACCACACATGTGACATCACCACGAACCTCAGAGTGAGAAGAATAATTCTAACACAAGAGCTCCTGGTTAACTCTAAACTGATGAGCTGTAAAGGCTTTTAAAGTGTCACCTACGGTGATTTTTGGGCACCATAGTTTTTGACGATATCCCCGGCGCACTCCATTATAAGACATGGAATGTTTGGTATCTAATGCCGCGTACACACGTCTGGACTTGACGGCAGACTTGGTCCAGCGGACCGGAGTCCGGACAATTCGATCGTGTGTGGGCTCCAGCGGACTTTTTTCCCCCAAAAGTACGACGGACCTAGAAATGAAACAGGTTTCAAATCTTTGACAGACTCGAGTCCGGTCGAAAAGTCCGCTCGTCTGTATGCTAGTCCGATGGACAAAAACCGACGCTAGGACAGCTATTGGCTACTGGCTATCAACTTCCTTGTTTTAGTCCGGTCGCACGTCATCACGTACAAATCTGTCGGACTTTGGTTGATTGTGTGTAGGCAAGTCCGTTCATTTGGAAAGTCTGCCGTAAAGTCTGCTCATGTGTACGCGGCATCACTTACTAGATGCATCCTCATCTTTTATATTTTAACCAAAAATAGGTGTATGGTGCGGTTTGCACTAAAATTCATACCATTCTATTTTTTCCTGGAAATTTGTGTTTAATAAACAGTCTCAGAAATATTGTGTGATCCAAAAATTGGCAACTATCATCTTTTTATTCTACAGGGCCTCTGCTTTCAGAAAATGTATATTGTTCTGGGGGTTTAGGTCATTTTATTGCCAAAAATTAAGATTTTTACATGAATGCGGCAAAGAAAAAAAAAATGGCTCTGGAGCCGAACTGGTTAACAAGCTTCAGAAAATATAACCTCCAGAAACATTCCCCCCAGATCTCCATCATACAGGGACTGTGAATGAAAACCTGCCTGGGCCCAATGAGGACCTGTCACTCCCCCACACACAAAGCCCAACGAGGACCTACAGAGCCCTCGCAGAGTATGATGGGAATTATAGCCCCCCCCCGTCACCGTCACCGTCACCGTCACTCACTGGCGGACTCCATTCTGTCTCCTCGCCACAGCCCCGAACAGGCGTCCTCCGGCCTTCAGAGCTCCCCCGAGCCGAACCAGAGACGCCATGACACCGGATCAATGTCACCTTCCGTGCGAGCGCGCTGATTGGCCCACTACTGCGCGAGCGAATCCATTATTACATAGGAGGGGAGGGGGTGCACATGTCATTTCCATCGCAAAACAACCGCATTAAAAACACATTTTGCTGCCACTTTTCCCAGCAATATGGTATCAATAAACCGCATTTACTGACCTATCCTTTTATTTTGAGATTTAAACTGCTACGGAAAAACAACAATAAGTCTGAAAAAACAAAGGAACATTACTCTGAACAAAAACAACATTGAATTAATAGATGGTTATATTTCTTTCTGTGCAGAATTTAGAATAACAGCCGCTTTTAAACTGAAGTGACACCCCTAAAGTTTGGGTGGTAGGGTCGGTTGCCATGGTTCTCAGGAACGCGGCGCACGATATACACACAGCGCATGTGCAGGATTCTACTACATCGCGGGGGGGGGGGGGGGGTTCATATAACTTTTAATACAAAGCATTTGCATTGTAATTTTTAACAACCACGACGTCCTCAAAACTGAGGAAGATTTGAGGTCATTTATTAACGTATCGTTTTATTTAGAGAACAGAACACACTGATTAGATTATTAATTAAGGGAAGCGGACGGATATTAATACAGCGTCTGGCTTTATCTGTGTCAGTATAAAATACACGCTGTTAGGTGTAAATTAGATATGTATCTGTGTGCAGAAATGGCGACAACTAGCAGTTAATATAAATAGCTGCCCCCCCCCACGCTGTGGTGGTAAAGTCGGTTGCCATGGTTTCCATGTAAACAGTGATCTATACAGAGAACACGTGGGTCCTAGCGCCGGGCGCGTCCATTCCAGCTGCAGGTGAGTGAGCGGAGCTGTTACTTATTGTATCTAATGCAGAAAATTAGGTTATTTCTTAGTACAGCCTGCCTGTTAGGGAAGGAGGGGGATGAGAGTGGGGCAAATCCGGGCGCCTGTGCCATAAATCACTGGCATTGGCCATATTATAGAGGAACTATGAGCTTTCTTTACCTTTATGGCTGGGTTATCCTCAATGAACATACTTCCATGTCCAGATAACCCAGCATTGTCCTGCACTCACCCACACCAGGTCCTGTATTGCCATCTTCTCCTCTGACATCATCAGGGGCTGGCTGTGTGTCCCTGGTTCTTGCAGCGGGCCCTCTGATGGCAGATTAGCCCCCCTCTCCATGTGCTGTGCGGAGGACAATGCCTCCCGTGGTTGTAGAGGGTTGCAAGAATGCAAAATCCTTTTTGGGAGTGAAGGTCAGCTTTAACCACTTAAGGACCGGAAGAATTTGCCCCCTTAATGACCAGGCCATTTTTTGCGATACGGCACTGTGTTACTTTAACTGACAATTGCGTGGTCGTGCGACGCTGTACACAAACAACATTGACGTCCTTTTTTCCCACAAATAGAGCTTTCTTTTGGTCGTATTTGATCACCTCGGCGGTTTTTATTTTTTGCGCTATAAACAAAAAAAGACCAACATTTTGGAAAAAAAACCCAATATTTTTTACTGTTTACTATAATAAATATCCCAAAAAACAAAAACAAATTTCTTCATCAGTTTAGGCCAATATGTATTCTTCTACATATTTTTGGTAAAAAAAACTTGCAATAAGCGTATATTGATTGGTTTGCGCAAAAGTTATAAAGTCTATAAAATAGGGGATAGATTTATGGCATTTTTTTTTTTTTTACTAGTAATGGCGGCGACCTGTGGTTTTTAGCGGGACTGCGACATATCGGTGGACAGATTGGACACTTTTGACACTTTTTTGGGACCATTGCCATTTATACAGCGATCAGTCCTATAAAAATGCACTGATTGCTGTGTAAATGTCACTGGCAGGGAAGGGGTTAACACTAGGGGGCGATCAAATGGCTAAATGTGTTCCCTGGGAGGTGTTTCTTACTGGATGGGACTGACTGGAGGAGGAGAGAGATCGCTGTTCTTAATCACTAGGAACAGCAGATCTCTTTCTCATCCCCTGTCAGAACGGGGATCTGTCTGTTTACATTGACAGATCCCTGCTCTGGCTCTCTTTCCCGCGATCGCAGTTACCGGTGGACATCGTGCCCGCCACATGCATCAAGTCCCCCGCCGTGCAGCGGCGGCGCGCGCACCTGCTATGGCTCTTAAAGGAGCTGACGTACACCTACAGCAATTTGCGAGAACGAGTCGACCTGTCCCAGTATAATGACGGCGGCTGGTCGGCAAGTGGTGAATCTGCTGTTTAAATTGTGGAGGGTTGCAAGAATGCAAAATCCTTCTTGGAGATGAAGGTCTGCTTTAAAGTGGTAATAAACCCAAAACCAGAATTGTAATATATTGCCGCTTACCAAACATTAGACGTGGTGTCTTTTTTCTTTTAACTGACATATATTTAAGTGGAACTAAACCCATTGATTTAACATATGGATATGTTAGTGTTGTCACCACAGGGTGGCACTGTGGACAAACAATTAGTAATATACTATGCCACATCCTAGAATTATCATGTATATACAGTATAGGAATTGGAAAGAATGACTTTTCAGGCATATTGTACTATTAGTTTAAATTAAGACATTGGTACACATCCTTATTGCAGTAAGTGGCTTCCCATGCCCTTTAAGTAGCCAGAACTGAATAGGAAAATTCACCCCCCAGACTTTAATGGGATTCTGTGCAAAGTTTGGGAATTTCAGACAGGATTCACAAAAAAGTTAATGTACTGAACCCAGGCAGATGCACGCATCCCTATTAATAAGACACAAACATATACTGTATATTAACCACTTGCCGACCGTCTCCTATAGCTTTACTGCTACAGGGCGGCTCAGCTGTGCAGGATCACGTAAATATATGTGAGTAGGATTTCTGGGTAGGGGGGGGGGGGCTTGCGCAACAGCTCGTCGCCCCGGCTGTGATGTCATTCACTAGAGCAAAAGCCGTTCAGTGGGTTCCAGCCAATGATTTATGGCCAAAACCAGCTAAACGGTTGAGCGAATGACAGAAGAGAGCCCTGTGTTGGTATACAACACAGGGCTCTCTACAGACAGCAGCAATGTGCAGTTTTTTTCCCTCCCTGCAAAGCTTAGCACACAGTACACACACTAAACATTGTCAGGCACACATTTGATCCCTTCATTTCCCCTAAGTGTTAACTCTGATCCCAGCCAGTGTCATTAGTACAGTGAGAGTGCATATTATTAGCACTGATCACTGTATTGGTGTCACTGGTGATGTTAGTATCAGTTAGTGTCAGATTGGCTGCCGCACTATTGCAGTCCCATTATAAGTCGCTGACCCCACCATTATTAGGACAAAAAAATTAATAAAAATTCAAGTATATACACCATAGTTTGGAGATGTTACAACTTTCACACAAACCAATCAATATACACCTATTGGGTTTTTTTTTACACATAGGAGAATAAACTTTGCCCTAAATTTATGATAATTTTTTTCTTCTTTTTATCGGATGTGTTTTAAATCCGAAAGTAACAAAAATGTTTTTCAACATTTTTGGTCTTTTTTTATTTGTATAATACAAAATAAACAACCCAGTGGTGATCAATACCACAAAAAGAAAGCTCTATTTGTGGGGGAAAAAAATTATATAAATTTTGTTTGGGTACAGCGTTGCATGACCTCGCAATTGCCAGTTAAAGTAGGGCAGCGCTGAATTGCAAAACAATGGCCTGGTCATGAAGGGGGTAAAATCTTCCAGAACTGAAGTGGTTAAACATATCTTATCGACATGTGCAAGGTTATTATCACCAACAATGGCAACTACTGCCGGACATACTGTAGTGCAGAAAATATAAATACATACAAAGTTATATTTGTATTTTATTATTTAATTGATATTAATATTGATAATTTATTGCAGAAAATCCAAATATTTGCATTTTATTTAATTTATATTAACATTATCAATTTATTAGGATTTAGAGTGTACACTATAAATTAATATTGTTAATTTATTGCAGAAAATACAAATATTTGTATTTAATTTCATTTATATTAAATTACATTTTTTTAGATTTAGAGTGTAAGCTCTAAATAATATTGTTAATTTATTGCAGAAAATACAAATATTTGTATTTTATGTCATTTATAATAATATTTTAAATGTATTTAGATTTAGAGTGTAAGCTGCGAGGTACAGGGTCCTCTGTCTCTCTTTATATTGTAATGCCCTGTGCTGACTGTTGGCACTATATATATAAAACCTGTGTAATAATAACAATGTGATATCTCATGCAGCTGTAAAAAGTTAGTGATACGGGCAAAGAATGTTTGGTGAATAAAGGATTGTGTCGGATTTGTTTATGTTTTCCATTGTTGTGTTTTTGCTGTCCTCATAGAGACGAGCTATGAGTATCAGATGGTATTTACCATGCTGTCATATTCATGGATACGGTTTTGTTCTCTTATCAGGAGTCATGTCTGCTCCACTCCTCTCGAGCTACTGGTCTCCATGTCATGACGGCTATTCAGGCGGAGTCACCTTTGTGCTGGGTGCCCTGGATGGAGACCCTGTGAAGTTACATTTCTTAAAGGATTATGTTTGTAAAGCACTGTATAGTCTCATCCATGGGTTCCGAGCAACTGCATTCAATATTATCCATTTCTCCCATGTGGTAAGTGCTCCCACCTCCCTCCTGCATTCACAGCTCAGTGCTGGATTCAGGTGTAGTCCATTGTTGTCACTATCCGGAAGCTGGTCCAAAGACCTCTTGTCCATGTAGACAGGAAGTGGCTGAAAATGTTATTGTTTATGGTGCACTGTGCTTAACCACCTTAAAAAGATAGTAAAGGTTACATATTATTTTATTAGATTAAAAAAGATGTTATATTTACCTGCTCTATGCAACGATATTGCTCAGAGCAGTCCCTTACCTCCTATTTTTCAGTCCCCTGCTGGCGCTGTCCTCTCCTCCTTCCTCTAGGCGCCCCCTTAGCGAGCCAGGTAGGTGCTAAGGTGGCTCCTGTGCAGGCATACTCCTGAGCCAGGCTGTGTGCCTCCATAGACACACACAGTGCTATATAAGTCATACCCCTGCTCCCTCCTCACAGGAGTTTGACTGACAGCAGCAATAGCCTATGGCTTCCACTGCTGTCTGTGTCTACTGTGAGACCAGGAAGTTAGAGGAGCAGTGCTGGAGCCAGGACAGCGCTGGATCGTGACTCAATCAGGTAAGTGTTTAGATTAGGGAGTGGGAAGCTTTTCTTTAACTTAATACAAACAATGCATTAAGGTAAAAAAAAAAAAAAAATTAAATTGAGTTTAGAGCCACTTTTATACGGCAACACTGTTAAAAAAATGAATCATAGTACCTCTGTACCTGGTGATTGCTGTGAACCAATCACAGTGATCACAAGTGTAAACAAAAAAATGTCAACACACTTCCCTGTGGACACACAAGGCAGCAAGGGGACATATGGACCATAGAAGTGGCACACTGATGACCAAAGTTATGAGGAAAAAACATCACTTACCACCAACAGTTATGGAGGCACTTACCAGCAACCTCCACCATAGGGGGGGAACTAACTTCTGACGGCTGAAATCTTCAAGCTCTTCTGTCCATTGCATAGTTCAGCCCATTGCACCTCTGCACTCCTGTGACCCACAGGAGAAGTAGAGCTGAAAGAGCTTTGGCCCTACTTCTCCTTCAAGTACCTCTTGTGACATAGCATTGTATTCACATTTTCATGTGTGAATCAACTGTTGTCACTATGGTTTTTATGCACTTTACAATACTGTATTCTTACTTTGTATGTCAAGTGTTTGTTTTTTTTTTTTTTTAAAAGAAAAAGTCCAACTGTACTCACCTCTTATCCAGCGCTTTACTCTCCGTTTCCTTTTCTCTGCCACAAGATGTCTTCAGTCAACCAATTTTTCAGCCTGGAAGACTGAGGAGATACTGTGAGTACAGGGCATCGTGGACTCACCCCTGAGTAGGTGTGTCTTGCAATCACAGTTTGATGCATAGTGACTGTGATATCTTTACCTCAGCATGCACCCTACATGATTGAGGACTGCCCACCATTGCAGAAGATGCAAAAAAAAAAAAGAGGCGGCCGAGGCAAGCTGATTTTTAGAGAAGAGAGCAGTTGGGCTTTGAACAGCCACCGAGATAAGATATCAGCCACACAAGGAGTGCATTGTTTTTATTGGGTGTGCAGGCTCATAGACTTGCATTGTGAGATTGAGCAGTTAAGGACGACTACTGTAGATTTGAACAAACATGGCTGCTTCCATACATACAGTTATGTGAAAGAGTATTTGCCCCCTTTCTGATTTTTTTTTTTTTCTTTTTTTTACATATTTGTCACACTTAAATGACTCAGATCATCAAACAAATTTTATTATTATACAAAGATAACCCGAGTAAATACAAAATGCAGTTTTTAAATGATGGTTTTATTTATTAAGGCAAAAAAGCTGTCCAAACCTGCCTGGCTTCGTGTGAAAAAGTAATTGCCCCCTAAACCTAATAAGTGGTTGTGCCACCCTTGGCGGCAACAACTGCAATCAAGCGTTTGCGATAACTGGCAATGAGTCTTTCACATTGCTGTGGAGCAATTTTGGCCCACTCTTCTTTGCAGAATTGTTTTATTTTGGCCACATTGGAGGGTTTTCCAGCATGAACAGCCTGTGTAAGGTCATGATACAGCATTTCAATTGGATTTAAGTCTGGGTTTTGACTAGGCCACTCTAAATCCTAAATTTAGCTTTGTTTGAACCATTTGGAGGTGGACTTGCTGTTGTGTTTCGGATCATTGTCCTGCTGCATAACCCAAGTGCACTTGAGCTTGAGGTCACAAACTGATGGACATTGTCCTTTAGGATCTTCTGATAGAGCTCAGAATTTATGGTTCAATCAATTATGGTAAATGGTCCAGGTCCTGGAACTGCAAAGCAGCCCCAGACCATCACGCTACCACCACCATGTCTGACTGTTGGTATGATGTTCTTCTTATGAAATGCTGTATTAGTTTTATGCCAGATGTAAAAGGACGCACACCTTCCAAAAAAGTAAAATTTTTGTCTCATCAGTCCACAGAATATTTGCCTAAAAGTCTTGGGGATAATCAAGATGTTTTTTGGTAAATGTGAGATGAGACTTTGTGTTCTTTTTGGTCAGCAGTGGCTTTGGCCTTGGAACTCTCCCATGGATACCATTTTTTCCCAGTCTCTTTCTTATTGTTGAATCATGAACACTGATCTTACCTGAGGCAAGTGAGGCCTGCAGATCTTTAGATGTTGTTCTGGGTTCTTTTATGATGGTCGGAGGAGTCGTCGTCATGTTCTTGGAGTAATTTTTGTAGGCCAGCCACTCCTGGGAAGGTTCACCATTGTTCCAAGTTATCTCCATTTGTGGATAATGGCTCTCCCCATGGTTCACTGGAGTTGCAAAGCCTTAGAAATGGCTTTGAAACCCTCCCTAGACCGATACGTACATTACTTTGTTTCTAATCTGTTCTTGAATTTTTTTAGATTGTAGCATGATGTGTGGCTTTTTGTGATCTGTTAGCGTGCTTCACTTTGTCAGACAGCTTCTATTTATGTGATTTCTTCATTCAACAGGTCTGGCAGTAATCAGGCCTGGGTGTAGCAAGTGAAATTTAACCCTGCTTTCCAAAAAATTGTGGTTAATCACATATCATTCATGATTCAGCATGGGAGGGGGCAATTACTTTTTCACATAGGGCCAGGCAGGTTTGAACAGCTTTTTTCCCTTAATCAATGAAATAATAATTAAAAAACTGCATCTTGGAATTACTCAGGTTTTCTTTGTGTAATATTTAAAATTTGTTTGATCTGAATCATTTAAGTGTGAGAAATATGCAAAAAAATAAAAAATCAGGAAGGGGGGCACATACTTTTTCACACAACTGTATATGCAAACTACATAGTAACAAAGCTTTTAAAATCTTAACACATATCGATACGTTTATCTACACCAAGTTGACCTATTTTTTTATGTATACCTTATAAAAACTGATAAGACTATACTTTTCCTTTGCAATGAAGTCTCGGTTAATGTTTTTTTTCTACTAGATTAGCAAGTGGTGCGATAGCGCTGTGACATGGAGGCCAGAGGCTGTGGCCCAAGCCGTTTCATGGACCCAAGGTCTGGCTTGTGGGTCAGGAGCGAGCCCTACTGGTGCCCTGGCTGCAGCATTGGAGGATCCTGAGTGCAAAGCTGTATACTTAGTGATAGATGCCCTGCCGCCCAATGTGCTGACCAATATATACAGTTACCTATCCCGGAATGAGGGTGCCTGTGCGGTAAATGTGGTGTATCTAACAGAAGAGCCCAATGACAGCAAGGCAGAAGGGTCTTTCCGTGAGATAAACCTAAAGCCTTTCGGACCATCCAGTATGGTAAGTTACAGGAATGGACACCAGGACAAAATGTTTTACAGGAATGGTCACCATGAATGTTTGGGATTTTGCTGTAAATGAATCCCTTCGTGCTTGCCTCTTAGGGTATCAGAAATGTATTTTTCTGGAGCAAATTAGATCATGCTTTATTGTTTTTTTTTTTTGTTTTGTTTTTTGTTTTATAGATAGTGTATATGGAGGTTTTCTATTTGTGTGTGTTTTTTTTTTTTTTTCTCCGTTGGTTGAACTGGATGGACTTGTGTCTTTTTTCAACCAGATTAACTATGTAACAGTGATCACTTAATCAGGAAGCCCACACGTTAACATACCCTTAAAGTCTTTGCCCCCATCCGCAGAAGGGGTTACAGTCTATATTCAGTCATTTGATTTTTTTTTTTGTTTTGTATAGAGTGGGGAAAGATTAGAAGCTGGTTCAAGTTTTTCTGCTATACTGGGTTTATATTGCACCATCGTCATATGTTATGCTGTACAGTATAATTCAGACAAGGATGAGTAAGACAGATAATACAAATACTTTAAACATTTCCATGCAAATGCATAGAACATTTATGTTTTTGGCGTATATATTTTGGTAATTATAAGTGTGTCTCTAGCCAAAGGTTTTTTTTTGTTTCTTTCTTTTTATTAGAGTAGGGAAAAGTAAAACCTTGCTCCATTTTCTGTGTGCTGTCTGTGTCCCATTGGGGAGGTTTCTCTTAATTTCCTGTTAGAGACACGAGAGGAAATCTTTTCAAAGTGAGGAGGATTCCCCTTTTAGACAGTTTCAGTCACCAGAACATTAGAAGATTTCTCCTCACCCCCCGTTACAAGTGACATATGTAAAATTTCTGTCACAGTGACAATGGTGACCAGGACAACTAGCGAGATGTTTCCCCCCAATGGGGACAGAGACAGCAGGGAAAACATGACCGGGTATCTAAACCCCTTACCACTCTATCCAAAACTAAAATGTATTGGCTTTACATACATTTTAAGTGATCAAAGTAATGGCTTTGTTCAGAAATGCGTCATAACAGTTTTTTAGAGGCTGCACCAGTAAATCAATAGTTTGTGTGTTTTTGATTTTAGATAAAAAGCACTGAGATTACAACCATGAGTCACTGCTGTCGTACCCCTTCACCCTGCACTGCCTCTACAGTTCACTCTCTGGAGCTTCGGTATGTCTACCTCTATATTTATATGTTAATTAAAGAAGGATTCTAGGCAGATATACAGAAAAGACACAAATTAATGCAACTCTGTACTTGTTAAAGTGTTACTAAATCTAATAATATGAAAATGGTTCATCTGCCCTGCACAGTGCCCACAGCTTATAAATCTTCTTTTTACATTAAAATACTGCCACTATATACCTTTTTGGATGATCTGTATACCATGGTCAGTGATCAACTGCACAGTTTCTCCAGTGCTGAGAGTTCAGGAAGGAGAAGATTTGCACTGCAGCCTGTATACACACGCCCACATGTGTGATGTCAATATCATGTGATCTGGCTAACTCTGAGAACAAGTAAATATTCTCTCCAGCGTAAAAGACACAACTGAGCATGTGCAGGTTGGCTACTGCCTGTGAGTTAGCTGGCCTTCCCCAGATAGGAGGGGGAGGATCTATGCATACAGGATAAAACAGCCTTTTAATGCAAAGGATTAACTCCTTAAGTTCCACATTGAGTATAACAAGCATGCTATGCTGCATATACAGACAAATTTTAGTGTTGTGGGTTTAGTAACACTTTAATACATCATTAAATGTATGTATAAAAAAGGGGGAGAGAAGGATGGTGGGACTTTGAGGAGGCACATGGGGGCAACAAAAAAGATTGAATATAAGTATTTTAATTGGTTCAAGTCGTCATAAATTTTTTTACATATCAAGAATATTTATTGCATTTTGCTTCCTACAAACATTCATATATTGTTATTACAATTCATTGAAACAAAAAATGTATACATCAATACACATTCCAACAATCAGTTGGTGCAGATTCTAAAATATATAAAGTAGGACATAACCTTATGGATAAAGATAGCTGTATCAATTGTAGCAATGAGAGTAACCCCTACATAGGGCTAGTATAGAGGACATAATGAAAGTAAACTGAGGATAAGTATGAAAAAGGAACGGCCATACAAAATATTGCAAAAATGTATACATATCGGTTGATGTTAGCTCTACGCGTTTCAAGGCCTTATAGCCTATCATCAGGAGCGAAACCTTTGGTAATTGTCTATGGATAGAAAAAACAGAATAATGGGTAAAAAATAAAAATAAAAAAATAAAATATTTATTCTGATCTGCGTCAAAAGATAGAAGGGTAAACCCAGGACATGGAAGAACCGCCATGTCCTGAATTGTCCCACATACTTACATGTGTGTCCTTTCGGAGGCGGTGCGGACAAGGAACCCCCAAGACCAGCCAAGAAGGGCCCCACACGGGAGCTGAGGGGACGCCCCGCCGCTGGCACAGCCAAATATGAACAACGCCCCAAGTGGGTATGGGTGTGGATGATGGTAGTGTGGTGAGGGGTAACCACTTGGTGAAGGACCTCTGTGATAGATGTAAAGTATACAGTTTACAAACAAAGAAGTAGGAAAGAAAGTCCAAACAAATGTGTAGAGGAAAGAAAGCAAAGTGTAAAGGTGGGAATGTGTACGTGAAGTACCTGATTGTCAGTGTCTGTGGAAATATGGAGAGATGCCTCGTGTCTCTTTTAACCCAGGTACAAGGTGTATGCTGACCTATGTGTGGAACCCAAATGAGGAAGGAGCCCATATAGGCAACGCCGCGGCGGGGACCGCCCCCAACGTCATGCGCTGATCCAATGGGGGAGAAGGAGAAGGAGGCGCCGCCGACCTAGGAGCCAAACCGCCACCGCCCCACAGCCTGAAGCGCCGATCACGACCCCCTCCCCCCTTCCGGCCGGTCAGCAGATGGAAAGCCCCCAGGCGCGCCGCGTGCATGACGTCAGCGCGCCCGGCGGAGGATGCATGACGTCGACGCGCAGTGGGGAAACCCCCGCCCACCCACCGTCACAACTGGGCAGCGGGAGAGTCCGCAGTGCGCGTCGCAGCTCCCGAACGGAACACAAGAGGCACGGTCCAGTGGATGACCACAGTCCACACCACCAACGCACACACATGCAAGGAAAGAAAAAAGAAAAAACATTGTTAGTGAATAGATCAGAAAAAAATGAAAAATAAAAATAAAGGACAAAAAAAAAAAAAAACTGATTAATGATTAGAGTCTATAACTAATAGCTAATAAATAGAATTCAAACCGCTAGCAATTAGCCAGTTTGAAACAAAGTTGTAATGTTGATGTTAGCAGTGCCAGCCATGTGCCTCCATCCCTGATTGAGTTAGAAAAAAGTTTTAAAAACAAGGGTTTTGGGACTTTAAATGAGGTTTGTACGGGGCCGTTCAGATCCCCACCTCCATCCCGGTAATTTATGTATAAAAAAGGGGGAGAGAAGGATGGTGGGACTTTGACGAGGCACATGGGGGCAACAAAAAAGATTGAATATAAGTATTTTAATTGGTTCAAGTCGTCATAAATTTTTTTACATATCAAGAATATTTATTGCGGGGGGGCGTGGCCAGCACCTGGGATGTGAGGACGTGCACAGCCTGAGCTCCGTCCGCACCGCACATATCCTGCTCAAATCCTGAGATCCAGGCCGCCATCCGAGGGTCCTATATACCCCCACAGCACCCGGAGAGCACTGAGACAGTCAGGGGATGGTCAAATACGGCCCACCGATGGAAGAGGCCCCAGGAATCGGGCCGTCGGTACCGCCATGCAGGCCGCAGCAAAATGGCGCCGATCAGCATGAGGGAGACACACAGCGGCAGGCAGCCTCCACATCCACACCCTGGAAGCAGCTCATGGGGAAGGGTGAGTCACAAAGATCCCCCCCTACCTTAAGCCCAGAAGACCCTCTCTTATTCTCCCCTGCGGAGGGACATGATCCTCAATCCCCCAGAGTAGACAGGGATGATGCAGGCCCTGCAGAGCCATCACTGTCCCAGATTATGGCAGCCATCCAGCACAGCCATGCATCTCTCACCACACAAATGGACACCATCAAAACAGAATTATCCTTTTTGAAACAAGATGTCCACAATATTCGCCATAGAGTGACTAATGCTGAACAACGCATTCGTGATATGGAAGATGAGACACGTCCCTTACAGGGCTCTGTGAGGGAACTGCGGCAGGCCCATGAATACACTACAGATAAGCTCACTGACATGGAAGACCGCCTCAGAAGGAACAATTTGCGCTTTCTGGGGTTCCCAGAGGGTGCTGAGGGCAAAACACCAGAAATATTCATGGAAAGATGGCTGTTGAATGAGTTTGGGGCAAACACCTTCTCACCAATGTTCGCCATAGAAAGGGCACACAGAATTCCCATGCACCCTCTACCACCTGGGTCCCCACCACGTGCCATGATCATAAAGCTGCTACACTTCCGTGACAGAGAGGCTATTCTCAGAGTAGCTAGAGAGAGGGGCAAAGTTTCCTTCAATGGCAATATCACCATTTTCCCAGATTTTTCTGTAGGCACGCAGAAGCAGAGAGCCACTTTTCTGGCAATTAAACGCAGGCTACGTGAGCTTCACCTTCCATATGGCATGTTGTATCCTGCACATCTGCGCATCATCTACCAGGGCAAGGCCTATTTCTTTACGGATCCCAGAGAGGCATCACAATGGGTGGACACTTTAGCACATCCGAATCGTAGAAACCAGGATAGGAGATCTCCCCCCCCGGTAGTGCCTTACTATACATGAAGCCCACCTGGAGGCCTTCACTACACCCCATTGCAGCTGATATGGGACTTTCTTTCCTGCATCCTCAGAAGCAGAAAATACATCTACATCTGCACGCAGTCGAGACGGGACTATAAATCCTGCATATCTCTGAAGGAGAAGACATATCCCACGCTACCCTCGGATGCCACTCAGCAATCTATCATCCTCCCTGACTTTTATTTTTCATTTTTCATTTTTCTATTATTCTTAGTATTATTATTATTATTTTTTACCACCATGATTTTTCATGCCAAGAGACACCACACATTCTTTACTTTGTGCGGACAAACGCGGATGGAGGCCCAGAGCTGTGGACCTTTCCACGTCTCCTGAGATTAGTTGGCTAGGGGTTTGAGCCATGGCCCTCTTGCCTAATAGGTTTGGTTATGGGAATAAAGCTCTCATATGTTGGGGGATGAGAGCCGGGAGGGTTAGGGAGGGGGGAAAACTTGTTGGGGAATACTTTGAGGGGTTTTGTTACAACGTTATGGTTATCTACAAACAGCACTGGTGTTCAATAGTATATGCATACTTTAAAAATGATTCTCTGGTTCTACAGTTTCTGCAATCTGGGATTGAGAGCCATAGATTGATGAGTAACATAACAGAGATATTTGTGTTCTGGTCTATTTCTCAGGGCTCGCTGGACCTCGCCCAGGGCGGAGTTCTGACGGGCAATGAGAAGTGGACTCGGATAGTCATGATTTGTTTATACGCATGTCTAAGCTCCGTGTAGTCTCATGGAATGTTAGGGGGCTTAACTCCAAGGTCAAAAGGTCACTGATGTTTGATTATTTGGCAAGACACAATCCACACGTGATCCTCCTCCAGGAAACCCACCTTCAGGGATCAAGAGTAATGGCTTTAAAGAGAGCTAAAATTGCCTATGCAATACATTCTACTTATTCCACGTATGCCAGAGGCACATCTATCCTTATAGCAAAATCGGCCCCTATCACCATAAAGCATGTTAAAACTGACCCTAACGGATGTTTTGTTATTGTGGTACTTGAATTATGGGGTAAGCCTTATACGGTCACAAGCCTATATGTCCCACCACCCTTCACTAAGCTGTTCTTTGAACGGGTAATGAGTTCCCTCCTAGCAATAGCAGAAGGCCCTCTGTTGATAGCAGGGGACTTCAACACAGTACTCGACAATTCCATAGACAGGTTCAAGTGCTCCACATTGCCCCCTACACCCCTGTGCTCTTTTCTGGCCCAGTTTGATCTGGTGGAGACCTGGAGGTGGAAGCACGCAGACGGGAGGGAGTACTCATGTCAGTCCGAAACGCATGGTACTCTGTCCCGAATAGACCTATGTTTGGTTTCATCTGAGCTATTGAATAGGGTGACTGAGGCCAGATATCTCCCAAGGGCGGTGTCTGATCACTCCCCTTTAATGGTGGACCTTGCCCTGGGCCCTCCCACCTCATACCGCATGTGGCGACTGAGCCCTCTGTGGCTAGCGGATCAGATGGTGGTGGATCAGGGCACAGTGGAAATGAAAGCATATTGGTTACGCAACCGTCAAAGTGTCTCTGTCCCATTGACCTGGGATGCCTTTAAGGCCACCACGCGTGGCATTTTTGCGGCGGCGATTGGGCAGGCCCGTAAGGCATCCCAGTCCAAATTAAAGGACGCGGAGAGGGATCTTAGAGCAGCTGAGGCTGCTTACTCTGCCACCCCTTCCCCAGCAACACATAATACCTGGAAACATAGATCTAGAGACCTGGATCTAGTCCTTTTAGAGCGTACTCAGAAGAAATTACTATATCAAAATCAGCGAATCTTTGAGTTTGGAGACAAAAATAGCCGATTACTAGCGTATTTATCTAGGCCTGATTATCAACCGTGCAGTATTCCAAGAATTAGGAATATACTGGGTACAGTGGTGGAACAGAGTGGGGAAATAGTCGATGCTTTTGTGAAATTTTACTCTTCATTATATGCTACCAAAGCCCACTATACTATTGTAGAACTAGACGATTATTTGGCCGGTATCTCGTTACCAAGGCTCCAAGAAGAACAGGCCTCACTCCTTGACGATCCTCTGACAGAGGAGGAGATTGGAGAAGCCATACAGTCCTTTGCCAGAAACAAAACACCGGGACTGGATGGCTTCCCCATAGAATGGTATATGCAATTCAAGGAACTTTTGATACCCCATCTACTGAGAGTTTATAATTTTGCTATAAAAACAGGACAGTTACCACCCTCAATGTCAGAGGCATTGATTGTCCTCATCCCCAAACCTCATAAAGACCACCTATTGTGTGAATCATATAGACCAATATCATTAATTAACTCAGATGTCAAGATTTTAGCCAAAGTGCTCGCCCGGAGACTGAACTCAGTTATCACCACCATTATTGGGGCGGATCAGACTGGATTCATTCCAGGACGATCAACATCCATAAACTTACGGAGACTGTTCACAAACCTACAGGCCACCCATGATGCTGTAGGGACTAGAGCGGTGCTGGCCTTAGACGCACACAAGGCATTTGACTCGGTCGAATGGCCTTATTTACTGGAAGTCCTGGCGAAATTTGGGTTTGGAAATACCTTTATCAAGTGGGTTCAACTATTATATTCACAGCCTACTGCTAGACTGCGGATAAATACATCAGTAACTGATCCATTCCTGATTAAACGGGGTACTAGGCAGGGTTGCCCCCTGTCACCGTTGCTATTTGCAATTGCGATAGAACCTCTGGCAGCACTGATAAGATCTAGTGGGGAAATAAAGGGACTGACGATTGGGGGCCTAGAAGAGAAAGTATCTTTATACGCTGACGACATGTTAATATACCTGGCGGACCCTCAATCGTCACTCCCAACCCTGCTGGAAATTATTCGGCCTCTTCTCAGGGTTTCAAGTTAATTGGGACAAATCCCTTATGTTTAAAATAGATCCGGAAGCGGTGTTTACACCCCCTTCCTCTTGCCCGCTACAAATAGTTGACTCCTTCAGATACCTGAGGGTCATGATTCAACATCCTCTGTCCTCTTATAGTAAATATAATCTAGACCCACTTATTAGCAGAATGAAGAACACACTGAAGACATGGACCAATCTTCCCCTAACGATATTAGGTAGGATAAATATCTTTAAAATGATATTCCTCCCACGTTTCCTATACATCCTATGTAATTCACCAGTGTATATCACCAAAACTAAATTTAACCACTTGACCACTGGGCACTTAAACCCCCTTCCTAACCAGACCAATTTTCAGCTTTCGGTGCTCTCACATTTTGAATGACAATTACTCAGTCATGCAACACTGTACCCATATAAAATTTTTGTCCTTTTTTTCACAAAAATAGAGCTTTCTTTTGGTGGTATTTAATCACTGTTGGGTTTTTTATTTTTTGCGCTATAAAAGAAAAAAGACTGAAAATTTAGTAAAAAAAATGAATTTTTATTTGTTTCTGTTATAAAATTTAGCAAATTAGTAATTTTTCTTCGTAAATTTTGGCCAAAATTTATACTGCTACATATCTTTGGTAAAAATAAGTACAACTTGGTGTATATTATTTGGTCTTTGCGAATGTTAGAGAGTCCAAAAGCTATGGTGCCAATATCTGAAAATTGATCACACCTGAAGTACTGACGGCCTATCTAATTTCTTGAGACCCTAACATGCCAGAAAAGTACAATTACCCCCCAAATGATCCCTTTTTGGAAAGAAGACATTCCAAGGTATTTGAAAAGATGCACGGAGAGTTTTTTTGAAATTGTCATTTTTTCCCACAATTCTTTGCAAAAATCAAGATTTTTTTTTTAACTTTTTTTTTTCACAAAATTGTCATATTAGAAGGTTATTTCTCATACACAGCATATGCATACCACAAATTACACCCCAGAACACATTCTGCTATTACTCCCGAGTATGGCAATACCACATGTGTGAGACTTTTACACAGCGTGGCCACATACAGAGGCCCAACATGCAGGGAGCACCTCCAGGCGTTCTGGAGCACCCAGGCCAATTCTTATATTTCTCTCCTACATGTAAAAATAATCATTTATTTGCTATAAAACTACATAGAACCCCAAAACATTATATATATATATATATATATATTTTTATAGCAAAGACCCTAGAGAATACAATGGCGGTTGTTGCAACTTTTTATCTCGCACGGCATTTGCGCAGCAATTTTTCGAACGTGTTGTTTTTGGAAAGAAAACAGTTTTGTGCTTTAAAAAAAAACAAAATAGTAAAGTTAGCCCAATGTTTTTGCATATGTGAAAGATAAAGTTACGCTGAGTAAATAGATACATAACATGTCACCCTTCAAAATTGCACACGCTCGTGGAATAGTGCCAAACTTCGCTACTTAAAAATCTCCATAGTTGACGATTTAAAATTTTTTACTGGTTACATATTTTGAGTTACAGAGGAGGTCCAGGGCCAAAATTATTGCTCTCGCTCTACTGATCGCAGCGATACCTCACATGTGTGGTTTGAACACAGTTTTCATATGTGGGCGGGACTTACGTATGCGTTCGCTTCTGCATGCGAGCACACGGACAGGGGCGCTTTAAATTTTTTTTTTTTTTTTTTTTTATTGTTCATTTTACTTTATTTATTTTAGTTTGACACTTTTTTCCCAAAAAAACTATTTTTTTGATCACTTTTATTCCTATTAATGTAAACATCCCTTGTAATAGGAATATTGCATGACAGGTCCTCTTTACAGTGAGATATGGGGTCAATAAGACCCCACATCTCACCTCTAGGCTGGGAAGCCTGAAATAATTAAAAAAAAAATGATCCTGGCTTCGATCGTAGCGGAGTCGGTAGAAGCACCGGAGGGTGGCGGGAAGGGGGGGGGGCATCCCCTCTCTCCTCCCATAAGAACAATCAAGCAGTGGAACAGCCGTTATGATCATTCTTATGGTGTAGGGAATCGCCGGCTGAAAAAGCTGATATCTGAATGATGCCTGTAGCTGCAGGCATCATTCAGATATCCCCAAACAAAGTCAAGGACGTCATATGACGGCGGGCGGGAACTGGTTAAAAATTGCGGGGTATTGCAGAGTTCTGCGGAGTATTGCGGGGTATTGTGGGGTAGTGCAGAGTAGTGCAGAGTAGTGCGGGGTATTGCGGGGTATTGCAGAGTATTGCAGAGTAGTGCAGGGTATTGCAGAGTAGTGCAGGGTATTGTGGGGTATTGCAGAGTAGTGCAGGGTATTGCAGTGTAGTGCAGGGTATTGCGGGGTATTGCAGAGTAGTGCAGGGTATTATGGGGTATTGCAGAGTAGTGCAGGGTATTGCGGGGTATTGCAGACTATTGCGGGGTATTGCAGAGTAGTGCAGACTATTGCGGGGTATTGCAGAGTAGTGCAGGGTATTGCGGGGTATTGCTGGGTATATTGCAGGGTGTATTGCAGGGTGTATTGCAGGGTGTATTGCAGGGTGTATTGCAGAGTGTATTGCAGAGTATATTGCAGGGATGGCTGAGCATGGTTGGATGGATGTGACTGTATTTGTCACTGAGCACCGCTGTGAGCACTGCACATGCAGCCCACAGCGGTGCTGCCATCCGATCCCTCCCCCTCTCCTCTCACACTGTACCGATCCGTACACAGAGGGGAGGGAGGAACCATGACGCCGGTTTGTTGACATGTGATCGCTCCGTCATTTGACGGAGCGATCACATGGTAAACGGCCGCGATCAGCGGCCGTTTACCGTGATCCGTGATGCGCCGGGTCCTCTGGACCCGGCGGTCACGGAAGTTCTCGGGGGTGCGCCCCAGGGGGCGCGCGAGAGCAGAATTCTGGGAGGACGTCCCACGGACGTTCACCCAGGATAACCCGACCGCGCTGTAGCCTTCTTTCGGCTATGGCCCGGTCGGCAAGTGGTTAAAGAGATTGACTCTATCCTTATCACCTTCATTTGGAGGGGGGGAGCGGTGAGAATTGCAAAAAATACTCTTCAACTGCCGGTGTCGGAGGGAGGATTGGCACTACCATGTCTTCAGACATACTACATAGCCGCACAACTGGTTCATGCCCATTGGTGGTTCTTCCCTGAAGCCAACAATGCGGCTACGTCCCTAGAAGCAGCCATACTCACCTCTTACGAATCCCTACAATATTTGGTCCACCGTCTATCTCTAATGCCGCGTACACACGGTCGGACTTTTCGTCTACAAAAGTCAGACAGCCTGTCCGACAGACTTCCGGCAGACTTTCGGCGGACTTTCGACGGACTTGCGGCGGACTTTCTAACGAACAGACTTGCCTACACACGATCACACAAAAGTCCGTCGAATTCTTACGTGATGACGTACACCGGACTAAAATAAGGAAGTTCATAGCCAGTAGCCAATAGGTGCCCTAGCGTGGCTTTTTGTCCGTCGGACTAGCACACAGACGAGCGGATTTCGGGGTCCGTCGTAGTTACGAAGTAAAGATTTGAAGCATGTTTCAAATCTAAAGTACGTCGGATTTGAGGCTAAAAAAGTATGTTGAAAGTCCGGAGAAGCCCACACACGATCGGATTACCAGCCAGCTTTAGTCCGTCAGCGTCCGTTGGACTTTTGTAGACGAAAAGTCCGACCGTGTGTACGCGGCATTAGAGGGAGGGAAAGCACTAAAATCCTTGAAATGACTATAAGAATTCTTAAACTAACTAAAATGCTGCCAGATACTGAGCATCGTATCTACTCCCCAAATACTCCATTATGGGGGAACCCAAATCTACAGGAATTCGCCCGTAGGACAGATGGGGAATACTGGTCGAAAAAAGGGGTAAAAACCATAATGCATTTATTCTCAAACAATAAGTTCAGGACATTTGAGGAATTTCGCCAGGACTACCAACTGCCACACACAGCTTATTTTCTTTACTTGCAAATACGCCACACAGCAACCACCCAGTTTGGGTTGCGTAATATGACTGTTCGATTATCTCTGCTAGAGCAATTATTAATCGATCCTTCCCATGACAAATTAATTTCCACATATTATAAAACTCTACTCCACACCACAACGCACAGACTCAGTAGCACGCTCACTAAGTGGAAGGCTGACATCCCTGAGCTGACGGAGGATATTTGGCAGGACATACTTCCCCTGCAGGTCCCTTCTGTCATCTCTTCCAGGGACAGGGTCATACAGACCAAACTATTATACAGAGCATACTTTACGCCATCCCTATTATTTAAACTTAAAAAACTACCATCGGCAATGTGCTCCAGATGCAGCATCATGGAGGCCACCTTTTTCCACTTGATGTGGGAATGCACCGAGATCAGGCGGTTCTGGTCAGGGGTTACTGCTTTTGTCAGTTCCTTGACTCAATTGCCTAATATCTGCAATCCCCTAAGATGCCTGCTAGGATATGTGGATGATGAGAGTATATCCCAAAACAAGCAAACTTTCCTGAGAATTGTATTATTTTACGCCAAAAAATCTATTACTATTCACTGGAAATCACAATCCCCACCTACGATAGCATTCTGGCTGAACATGGTTAATCAGGCTATACCATTATACAAATTGACATATGAAGCCAGAGGATGCCCAAAAAAATTTCGCAAAATATGGGGTCTGTGGACTAGCTCTGAAAACACTATCACACCTACCGTATAAAGCTAATAAAGAAATTCCAGTCAATGATACCAAGTTTATTAATAAAAAATAAAAATTAAATAGACATATACAGCTATACAATATGAAAACATGTATGCCAAATGTATACCATTGTCTTACACTCTGTATTGCAATGAGCAATGTTTGCTCGAAATATGTGTATTTATGTTTGTATGTTTGTCTTGTACCACAAAACCAAATAAAAATTTACCTTTAAAAAAAAAAAAAAAGAATATTTTATTGCATTTTGCTTTCTACAAACATTCATATATTGTTATTACAATTCATTGAAACAAAAAATTTATACATCAATACACATTCCAACAATCAGTTAGTGCAGATTCTAAAATATATAAAGTAGGACATAACCTTATGGATAAAGATAGCTGTATCAATTGTAGCAATGAGAGTAACCCCTACATAGGGCTAGTATAGAGGACATAATGAAAGTAAACTGAGGATAAGTATGAAAAAGGAACGGCCATACAAAATATTGCAAAAATGTATACATATCGGTTGATGTTAGCTCTACGCGTTTCAAGGCCTTATAGCCTATCATCAGGAGCGAAACCTTTGGTAATTGTCTATGGATAGAAAAAACAGAATAATGGGTAAAAAAATAAAAATAAAAAAATAAAATATTTATTCTGATCTGCGTCAAAAGATAGAAGGGTAAACCCAGGACATGGAAGAACCTCCATGTCCTGAATTGTCCCACATACTTACATGTGTGTCCTTTCGGAGGCGGTGCGGACAAGGAACCCCCAAGACCAGCCAAGAAGGGCCCCACACGGGAGCTGAGGGGACGCCCTGCCGCTGGCACAGCCAAATACGAACAACGCCCCAAGTGGGTATGGGTGTGGATGGTGGTAGTGTGGTGAGGGGTAACCACTTGGTGAAGGACCTCTGTGATAGATGTAAAGGATACAGTTTACAAACAAAGAAGTAGGAAAGAAAGTCCAAACAAATGTGTAGAGGAAAGAAAGCAAAGTGTAAAGGTGGGAATGTGTACGTGAAGTACCTGATTGTCAGTGTCTGTGGAAATATGGAGAGATGCCTCGTGTCTCTTTTAACCCAGGTACAAGGTGTATGCTGACCTATGTGTGGAACCCAAATGAGGAAGGAGCCCATATAGGCAACGCCGCGGCGGGGACCGCCCCCAACGTCATGCGCTGATCCAATGGGGGAGAAGGAGGTGCCGCCGACCTAGGAGCCAAACCGCCACCGCCCCACAGCCTGAAGCGCCGATCACGACCCCCTCCCCCCTTCCGGCCGGTCAGCAGATGGAAAGCCCCCAGGCGCGCCGCGTGCATGACGTCAGCGCGCCCGGCGAAGGATGCATGATGTCGACGCGCAGTGGGGAAACCCCCGCCCACCCACCGTCACAACTGGGCAGCGGGAGAGTCCGCAGTGCGCGTCGCAGCTCCCGAACGGAACACAAGAGGCACGGTCCAGCGGATGACCACAGTCCACACCACCAACGCACACACATGCAAGGAAAGAAAAAAGAAAAAACATTGTTAGTGAATACATCAGAAAAAAATGAAAAATAAAAATAAAAATAAAGGACAAAAAAAAACAAAAAAAAAACTGATTAATGATTAGAGTCTATAACGAATAGCTAATAAATAGAATTCAAACCGCTAGCAATGAGCCAGTTTGAAACAAAGTTGTAATGTTGATGTTAGCAGTGCCAGCCATGTGCCTCCATCCCTGATTGAGTTAGAAAAAAGTTTTAAAAACAAGGGTTTAAATGTATGTTTTAACCACTTCAATACTGGGCACTTTCACCAAATTCCTGCCCAGGCCAATTTTCAGCTTTCAGCGGTGTCGCACTTGGAATGACAATTGTGCAGTCATGCAACGCTGTACCAAAACAAATTGTTTGTAATTTTTTTGAGACAGATAAAGCTTTCTTTTGATGGTATGAGTTTTTTATTTTTTGCTAAACAAACGAAAAAAGACCAGAAAAAAATAATTATTTGTTTCTGTTAT
This sequence comes from Lithobates septentrionalis, assembly GCA_037952835.1. NCBI lineage: Eukaryota > Metazoa > Chordata > Amphibia > Anura > Ranidae > Lithobates > Lithobates septentrionalis. The sequence continues at coordinate 825,843 of JBBDGP010002781.1, read as the reverse complement.
AAAATTTTGTAAATAAGTGATTTTACTTCTTCACTGATGTGCGCTGATGAGGCTGCACTGATGGGCACTGTTAGGCTGCACTGATGGGCACTGATGAGGAGGCACTAATATGCAGCACTAATTGGCGGCACTGATATGCAACACTGATGGGTGGCACTGATGGGTACTGACAGGCATCACTGATGGACACTGAGAGGCAGTACTGATGGGCACTGATTGGCATCACTGGTGGGCACTGACAGGCATTTTCGATGGGAAAGATCTCCCCTGTGAGGAAAGAGTCTTATCGGCTCTCCTCTCCTCATGTGCTGTCAGTATGAGCAGAGGCATGCCAATAACCAATAACCAGGATTTCCTATTTACACTGTGATTAGCTGTGATTGGACACAGCTGATCACATGGTAAAGAGCCTACGTCATAAGCTCTTTACCAAGATCGGTGATGCGGTGTGGATCACCATGCTGCGCATTCCCCTAAAGCCCCCGCCCAGCCGTCATTCTGCTATAGGCCAGGCAGAAAGGTGGTAAATCCAAGCAGTGTAAGTACCTGAATTCGACCTGGTATCAGCCTCTAGCAGTACCTGAGAAGCAGACTTATGAGAAGAGCTAGGAGACAATCACTTGTGCTGCAGTGTTCATGTGCTAAAAGCACCTGGATAGCAGGAAAGAGCAGCGAGACAGAGAGATGAGCTCAATAACTGTACAGCGGGGCTGGAGTGTGAGAGAAGGAAGCAGCACAAGGAGCCAATCTGTTAATATACTCACAAGAAACATGCTGAGAGCAGGAGAAACCAGAGTGACAGAGAGATGAGTTCATTGTACTGCTCATCCTTTCACTGTCCAGTCACAGGCTGAGGAAGGTACAAGATCTGTAAGTGTTATTAGAATAGTAATGTGTTGCGCTTAACCAATAATTATAAAATATAAGTTATAAACAAAACATATAGTGGCTGTGCATAAACCTTAAATCTCAAACATAGATTTGGATATAAAAAATAGGCATTAACTGTAAATGACAAAATCAAGTAAAGTGTCCACAAATAGTCCCATCCATAGGTACAAAACAGGTGAAATAAAGCTTCTTCAAAGACCTTTTAGATTTGTGATACCACCAACAAGCACCTTCACCCGGAATGATAGTAGGAATGCTTGCTTACCAACTCCCCATGCCCCCCTTCTCAAGGGTGGTCATTAAGCGCTTAAGCAGTTTTCATGGACTCCAAGGTCTCCTCCTGGGCCACTTCTCTATCCACCAGGGTCAACGCTGATCAAACAATTGTAACAGAATTTTCAACCATAATATTCATGTAAAGCAAACAAGAGGCCTCTCCACAGTGTTAAAAAATCTCTTAAAACATTTACTAAACCAAGAAATACACTAAAAACACTGCTCATGTAAAAAAAAGAACACCCAGCTGGCATAGAAAATCCACTTCCTGGAACACAATGATGTCAATAGGAGGCTCTGCCCAACGCATTTCGCCATCAAAATACGTCTTCCCGGGATCATATTACTTGATTTTTTTCAAGTTTATCATTTACAATTTATGCCTGTTTTTTATAAATCGAAATCTATTTTTGATATTTAGGCTGGGTTCACACTTATGCGAAATGGATGCGTATTTCTCCGCATCCAATTCGCATGACAGGAGAGTGTGACCGACTCTCAATCGAGCCGGTTCACACACCTCTGGGGCGGCTGTGGTCCGGATTTGGAAAGGGTACCGTGCGTCTTTGGCTTCGAATCAGGTGTGAATATAAGTAGAAATGCGGACCTGATTTGCCCCTGAATCGGTGAACAGGGACGTACCGGACCTCCTGCTGTGAGCTGCTGCCACAGCATGTGTGAACCCAGCCTAAAGGTTTATGCACAGTCACTATATGTTTTGTTTCTAACTTATATTTTATGTTTATTGGTTAAATGCAACACATTACTTTTCTAGTTACATTTAGTAGAAAGGATATCTTCTCTGGTGTGTGCTGCTTTACTATCTTATATTTTTTTACTTTTGCACAGATGCACAGTTTTAAATTTAATCTCTGTGAGTGTTACTTAAAGTGGTTGTAAACTTATGACATGAAATATGAACAAAGCATATCCCTCTATAGCAGGGATATGCAATTAGCGGACCTCCAGCTGTTGCAGAACTACAAGTCCCATGAGGCATACCAAGACTTTGACAGCCACAAGCATGACACCCAGAGGCAGAGGCATGATGGGACCTGTAGTTTTGCAACAGCTGGAGGCCCGCTAATTGCATATCCCTGCTCTATAGTGTGTACTTGTCTCAATCCAGAGCACTAAGAGCCCTTGCACACTGGGGCGGTTTGCAGGCGCTATTGCGCTAATAATAGCGCCTGCAAACCGACCCGAAAGTGCCGCTCCTTGCATTCCAGTGTGAAAGCCCCGAGGGCTTTCACACTGGAGCGATGCGCTGGCAGGACGGTAAAAAAAGTCCTGCCAGCAGCATCTTCGGAGCGGTGTGTATACCGCTCCTTTACCGCTCCTGCCCATTGAAATCAATGGGACGGCGCGGCTATACCGCCGGCAATGCGCCTCTGCAGAGGCGCTTTGCGGTGGTATTTAACCCCTTCTCGGCCGCTATCAGGGGGTAAAACCGCCCCGCTAGCGGCCGCATACCGGCGTTTTACCGCCGACGCCGCCCCCCGCCCCAGTGTGCAAGGGCTCTCAGTGTCTGTCTGCTGTGTTGTTCCTCTCCTATCTGCATGAGTCACTTCTAACAACGGGACAAGAAAAAAGGTGATGAGGAGGGAGCTCTAGCACACAGCTTGTGATTGACAGCCTTAGCTTTGTTCCTGCGTGCTGTGTGAAGGGTGTGTGTCCCTTCCCTCCAATCAGCTCTCACTGAGCTCTGCAGAGTAACTTCAGTTCCCCACCCTGTGATTTCTGAAAGCTCAGAAATGCTGTATAAATTCTGCAACTTGAATGGATGTAGAGAATTAAGGATGGCACATAAACAGGTACAACTTATGTATGAGGATTTGGTTATTCTCTGTGTATCACCTGAGGCTAGGCACTTTGGGTATATGTAAGGGTTTACAACCACTTTAATTGCAGCAGAGATAAATCAGGGCTCCAGACAGGGCTGTGTAAATCTCAGGACTGAATGGACAGAAATGCAAATCCTTTGGCAGGTAAATCAGTCTATATATACAGTATACAATTTGTGTATTTAGATGTTTGCCTGAAGTCCAACTCTGGTCAAAACATTGACAAAAACATTGGGGAATGTATCCGAACTGGAGCAGACAGAATCTGGAGCAGCTGTACGTGGCAACCATCCAGGTTCTATCTTGAGTTTGTTCAGCTAAGATTAGAAAATGAAAGATAGAAGCATGCTCCAGATCCTGGATGATCCAGTTTCAATCACTTATCCTCTGCTTTAATTGATGATTAAAAACATATAGGTAGCTCTGTTCTACTTCTATTTTTTATTGATTGACCTGTCTTGTAGTGATGACTTCCCGCTAATACTAAACATATATTTTACAGCCCACCACCCAGTTGCAGTGTGACCTGCAAAAAAACTCCAGGACTTTATCTATCAAATTCAGCCCAAATTACCAAAACTCCAGCAGCTTTGAGTCTTCTGAGAGGGGCCCGAGTCCTGGCCCGCAGGGACAGAGATGGGCTGTATTACATGGGGCACATTGCTTGTGAAGTGGAGGTAAGTCATTGAACTGTGTTTAATCTCCAGGTTAAACCTGACTTTCAGGTGATCTCAAAACTGTTTCATCCTCCTTGCTTAACTATAGAACCTAATCTTCTGTCTCTTTGTCTTCTTTTACCAATCAGGGCTCTCCGGACCGTTTTCTTGTGGAGTTTGAAAAATGTTGCGTTCTTAAGGGAAAAGCTCAGTTCCGTATGCAGGAGACACCAATATGTGACATCATCCATTATGAAGATGCACGATGGAGGCCTTTAATTCCTGGAGATCATGTGTTGGCTCCACTAAATACCAGCATGGAGCAGTATGGACCTGGAACCATTTTAAGAGGAGCAGAGAACCGAGAAAGAGGCTCGGGTATTGTTTTTCTTTTGAATTTAAAAAGCAAGAAGAGTATTTTCACAAGTGTCTTTGTTAAGAGTAAAGAAGGGACCCTAAAACTACAAAATAACAAAATGCTGTGATATAGAAATTGGATAAAACGTTTAGTACAGCATAAACTTTTAGTAGTAAAATAGTAAAATTAGTAGTAGTAAAATTGTACATTTTGTGTGGAGATGTATAGATAAGACAAAAAAGGCTCACAGGAAGTGGACTGAATGCTGGATGAAGGAACAATGCCGGCAACAGCACTGGAGCATAGGTTATGTGAATAGTGCTCGGCCATATTTTATTTATTATACTATTATATTAATAAGGTAATAGTACGGTAAATTATTATGCTAACTTCCTAAACCCAAGTTTCTCATTTCACTTCACCGGATAAACCGAGTAGTGCTGGGCAAAAATAAAGTAAATCGTTTATATTCATCTGTTGGGTGGAAATTAAAGGGAATCTGTTGCTTTGTCCTCCTAAGCAAAGCACAGGTTCACTTTAGGTCAAGTACCTTTCTAATAGGATGAGTAAGAGAGTTCCAGGAAATGCGGTCTTCTGAAGAAATATCTTGTAGTCTTGGAAATATCTTGGAATGAGGTTGGGAATGATCAGAACACATTCAGATTTGTGGTGGAGACAAAAAGACCAGCTTGGAAACTATTTGTAGTTGAAGCAAGAAATATTAATAGACTATGACTTCCAATGGCAAATGATAACCTGAATTGCATTCTCTTCTGTCTTTGTTTTCTTCGTTTTAGAATGGAGAAGGATTAGAATCCCTATCTGTTTTTAACTGTTATCTGGAGCACCATCATTTTACTTCCTGTCCTGCCAACAATGTTTTAGCAGACAGGAAGTGGAGAAAATATGCAACAGAGACACAGACTAAAATAAAAATGTGATATGGGTTCTCTCATTCCCTTACTCTACTTAAAAAGGTATCCTTATTTCTTCCCATCTTGCTGTTGGAGAGTTCCCATCTTGCTTTTGGTAAACTTTTGTCAACGGGACAGGAAGTGAGGGAAAAACTCTTTACAAATTCCTGGTTAGCAGTAAAAAAAACAATGGGGGTTCTAACCCCTCCACACTCTATCCAAACCTAGGAAATAAAGTCTTGGCTTGGCATACACTTTTTTTTTTTACAGTAAAGTTGGCATACACTTTAAAGCATAACTAAATACTCATTGGTGTGGATGAGCTGTTGCCATAATATTTGAGAGTGCAGAGCTTAATTGAACATTATGGCACACAAAACTCGTAATGTGCTTTCCTCCAGAGATGAGGAGTCCAAGAACATGTTAGTGCTTCATCCTCCACTGGCACATATGTGCATGTGTTACATTGTCCTTAACACTCAGCTCTAAATACTACCAGTAACTGGGGTAAAGGTTTTTTTGCAAAAGAGACTTTTACATATCCTGCTGAAAAATTCTACCACCTCTCCTAGTGTTTTTTTTTTTTTTGAAGAACTTTAGTTCCACTTTAATAATAAAGTCTGTTTAAATAAAATGACCTTATAGAAATAACACCTCCTAATACTCTCTAGCTTTTGATAGTAATGGAGTTCTCGTAGCATTCTGGAATGGAAAGACCAAACAAGTTCCTCCTGGCCTCGCCATCTGGATCCCACAGGATTTAAGTGACCGCATTACTCTGGAGCTCCACATCCCGCCAGAAGCCCGGAAGAAGCTGATGGAGTCTTGCCCCGGGTTCCCTTTCATAGGGACTGGTTATAAACATCCCCAGTGTCAGGCTGAAGAATCAAGTCTTACACCCAGCTCCAATAACTGTTTGTATTGCCTTTCTGACTCTGATGTTTGCCAGAGGTGCCATGTACCGGAGGAGCTGTGGGCGGCTCTGAGAAACTCCTTGAATCACATCAACAATATGACTTCACCTAAGGAGAAATCGGCCAAAAAAGTGGGAAAGAAGAAGGACCTTAAAGAAGACGCTTCTCCAAAGACTGTCCACAGTAAAGAGAGGGTGAAACCTCAGCGGAGAGTCGTACTAGAAAGGGAGGGATCCCAGCAACAGAAGCAGGTCAGTTATTAGATATATTACAGAGGAAGTAAACTCAAATGTTCTTTGTTTAAAGTAGATGTAAACCCAATGTCATCCTTTCTAAACTATTGCCATAGGGGTTATCTATAAGGATATACATGCCTCCTGCATGTATCTTTACCTGTCAAATGTCTCTCCTCTGTCTATTATTAGACCCGAAAAACGGCAGATTCTGTGGGTGGGTCTGTTGTCTGGAGCTCAGTGGGTGGAATTACTGATGATTAAAGTGTATCTAAACCTAAAAACAAAAATGTAACATATCAGTTCTTGGATGTGGTGGCTGCATTTGTTTTCTTTTAGGTTTCTACTCCCTTTAATTTCACCTGGAAATCCTTCCAATAACACACTTCTTGCTCTAGATTGACAACACTCTGTATCTAAAAAATGGGGGAGGGGAAATTGGGACTTTAAATGAGGCCATGACTGGGTAAAGCCATGTGCCTCCATCCCTGTCACTATGACAACGAAAGCACAATTCCGGCAGGAGGCAGCAAGGAGACAAAAGGGTGGGACTTTAAATGAAGCTCATGATGACAAAATGAATGTATTGGTGGGAAAGGAGATTGTTTAATAAAACATAAAAAAACATGTTTAACAACATTGAGTCATATATACACAAAGAAATGCATCCATAACATGGTGCCAATTTCAACTGGATATGAGCTAGTAATCACATGTTTACAAACAAGGATATTCATGATAATATTGAGGGGTCCACCATAATTCAAGGTTGGGTATATAAGTTAAAAGGATAGCATCTGCACAATCAATAGTCCTTGGAACCCTATCAAGGTAGAAATTATTATGAACATATATCATGGTAGACGTGTGGCTGATGGAGATAGTGTCAAGTAGCTTGACGCGTTTCACAGCTTATAGCCGCTCTTCAGGAGCAGACATGTGTGGTATCTACAATAAGAGAATAAACTGGCTAAGTACATTGGTTATGTCAAGGTAGGGGAGGGTGGATAGATACCCTCCCAACCAAAACCATTCTAGCAAGATAACTCACAGTTTAGTGTACACTAGGAGGGGAGATGTCAAATGCCGTAGGCCATCCGAGGACATCAGTGCCAGGAGCCGAGAGGGTATGTCCGAGGGTGGAGCCCACCACAAGCAACAGCCCAGGTGGATCCAGGCTACCCGAGCAACCCTGTTGAAAATGTGGGAAAGATGAGGTGTGGTTATATCAGTGGTGTAAGGCTATATTAAAAACAATATTAAAACTAATATTGGGTGGCCTACAGCATTTGACATCCACCCTCCCCTACCTTGACATAACCAATTTACTTAGCCAGTTCATTCTCTTATTGCAGATACCACATATGTCTGCTCCTGAAGAGCGGCTATAAGCTGCGAAACGCGTCAAGATACTTGACACTGTGTCCATCAGCCACACTGCTACCATGATATGTGTTCATAATAATTTCTACCTTGATAGGGTTCCAAGGACTATTGATTGTGCAGATGCTATCCTTTTAACTTATATACCCAACCTTGAATGATGGTGGACCCCTCAATATTATCATGAATATCCTTGTTTGTAAACATGTGATTACTAGCTCATATCCAATTGATGTTATGTTATGGATGCATTTCTTTGTGTATATGACTCAATGTTATTAAACATGGTTTTTTATGTTTTATTAAACAATCTCATTTTCCATCAATACATTCATTTTGTCATCATGAGCTTCATTTAAAGTCCCACCCTTTTGTCTGCTTGCTGCCTCCTGCTGCAATTGTGCTTTCGTTGTCAACACTCTGTATCTGTAGAGGAGCAGTGTTGTCCTCTTATGCTGTGTACACACGACCGGACTTTCGACGGACTGAATCAAGTCAGACTTTTTCCACGGACTTTTCGACGGACTTCCATCGAATCGGACACAATCACACCAAAGTCCGACGGATTCGACCATGATGCCGTATGACCGGACTAAAATAAGGAAGTTCATAGCCAGTAGCCAATAGCTGCCCTAGCGTCTGTTTTCGGCGATCGGACTAGCATACAGACGAACAGATTTTTCGACCGGAAAGATTTAAAACATGTTCTAAATCTAAAGTCCATCACATTTTCGACAGAAAAGGTCCGATGAAGCCCACACACGGTCGAATTGTCAGACGGATTCGTTCCGTCGGACAAGTTTGGTCGAAAAGTCCGGCCGTGTGTACACGGCATTAGACTGCTCTCCTGATTTGTACAGAAACCCTCGTCCCACTCCTCATCTCCTTTTCAATATAAAAAAGTCCTAAAATGAATACCTTGAAATCCCTTTTATGAAAAAATATTGCCTATTTCCTCCTAGTAGTAGTCAGGCACATTCAGCTGGACTTGTTCTGTAATGTTAAATGCAATGATTGTCCATGAACAAGATGTGACAGTTTGTGAAACAATATTGTTTACATAATGCCATCTCATGAAGCCTTGAAGTCTGCAACATGTGTTCATTGTTTGAATTACATGACTGACAGTGTGAATTGTTCTTAGCTCGTTGGGGTTCATGGTGACTGGATTAAGATTAATCTATGAAACTATCAGGACCCCCTCAGTCATTAGCACAAGTACATGTACTTGCTTCTGAGCATGGAAATGTAGAAGGCCAAAAATGTACGCACATGCGTTCATGTTTGTGTCTCTCGGTGTGTGTATAGAAATGCATGCACCTCCACCTGAGTAATTATTGCCAAGCAGGCTTTTTACAGTTCTGCTGGTGCTGAATGATTCTTAACTGTACATCTGTGATTTGCAATTCTGCACTTGTACTTGACCTTCGTTACTGACCAGGCATCTATCTGACCTGCCCTTTAAACGTCCCTTGTCTGCCTATGCTTGACAATTATTTTTGGTGCCAACCTCAGCCTGCACGCACCTGATCAAGATTCTGCTTGTCTACTCTGTACCTTGCGGTCTGCACGGTGCTGACCTCTGTGTGTTTCCAGCTTTGAATCTTCTTTTTGTTGGGATGCTTCACTGCTCATCTATTACTGACCTATGTCTGGGACCTGACTGTGTCTGAGATCTGAGCATCCTTGATGTACTTACAGCTGTACTCCAGTACATATGATACTGGCATTCCAGAGTTCCATTCACCAGTTCCTGCACCAAGGTACTTGTGTCCTCCATCTTCCCTGCAGGCCCTGTCTCCAGGGGTGATCTGATGGGAATTGTGCATGAGGCCAACCTTGTCATTTTGGTGTCCTCATAGGGACAATTCATTATGTTCCCATCACTCACTTTACCTGAAGAAGCGACTTGGATAAGCAGGGAAATATCTTGAACATTACAGAACAAGTGCATGTGACTAACTGTTACTAATTCTACCATGACATGGATAGATGAGAATGTTAAGGCATAGTACCTTTTTTTTTTTTTTTTTGTTTTTGTTTACAGAAGCAACATGTTGTGTGTAACAGAGATACACAGACCGAAGGAATATTACGATCAAATATCAGTCCAATCAAATATGACTTACAAAAAATTGATGGTAATTATGTGTTTCTTATGTTTCCATCAATAGATTGTGCATATGTAAAGGTACCTTAATGTAATTGCCTTAACTGGAAAGTATAATGGGACATATTTATCAATTAAATTAGTGACACAATTGGTTGCAAATCAGGTCGCGTCTCTTTTTGCAAAGTTTCTGCAATAGGTTTACATACATGTGTATCTGTATTCCTGGGCAGTCAAGTGCGACAGTTTGCAAAGTTCTGAGATGGATTTATTACTCAAGGTAAAACAGATGCATAATTAAATCAGAACTCAACTGTATCTGAGCACCAAATGCTGACAACACTATTTAATTAATTTTTAATATTCAAAGTAAACTCACCCATCTATTCAAGTCTCCATGCTTTATTTTGTTGAGAAATCACTTTGAAAAACAACCCCGTAGCATTTCTAGCTCATAATGAAACTTGTTTAATATTCCATTGCAGTAGCAGGTCTGGATAAACATTTTAAGGGCTTTCAAACACATACAGTGCATCCAGGAACTATTCACAGCACATCACTTTTTCCAATTTTTTTATGTTACAGCCTTATTCTGAAATGTATTAAATTCATTATTTTGCTTAAAACTCTACAAACAATGCCCCATATAATGACATTGTGAAAGAAGTTTGTTTGAAATCTTTGCAAATTTATTAAAATAAAAAACAAAAAAAAAATCACATGTACATAAGTATTCACAGCCTTTGCCATAACACTCAAAATTGAGCTCAGGTGCATCCATAGAGTGAAGCATGGTGGTGGTAGTATCATGCTGTGGGGGTGTTTTTTAGTGACAGGAACTCGGAGACTAGTCAAGATAGAGTGAAATATGAATGCAGCAATGTACAGAGACATCCTTGATCAAAACCTGCTCCAGAGTGCTCTGGACTTCAGACTGGGACAAAGGTTCATCTTCCAACAGGACAATGACCCTAAGCACACACAAACGATAACAAAGTAGTGGCAACAGGCCAACTCTGTGAATGTCCTTGAGTGGCCCAGCCAGATCCCAGACTTGAACCTGATTGAACATCTCTGGAGAGATCTGAATATGGCTGTGCAACGACGCTCCCCATCCAACCTGATGGAGCTTGAGAGGTCCTGCAAAGAAGAATGGGAGAAATACTTTCTAGCAGCATACTCAAAAAGCACAGGCTGTGAATAGTTATGTACATGTGATTTTTTTCATTTTTTATTTTTAATACATTTACAAAGATTTCAAACAAACTTTTTTCATGTTGTCATTATGGGGTATTGTTTGTATAATTTTGAGGAGAATAATGAATGTACTCCATTTCGGAATAAGGCTGTTACATAACAAAATATGGAAAAAGTGAATATTTTCCGGATGCACTGTAATGACAAGAAAGAATGCTCTGATGAACAATTCTTTTATGAACATTTAACAGAAAATCTAACTGGCCAGCTTTAAGAAAACAGCTGCCTTTTGCTTTCTGTGGCTTGTCCCACAACCTGTATAATGCGCTAATATTAACCTCCCAATATAACACCTCTTAATGATTAATCAGTGAATCATGTGCAAAATAATCAAATAGAGCCTATTATAAATAACATAACATCCTACACCATAACAAAATCCAATAACTAAATATCAATATGATAATAAATTATTGAACACAATTAAAAAGAGAAAAATAAAGATAAGATATATTAATGTAATGAACCACAGTGCACAGGTATCTCAATAGGACAGCATACTGCTGTGAAAAAATATAACGTCTTTGGTGATTTGATGAATATAGACAGGTTTCAATGAGTAATCCCCAGTGATAGCTGGCTTGCTTACATATCACACTGCGTGCGCAATGGTCTTTCTTTCTTTGTTGTTTCATACTGCGGAAGTTCTTTGAAAGCCAGAAGCCAGCCCATGCTAATGAGCAGCTGAATATATGAGCAAGCCAGCTATCACTGGGGATTACTCATTGAAACCTGTCTATATTCATCAAATCACCAAAGACGTTATATTTTTTCACAGCAGTATGCTGTCCTATTGAGATACCTGTGCACTGTGGTTCATTACATTAATATATCTTATCTTTATTTTTCTCTTTTTAATTGTGTTCAATAATTTATTATCATATTGATATTTAGTTATTGGATTTTGTTATGGTGCAGGATGTTATGTTATTTATAATAGGCTCTATTTGATTATTTTGCACATGATTCACTGATTAATCATTAAGAGGTCACACCGTGTTATATTGGGAGGTTAATATTAGCGCATTATACATTTTGAATATATACAACACTTTTTGTGTGATATCAGTTCACATACACAATAATTGCAGCTATATTATTTGGTCATCTTCTAGTATTTTTCACTTATTTATTTATTTACTAGTTCATATCAGCGCATTAGTACACTTTTTACTTTGTCCCACAACCTGTCTGTGTGGCCAGAGGGTAGTCCAGCCATGGATTGAACACAAATTGGATTCTTCTTTGCATCCAGTGTAGTCTGAACAGGGATTTTACAAATGCATTGTTAAAGCGGAGTTCCAACGACATATAACAATTTCTTTTTCAAAATCCATCTATTATCATCATAGTATTATAATGTGGCACTCATTAGTCTGATCAATTGCGCCACTATAGTTAAAAGGGTTGTAAAGGTATACATTTTTTCAACTTAATGCATTCTATGCATTAAGGTGAAAAAACTTTTGACAATACCGCCGCCCCCAGCCCCCCCGTTTTACTTACCTGACACCTCGAAACTCAGCCGCTCGCTCCCGACCTCCAGTTTGCCGCTCAGCCTGGTCGCTGATTGGCTATAGTGGATGGATTGAAAGCAGCGCAGCCATTGGCTCACGCTGCTGTCAAACACATCCAATGACGCGGCGCGCCGGGGGGCGGGGCTGAGTGATACAGCGAGCGGCTATAGCCGCCGGCTGTATCACGGGAGCGCGCCCGCAATAACTAACCACCATGCGAGGGAGCTCGCATTAAGGTGGTTAGTTCTTGCGGGGAAGAGCTGAAACAGCCGCCGAGGGACCCCAGAAGACCAGGTTCGGGGCCACTCTGTGCAGAACGAGCTGCACAGTGAAGGTAAGTATAACATGTTTGTTATTTAAAAAAAAAAAAAAAAAAATTACCTTTACAACCCCTTTAATATTTTATCTAAAAACTAACCTTATATCTATCCTTGATGTGCGTTCCCATCTTGCTTGTGGGCAGGCAAAACCCACAAGGATAAACATCTGGAATACGGTGCTGCTGAGTAACCAGCATGCACTGCCTGTTCTCATGCATGCGCAGTATGCACAACTCGCACCTCAGGAAACTTCTAAATAACGCGATGCTAGCCCTCAGCGCTGCCCAGTGACTCCTGGGAAAGGATGACACACATCTCCCAGGAGCACTGGCGCCAAAGGAAATTATGTCATTCGCCGCGGAGAGGAAGTGGCAGACTACAAGGGATCCCATAGCAAAAGTGCAGAAGGAGTGAGTAAAAGAAAATAAAAAAAATTTCCAAATGTTGTTGCTGAAGAAGATTACAGTTGAATTATGTAAAGTACATTTTATGGGTGGAACTCCATTTTAATAGTTATTTCTTTGTTAGATGATGGAATGTCCACCTCATACAATCCCTCGAGGCCGACCAACATGACACATCTCCAAACCACCTTGCAACGTATTAATCAGGCAATGAAAGAGGATCGAAAGGCTATGGAATCAGCTTTACTTGAGCGTCGACCCCGTTCTGCTCCTCTCAAACTGGTGGGTTAAAAACAAAAATGGAATTTTTGCTCACACACAAATATTGCCTGTTTCGCTAAAAGGGTGAAAATGAGTTTACATCTTATTTTGCCCTGTTTTCAGATGATTTACAATGGAACCTGATTCACCAAATTTTTTATCTAAACCCCAAAACGAAAATGTAATACATTGCAGCTTAACTCCTTCACGCCGACCATACGCAAATATGTGGCCTCATTGGACTGGGCTTTTTTCCGTAGGGCCACATATTTGCGTATCTCCCTTTATGGAGATACATTGTATCTTTCTCTGTCCTTTCAGAGATAGAAAAAAAAGTGTGTATAGAAAAAAATATATAATAATAATTTAAAATAAAGTAAAAAAAAATACCTAGCTCAAGGTTTGATCCAGGTCAGCCCCAGGGTTAGTGTTTGGGTCAAGGTCAGGGTCAAAGATCACCATTTTTTTGGGACAGGATTTTTTTTTAATTAGTGTCAGTGTCAGTGTGTTTTAGGTAGAATAAAAAAAAAAGCAAAATGCGCACTATTGTTTCTGAGCTGTACAACGGGAATAAATAACAACTAACGTACACGTACAGTGGTATCACTGTGATCGTCATGAGCAGAACATTTTTGTTTTGTTACCATTTTGGGCCAGTTTTCCTTAGATAATTAAAAAAAAAAATCAGGCGATGTCCATTACCATTTACCACCAAATGAAATCCCAATTTGTCCTGAATAAAACAAGGTATAATCCACCTGGATGCACAAAGTAGTTGTGATGATATGTACGGTTTTACTAACACATGTCAAAGTTGCAAAATTGGGCTTAGGCATTAAGATTTGTTTTACCCTTAGGCGCAAAGGGGTTAACAAACTTTTGGTGTGGTAGCTGCACTAGTATTCTTTTTTCCCTTGATTTTTTCCTGTTGATCTTGACACTTCCTATCGTATGACAATGTTCACTCACCCTCAGGGCCGGACTGGGAATAACATCCAGCCCTGGAAAAAATTTCATACCAGCCCCACAGCATTATTATACCACCGCAACAGCATTAATAAACCAGCGCAACAGCATAACGTCATTGATTTCTTGTTCATGAAAGGGAAAACCATAAAATGCACATTTGAAGAGTGTATTATATATAGATAAGACAGATATGAAATCACATAGGGCTTTATATATATATATATATATATATATATATATATATATATATATATATATATATATATATAAAAGCAAATTCCAGTTAAAAGTGGTAAGTGATCAATCATCAAGGGGGACCCCAGGAACTCAGAACGTGGGAGGGGGGGGGAAACCACCTTCCGCAGAAAGAATACACTAAGGTAAGGGGGGTGGGTTACTGATATAAGGCTGTGCTTTATATCGGTGCCCCCTTACATTATCGTATTCACTCCCCCTTACATCAGTGACCCCCCCTTCAGACTGGTCTAGCGGTGCTGTCACTGACCTCCTCTCAGGTGCACCGTGTAGGGCTCAGTCAGTCGGCTTCAGCTCGGTGGCTCTGGTTTTATCCTATAGTCTCCTCTCCACAGTCCACACTTGTCTGACTTCTCCCATGACCCCCATCCCGGCGGTGCTCCCACTCTTGACACGTCTGCAGACTCCCTCAGAGACTGCAGACATGATACAGGAGATGGTCAGAGACTACAGACATGATACAGGAGCTCAATGCAGCCTCACCAGTGCCCATCAAATGCAGCCTCACCAGTGCCCATCAAATGCAGCCTCATCAGTACCAATCAAATGCAGCCTCACTGTGCCCATCAATGCAGCCTCACTGTGCCCAATAATGCAGCCTCACTGTGCCCAATAATGCAGCCTCACTGTGCCCATCAATGCAGCCTCACTGTGCTCATCAAATGCAGCCTCACTGCTCATCAAATGCAGCTTTACTCTGCCCGTGAATGCAGTCTCACTGTGCCCATCAATGCAGCCTCACTGTGCCCATCAATGCAGCCTCACTGTGCTCATCAAATGCAGCTTTACTCTGCCCGTGAATGCAGTCTGTGCCCATGAATGCGGCCTCACTGTGCCCATCATTGCAGCCTCACTGTGCCCATCATTGCAGCCTCACTGTGCCCATCATTGCAGCGTCACTGTGCCCATCAATGCAGTCTCACTGTGCCCATCAATGCAGTCTCACTGTGCCCATCAATGCAGTCTCACTGTGCCCATCAATGCAGTCTCACTGTGCCCATCAATGCAGCCTCACTGTGCCCATCAATTCAGCCTCACTGTGCCCATCAAATGCAGCTTTACTGTGCCGTGAATGCAGTCTCACTGTGCCCATGAATGCAGTCTCACTGTGCCCAGGAATACAGCTTCACTGTGCCCATCATTGCAGCCCCTCCTGTGCCCCATTGCCCAGTCAGCAGTCCCTGTCTGTGGGAAGGTGTGTTGTTGATGCTCGGTACGGTACCTTGCATGCCAGCAGGATATCCATGATGGCCAGCAGCAGGCAGGGTCTGTTCTCGTTTTGAATGGGGACAGTGCTCCTTCCAGAGGATCTGTTTGCTGTGAGATGGAGTGGTCCCTGGCCACCTGCACCTTCAGCCATCCTCATTTTCCGGCCCCAGTCAGCCTGTCCTCTGGTCCTGGGGAAGTGGAGAGCACTGGGTGGGAGCTGGAAAGAAGGGGGAGCAGAGAGTACTGGCGGGGTTGGAGAGCACATGGGTGGGGGCAAAGAGCAGGGGGGAGTGGAGATCACAGGGATGGGGAGCGGAGAGCGCTGGGAGGGGGGGGACTTGAGAGCACTGGGGGTCCAAAAAGAACAGAGGTGGAGAGCACTGTGGGGGCTAAGAGTGTGGGGTGGCGAAGAGCACTGGGGGAGGGGCAGAAAAACAGGGGTGGAGAGCAATGGGGGGAGCTTGAAAGCACCAGTGGGGGCCAGAAAGAACAGGGGTGGAAAGCACGGGGGACTGGAGAGCACTGGCGGGGGTTGGGGAGCACATGGGTGCGGGCAAAATGCAGGGGGGAGTGGAGAGTACAGGGGTGGGGAGCGGAGAGTGCTGGGGGGGAAGCTTGAGAGCACTGGAGGGGGAGCCAAAAAAAACAGGGGTGGAGAGCACGAGGGGCAAAGAGCACGGGGGGGGGGCTGGAGAGCGATGGGTGGAGCTTGAGAGCACCGGGGGGGGGAACGAAAGAACAGGGGTGCGGAGAATGGGGGGCTGGAGAGCACTGTGGGGGGTGGAGAGCACTGGGGTGGGGGCTGGAGAGTGATGGGGAGAGCTGGAGAGCACTGGGGGAGTGAAGAGCACTAGGATGGTGGCTAGAGTAGGATGGGGAGAGCTGGAGAGCAGGGGGGGGGGGCAGAAAAAACAGGGGTAGAGAGAACTGTGAGGGGGGGGGGGCTGGAGAGCATGGGGGGAGCCAGGGAGCACAAGGAGAACTGGGGGGGCCAGTAAAAGAAGTTGGATAGGAGGATCGGCAGGGGGGCCGCATATAGAGGAAATTAGCTTTCTATATTCCTCCATGCAGCCACTGAATGCTTGATTCTCCTCCTCTCCCTCCTGCAAGTATTCAGCGGCTGCATGGAGGAATATAGAAAGCTAATTTCCTCTATATGCGGCCCCCCGCCGATCCTCCTATCCAGGCACACAGGGCGGACTGTACGGGCATCTACTCATGTGGATCACAGAGCTTGCTGGGTCTGTGTTCGTCGGCGGCGCTGTAACACGGTCCCGCCCCCCTAGACCGGCCCGTGTGATAGGCGGAACACTGATTCTATCTACTATCACACAAGCCGGTCTAGGGGGGCGGGACCGTGTTACAGCGCCGCCGCCAAACACAGACCCAGCCAGCTCCGTGACACAGAGGAGCAGGAGAGAGAGGAGCACTTCAGCTGCAACTCAAAGCGGCCTCACGGCAGGCAGCCTACCGGGAAATCTCCCGGTATCCCGGTAGGCCAGTCCGGCCCTGCTCACCCTTCTGTATCATAACAACAAAACAAGATGGGACTACAAAACCCTGCCCTTCTCTTACTGTCAATTTCACACATGGAAAATGTATCTTACACTTCAAAGAGAACTGGAAACAATGTAATTGAAAACAGCACAGGCAGAGAGAATAGCTAGATTTCTGGCAACAGGTATTTTTTAACTTATCAGTCAGATATAACAAAATTCAGGAGGCTGTAGAGCACTGAGGTGATGATGCCACCCCACCTGTCCCCACCTGTCCCCCCCCCCCCCCCCGTGGTGGTTCCTGGGGAGTCCAGGACTGCAGTAAACTTTGTCAGGATGCCGAGCGGGAGACGCTGCTCTGGGACTAATGAACCCAGAGGCAACA
This sequence comes from Lithobates septentrionalis, assembly GCA_037952835.1. Classification (NCBI taxonomy): domain Eukaryota; kingdom Metazoa; phylum Chordata; class Amphibia; order Anura; family Ranidae; genus Lithobates; species Lithobates septentrionalis. The sequence continues at coordinate 808,191 of JBBDGP010002781.1, read as the reverse complement.
AACATTTTATCAGTTCCTGGGTTCAGAGCTCTCATTCCCCAACCACTGTAGCTGGGGAAGCAGCTATTCAAGCATGGTTTTTGCTTGATTAGCTACAGTGGAGAGCAGAGGTGTCATTAGGGGTCCAGTCAACCCCTAATCTCTCCATATAGAGAACCTGTCACCTTTCAATGTTATCACATGGGGGGGGGGGGGGGGGCTTGTTGGCTCCCTTGTGATAACAATAAACGTAAATGAAGAAAAAAATTAAAAGGAGTTTTAAATATTTTTTTTTATGAAATTACAATTTTTTTAAACATTTAAAAGCAATCCTGTCTCCCCTCACACGTAAGAAAATGCATATGTGCACATAGGGTACACACAGGTATATAAACTGCAATGTGAGGTATCACTGTGGACGTCAGAGTGAGAGCAATAATTAAAGGGCTAATATTCAAAATTAAAAAATGAATTCTAAATTGATAGCCCACAAAGGCTTTTAAATCATTGCTATGTGCAATTTTGGGTATGGTAGATTTTTTTCACAATTTCATGTCCACACACTGTTCCAAGGTTTGACATATTTGTTATGAATATTTTACTTAACTCAATACCATATTTTATATTATACCAAAAATTGGGTATTCTACTGTGTTTGTGTGCACTAAAATTAATTTTAGTGTATTTTCTTCCTACAAATGTGTTTTATAAACAGCTGCACAAATATCATGCAACATAAAATTATAACTGCAACCTTTTTATTCTACAGAACCTCTGCTTTAAGAAAATATATAATTATTTGGAAAATTTAAGTCATTTTCCAGCAAAAAAAATGCAGATTTTAATGTGTGTAAAAAATTGGCCTGGACTTTAAGTGGTTAAATATTCCATTAAAATCATTTTGATAACTGTTCAATAAATGTAAAAAAATATTTGTTAATTTTGCTAGAAATCTTATGAGCTTATAACTTCCTGTGCTCAGTGTTATCAGCTTTACTGTTCTTTCTCACAATCCCAGTTTATGGTTCCATGCACACTGTACAAAAAAAAACACCTATTCCCTTGCCACAAAAAAACGCTCTTATAGTTTTTGTACACACGTTTAGGTGCGTTTAGCATTTTTTTTCTGCCCAAAAACTCCTCTCAAAAACATGATCCAGAAGGTTTTTTTTTCTGTCTCTTAATGCTGAGCTTAAAATATGCCTGTAAACATCCTAGTGTGCATTGACACATTGGATAACATTGAGCTGCTTCTACAGGCAGAAAAAAAATGCAAATCTCCTGCATATTCAGCGTTTTTTAAGCCCAGTGTGCATGGACCCTATGAGTTGTCCGACTTGCTGATAACCCACCTATTTCTTTATTCATTTGGATGGTGTGAGTTCTTCCTTTACTCTCCTTGATCTTTCCTAAATTCCTTGCTGTTTTGCAACTGTACCATAGCTAACTCTTTAATTCCTTTAGAATTATGAAGTAAAGGCACGGAGCAACCAGGAGCTGAGAGAGAGGAAGGAAGCAGAAAAGGCCAAACTATGGAAGATTCAGGCAGAAGAGAGACAGAGAAGGAAGGAGGAGAAATTCAAAGAGTTGGAAGAGAGAGAAGTCATACTGCAAGACAGCAGAAGGTAGAAAATGTGCTGCCAGCAACTCTTCTGCCATTACTTTTAGTGTACATAAGATGTGTCCTTATTGGATATTTGTCAGACTCAAAAGTCACATAGGCTAGGTCATTTTTGCAAGAAAAAACAATATTCCTTTTCTAGGCAGAAAATCTATATGACACTCCAGTGCCATCACACATCCATTACTCCCCTCTTCTCCTGTCTTGAATTTGCTAGGCAGAGGGGTGCAGATTGCTCTTTCCGGTTGCCATGTCTCTTCATTGTAACCCATCGAATTGCCCATACAGGGTAAAGCTTTTAATGCTTAAGCGTAGAGTACTTTCATTGGTAGGTCAATGGAAGTCATGTGACATGAAGTTTATTTACTAAAGGCAAATATACTGTGCACTTTGCAAGTGCAGTTGCACTCACACATTTGATCCAGAGCTTCGTAAAGCCTGGTACACACTATCAGTTTTTTTGTTCAATTTGCGGGCTGAACAAAAAAAACTGAAGAGCTTGGGAGGAGCTCACTCTACTAATTAGGTAACTTTATTGTACATAAAGTTTGCAAGTACAAAATAAAAAGAGGAAAGAGCAAACATTGCTCAGGTATTACGATGCAGTATAAACAGAATGTCTATTTGGTACACTGTCAACAGGTAGTAAAGGAGCAGCTATATGACAGAAACTCATCTGAAGACATAAAGTACAGGTTACCAACAAAACAATGCATATATGTATAGTAATCAAGAAAGTCAGGAAGTGGGCCCTAGCTCCAATCGATAATACCTTAGGTATCAGGTGGTATAGTATTGTCCAAGTTCATCCATGGATCCTGAATCTTATGAAATTTCTTAGGGCAATCCCTGACATTATGTTATTGTTAATTAACTTTGGCCAAAAGGCCACAGTAGGGGGAGCTGGAGATTTCCAATGCATAGCCATAGATTTTTGGGCATAAAAAACAGAACTAAGGGTAGAAAACACTGCAAACTTCTGGGGAGAAAGTTTTCATCAATATATCCAAATAGGCACCTTAAGGGATTACATATATTAGGTAATTGAGTAATCGAACTAAAGAAAGCAGTGACCAAAATGCTCTAATAGGCGGGCATTCCCATGCCATATGGTAAAACGTGCCATCTGAAGAGGGACATCTTGAACAAACAGCAGAGGGCAGCCTATTCAAATGGAAGAGGAGACAGAGAGTATAATAGGACTGGTAAAGGAACTTGCTCTGGATAACCTTATCCCTAGAAGAGATAACAGTGGGAACCTGTAGGGGAAGAATTTCCTGCCATACCTCCTCCGTAAGTTCTGAAATATCCAACGCCATTTAGATTTAGTGAGACCAAGTCTATCAGTTTTAGAGTGAAGTAGGGAGGAGTAATATGTAGAAGTTAGTTTAGAATGAGAAGGGTCATCCAAGAGGCGTTCCAAAGGGGAGGGCTTAGAGATATATTACGCAGGCCAAATTGAGCCAGGCAGATGTTTTTATGGCATGCCAGTTCTACAGAAGCCGGAGGTTGGGCAGGCTGTCATACATACGGGCCGAATGTCGGCCAGTTTCTGTTGAAACGGCCAATATCGGCCGATATTCGGCCCCAGTGTACCAGGCTTAAATGAGAAAGCTTCACTTTGCAAAGAATACCCAAGCACATGCAAGAATAAAAATAACATAATTTTTGCTTGCACATGATTGGATGATGGAAGTAAGCAGAGTTTTCCCTCATTTACTAAGCTCTGGAACAAATGCCCTTCCAAAGTGCACAGTCTATTTGCCTTTAGTAAATCAATCCCCATTGTGTGTTGTCCATTTTACCTTCATATTTCAATTGGAAGACCAAAGTAGAATATATGGTTGACATAAACTGTATGACCAAAAGTTTGTGGACAGTTGACCATCACACCTACACTATATGGCCAAAAATATGGAGACAACCCTCCAAATTTTTTGCGTTCAAATGTTTCCAGTGAAGGGTACTGTTAAAGCAGACCCCCCGCCTAACTAATTCCTTAAATAAAAGCCCACTTTACTTACTGAAATTGGTGATCACATGATATGGCAAGTCCCAAGTCTCCTATCTTCTTCACTGCAGTGGGGGCCGATCCTGTTTCTGGTGTCCATGTGGCTGTCTGGCTACCAGCACCATAAAGACATGGTTTAACCATTTCAGTGAGGAGGAACACACAGAGCCCTGACCTCAACGATACTGAACACTTATGGGATGAAATGTAACACTGATTGCTAGCTAGCTATAAAATGCTTTTTACGTGAGTGGGCAGAAATTCCCACAGACACACATCACAATTTTGTGGAAAGCCTTCCCAGAAGAGCGGAGGCTGTTATAATAGCAAAGGAAGGGGAGGGGAGGGGGAAAGCCCATATTTTTGCCCATAGTTTTAGAATTGGATGTGCAACAAGCTCATATAGGTGTGATGTTGAGGTATCCATCAATTTTTGGACATATACTGTTTATGTGTTATTATATACAGTATATAGTTATCAAAGGATCTGTCATTTTGGCCAGCCTTTCATGCAACTCACACACCTTTACTTATCACAGATCAGTTTGTCACAATTTCAGCTTCCTGGTGCAGCATATTCTCATAGGTCAAAGGTAATGATGATAATTATGTGAAAATTATAAACAAGCTGTACTACCGTCTATTGTGCACCTATACAACTGTGATACAGTGAACCAATTGTAAACCATATGCAATTTATACTGTATACATCAACCTCATAAAAACACAAGTTATGTGCAAAAACGTGCAACACAACCAAGTAAATGTTTCAAAGTAAATTCTTCTTGCAACAAAAAGACTGCTTGTGCAAATCCACTCCACTCTGAATATCACACCACAGTCCTTGCACCATTCAGTTCCAGTGACCAGAGAACATTAATAAAACTTGACAGAAGATATGGAAATTCAACATTGGCCATTGATTTGTGGACCAGTAATAAAAGCGCAGTGAGTGTGGACCAGTAATTAAAGCGCAGTGAGACCTTCCCAAGTACAAGCTTAGGTGGTCATCGCCATCCGGTGAGTGTAAGCTCAGCAGGGGGCACTAGTGGTGCAAGGACTTTGGTGTGACATTCGGAGTGGAGTGGATTTGCACAAGCACAGTCACTTTGTTGCAAGAAGAAATTACGTCTTTGAAGCTTTATATTTGAACTCTCACTTTATTTATAGCACTTTTGGATAATGCACTTTTATGAAGTTTTAGCACCTTTTATAGCACAAAGCACTTCACTTGGTTGTATTGCACTCTTTTGCACATAACTTATGTTTTTATGAGGTTGATATATATACACAGTATAAATTGCATATGATTTACAATTGATTCACTTGATCTCAGTTATATACGTGCACAATAGAGGGTAGCGCAGCGTGATTAAAATTTTCACACTTTACATGGAGGTATATACCCCATATTAACAGCAGCAGCCACCCATACACACATCCCCTTTTTCCCCTTGTGCAGGTTGCTGCTGATTCACTGAACCATGAGCAGTTTGGGGACAGAGCAGTGACACTGGATGCTGAATTGCTGAACTAGGAAGATGAATTGATAAATCAGAAATTAAGTTTGTCAACTGTGCAATGTGGAAACTCTGTGTAAATCACATGACTGTCTGTAAAGAATTATACACAGCCTTTGGCAGGCAAAACAATCTACACGTTTGAACTTCACCCTGTGTATTTGGCTTATATTTTCCAGAGTTTTGCTTTAAAGATCATATTCTATTGTTTAGGCTGTGTACAGAGCAAAGGATCCTACTTGACCTGGAGAGGAGACAGAACCAAGAGGGCTTGGAGGTCCAACAGGCTGAGACCCGCAGGGCAGTGACTGAAGAGAGGAGCAGGAAGAAGGATGAAGATAGGGAGAGGGGCTGGAGGAAAGAGGAGGACAGAATGAAATACTGCAGAGACATCCGGCAGCAGAGAGAGAGTGTAGAGGTGGAGAAGAGCCGGAAGCTCCATGAACAGGACGAGAGACAGAAGGTAAGTTTATAACACGGTTACATTACTATACCAGAACATCACCACCACCACCAATTCAGAAATAGCCTAACGACCTGACCTCTGGAAGATTTACCCCCCTTCATGACCAGGCTATTTTTTGTGCTACGGCACTGCGTTACTTTAACTGCCAATTGCGCCGTTGTACCCAAATAAAATGTATTCCCTTTTTCCCCACAAAAAGTGCTTTCTTTTGATGGTATTTGATTACCTCTGCGTTTTTTTTTTTGTTTGTTTTTTTTTGCACTATAAAAAAAAAAGACTAACAATTTTGAAAAAAAAAATATTTTTTTTTACTTTCTGCTATAAAACATATCCAATAAAAAATGTGAAAAAAATACATTTTCTAAATAAGTTTAGGCCAATATGTATTCTGCTACAAATTTTTGGTAAAAAAAATCCCAATAAGCATATATTGATTGGTTTGCGATTGGTTTATTTTTACAAATAAATATCTGAAAAGTGTGGCGTTCATTTGTATTCAGCCCCCCTAAGTCAATGCTTTGTAGAACCACCTTTCACTGCAATTACAGCTGCAAGTCTTTTTGGGGATGACTCCACCAGCTTTGCACATCTAGAGAGTAAAATATTTGCCCATTCTTCTTTGAAAGATAGCTCAAGCGCTCTCAGATTGGGTGGAGAGCATCTGTGAACAGCAATTTTCAAGTCTTGCCACAGATTCTCAATTGGATTTAGGTCTGGACTTTGACTGGGCCATTCTAACACATGAATATGCTTTGATCCATACCATTCCATTGTAGCTCTGGCTGTATGTTTAAGGTCATTGTCCTGCTGGAAGGTGAACCTCCGCCCCAGTCTCAAGTCTTTTGCAGACTCTAATGCCGTGTACACACGACCAGACTTTTTGACCGAACTGGTCTGCCGTAACGAATCCGTCGGACAATCCGACCGTGTGTGGGCTTCATCGGACCTGCAGTGGACCTTTTCGGTTGAAAATCAGACAGACTTTAGATTTGAAACATGTTTCAAATCTTTCTTAAGGATTTGAGTCCGGTCGAAAAATCCGTTCGTCTGTATGCTAGTCCGACGGACGAAAACCAACGCTAGGCCAGCTATTGGCTACTGGCAACGAACTTCCTTATTTTAGTCCAGTCGTACGTCATCACGTTCGAATCTGTCGGACTTTGGTGTGATCATGTGTAGACAAGTCCGATTCGTCGAAAGTCCGTCGAAAAGTCCAACGGGACTCAGTCCGTCGAAAGTCCGGTCGTGTGTACACGGCGTTACAGGTTTCTTCTAAGATTGCCCTGTATTTGGCTCCATCCATCTTCCCATCAACTCTGATCAGCTTCCCTGTCCCTGCTGAAGAAAAGCATCCCCACAACGTGATGCTGCCACCACTGGTTTCACGGTGGGGATGGTGTATTCAGGGGGCTGTGCAGTGTTAAGCCTCATACACACGATAGGACTTTGCACAAACTTTGCCGTGGATTTTTGTACAAACTATTTAAGCATACATACGGCAGGACTTTTTCATCCAACTTTCAACAAATCACGTGGTTTTTCAGCTCTTTACCGCCACCTTTTGGTCAACTTCTGTATTGTTGGCTGATCTTTTGCAATGGTTCTGAGCATGCGTGTTTGTACAGTAGGTGACCGCGATATTGTGTCAATCTCACCACTGTTATCGGCAAAATTTGACACCTGCAAGCCCCGTCGTGGGAGCCAGCGCCGAGCTGGCTCGCTCATCATGAAAGGAAAAATGTGTTTTTTCCTTTCGCGATGAGCGACAAGCTTTGCAAACAGGTGTTTTGGTATGAATCATTAGGGGGAACTCCACACCAAATTTTAAATTAAAAAACCGGCATGGGTTCCCCTCCAAGAGCATACCAGGCCCTCAGGTCTGGTATGGTTTTGGTAAGGGGAACCCCCTACACTGAAAAAACGGTGTGGGGGTCACCCCCAAAATCTATACCAGACCCTTATCCGAGCACGCAGCCTGGCTGGTCAGGAAAGGGGGTGGGGACGAGCGAGCGCCCCCTCCCGAACCGTACCAGGCCGCATGCCCTCAACATGGGGGTGCCCTGCGGCCCCCCCCAACCCAAAGCACCTTGTCCCCATGTTGATGAGGACAAGGCCCTTTTCCCGACAACCCTGGCCGTTGGTTGTCAGGGTCTGCGGGCGGAGGGCTTATCGAAATCCGGGAGCCCCCTTTAATAAGGGGGCCCCCACCCTATGTGAATGAGTATGGGGTACATCGTACCCCTACCCATTCACCCGGGGAAAAAAAGTGTCAATAAAAAAACACTAGACAGGTTTTTAAAGTAATTTATTAGGCAGCTCCGGGGGTCTTCTTCCGACTTCGGGGGTCTCTTCCGACTTCTCCACTCTCTCCAGCCTCTTCTCCCGGGGTCCGGTTCTTCTCCCATTCCTCGGCCTCTTCTCCCCCTCTCCGGACTCTTCTCCCGCTCTCCGGTTCTTTTGCCAGGCTCCTCTGCTATCTTCTGCTCTTTTGCCGCTCTTTTGCTAGCGGTGGCCCGATCTTCTCCATCGTCTTGTTCCCTCTTCTCTTCTTCCGATGTTGACACAACGCTCTCTCCCGCTGTAATGCCGTGTGCGAGGTGCGCAACGACTTACATAGGCATGGGGCGTGGCCACCGGGTGATGTCACCCGGTGACTCCGCCCCTTATGACGTCACAGTCCCGGGGCATGATGGGAGCGTCGTGTCAACATCGGAAGAAGAGAAGAGGGAACAAGATGACGGAGAAGACCGGGCCACCGCTAGCAAAAGAGTGGCAAAAGAGCAGAAGATAGCGTAGGAGCCCAGCAGAAGAACCGGAGAGCGGGAGAAGAACTGGACACCAGGAAAAGAGGCCGGAGAGAGCGGAGAAGTCGGAAGAGACCCCCAAAGTCGGAAGAAGACCCCCGGAGCTGCCTAATAAATTACTTTAAAACCCTGTCTAGTGTTTTTTTTTATTGACACTTTTTTCCCCAGGTGAATGGGTAGGGGTACGATGTACCCCATACTCGTTCACATAGGGTGGGGGGCCAGGATCTGGGGGCCCCCTTATTAAAGGGGGCTCCCAGATTCCGATAAGCCCTCCGCCCGCAGACCCCGACAACCAACGGCCAGGGTTGTTGGGAAGAGGCCCTTGTCCTCATCAACATGGGGACAAGGTGCTGTGGGGTGGGGGGGACAAGGTGCTGTTGAGGGCATGCGGCCTGGTACGGTTCGGGATGGGGGGTGGGCGCTCGCTCATCCCCACCCCCTTTTCTGACTGGCCGGGCTGCGTGCTCGGATAAGGGTCTGGTATGGATTTTGGTGGTGACCCCCACGCCGTTTTTTTGGCGTAGGGGGTTCCCCTTAAAATCCATACCAGACCTAAGGGCCTGGTATGCTCTTGAAGGGGAATTCCTTCTCGCGCTCGCTGCAATAGGAAAATGTGTTTTTCCTATTGCAGCCAACACGAGATGTACAGTACCCTGTCACCGAGAATGGGAACATTCTTGCGGGCAGGTACTGTAGTTTGTACAAAAGTCTGATGGTTTTGTGTACACACGATCAGACTTTGCTCCATCGGACTTTTGTTGCCGGAAAGTTTGTCCGTTCCCACAGCCAACAAAAGTCCGATGAAAACCGAAAAAGTTTGTCCGATGGAGCGTATACACGGTCAGATGTTGCTTTAAAACAGCTAATTTGCATGTTTGTTGTCAAAAAGTCCGATCTTGTGTGATCTAGTTTTCCGCCACACAGTGTTTTTCTTTTAGGCCAAAAAGTTCAATTTTGGTCTCATCTGACCAGAGCACCTTCTTCCACATGTTTGCTGTGTCCCCCACATGGCTTCTCGCAAACTTCAAACTGGACTTCTTATTGCTTTCTTTCAACAATGGCTTTCTTCTTGCCACTCTTCCATAAAGGCCAGATTTGTGGCATGCACGACTAATAGTTGTCCTGTGGACAGATTCTCCCACCTGAGCTGTGGATCTCTGCAGCTCCTCCAGAGTTACCATGGGCCTCTTGGCTGCTTCTCTGATTAATGCTCTCCTTGCCCGGCCTGTCACTTTAGGTGGACGGCCATGTCTTTGTAGGTTTGCAGTTGTGTTCCATTTTCAGATGATGGATTGAAGGGGTGCTGAAATTAATCGTTGCATCGATGCATCGCGATTCGGGAGTCCCCGATGCATAAGGGCCGGAAAATCGATTGCGGGTGACGTCATACCGACTTGCCCTGCCCCTCCCGGGAAAGCACTCGGAGCGTATTTTTAAAATTACTTTCTTTTAATAAATGCTGTGTTACAATGAATGATGTGCCCCGTTGTATGTGCTTTTTAAAAAAAATATGTCACTTCATACCGAATTTCACAGTAGTACAATACATCCTGCTCATGTGACTCCCGGCCCAGCCCGCCTCTCTCCGCTCTCCTTTCACGTCTCCTGAGTCCTGACGTCAGCGGGGAATTCTCAACCCCGCCCGCTGACTATAGCTATCGTATCAGAAGAGAGGTGGGCGGGGCTGAGAATTCCCCGCTGACGTCAGGACTCAGGAGACGTGAGAGGAGAGCGTAGAGAGGCGGGACGGGCCGGGAGTCATATGAGCAGGATGTATTGTACTACTGTGAAATTCGGTATGAAGTGACATATTTTTTTTAAAAACACATACAGTGGGGCACATCATTCATTGTAACATGGCATTTATTAAAAGAAAGTAATTTGTAACAACAGTAAGTAGAGTACAAATGTGTTTATACTCTACTTACACCTCACACTCCGTGCTGACAGGTTCCTGGGCTTTCCTTTGCACATTCCACTGTAACTACTAGTGTGCTGGAAGGTGCAAACAGGAATGCCAAGGAACTGTCAGCACGAGTGGTGGTCCGTGCACAGGGGATTTTAGTGAAGTGATGGCTGCATTTAATGGGCACAGGTGGCTGCATTTAATGGGCACAAGTGGGTGCGTTTGACGGGCGCAAGTGGCTGCGTTTGACGGGCACAGTGGCTGCGTTTGACGGGCACAGTGAGGCTGCGTTTGACGGGCACAGTGAGGCTGCATTAGATGGGGGAGGTTTAGTATTTTTCAGTTTGTTTGCGCCCCCCCCAAAAATTTTGAGCACCAGCTGCCACTGGTCAGCACAGAGACAGTACAGGGAACTTCACAGGGCTGTTTGTCAGCTGTGGATTGTAATCCCTCCTGACCTCCCAGCAGCAGTGTGTGTGAATGCCTGTACCCTGTAGTACACCGGATTAGTGCACTTTTTAAGGGAGTGAGGTTATTTTTAATTCAAAGCGGAGTTCCAGTCATTTTTTTGTTTATTAAAGGTCAGCAGCTACAAAAAAAGTGTATCTTCTGACTTTTAATAAAAAGACACTCACCTGTCCCACATTCCAGCGATGTGGCCACCCAAACCCTCCATTCTCTCCCTCGCCTGTCCACGGCACTGGCAATACTACTGTTGGCATCCGGCTGTGACAGCTTGCAGCTTCACAGCCGCGTGCGCATGTCTCACTGCGCTGTCCTGCATAGCCGGGCAATCTTTTGGGAACTGTGATGTGTCCCAGAAGATTGCAGGGTGGAAGGGCCGCCTAGGCGGCCCAAGCGGAAGTGGGAGCTCGTCAGTAATCGTGATGCATCGTGGAATCAAATCTAATTGTTGACCAGATAATCGTAATCGAATCGAATCGTGAGACCAGTGAAGATGCACACCCCTAATGGATTGATTGATGTTTAAAGCTTGGTATATTTTTTTATAACCTAAACCTGCTTTAAACCTCTCCACAACTTTATCCTTGACCTGTCTGGTGTGTTCCTTGGCCTTCATGGTTCATGGTTTGTTCACTAAGGTTTTCTAACAAACCTCTGAGGGCTTTACAGAACAGCTGCATTTATACTAAGATTAAATTACACACAGGCGGACTCTATTTACTATTTAGGTGACTTCTAAAGGCAATCGGTTCCACTAGATTTTAGTTAGGGGTATTGGAGTAAAGGGGGCTAAATATAAATGCACACCACACTTTTCACATATTTATTTGTAAAAAAATTTGAAAACCATTTATCATTTTCCTTCCACTTCACAATTATGTGACACTTTATGCTGGTCTATCACATAAAATCCCAATAAAATACATTCACATTTTTGGCTGTAACATGACAAAACGTGGAAAATTTAAAGGGGTATAAATACTTTTTCAAGACACTGTGTATATATATATATATATATATATATATATATATATATATATATATATATATATATATATATATATATATATATATATATATATATATATTACACATACATACATACATACATACATACATACATACACACACACAGTGGATAGAAAAAGTCTACACACCCCTGTTAAAAAGTCAGGTTTCTGTGATGTAAAAAAATGGGACAATGATAAAGCATTTCAGAACTTTTTTTCACTTTAAGACCCCTTTCACACTGAGGCAGTTTTCAGGTGTTTTAGCGCTAAAAATAGTGCCTGTAAAGTGCCTGAAAACTGCCTCTCAAGCCACCCAAGTGTGAAACCTGAGTGCTTTAACACTGGGGCGGTGCGCTTGCAGGACGGGAAAAAAAAAAGTCCTGCAAGCAGCATCTTTGGGGCGGTGTGGGAGCGGTGTCCCACACAGCCCTTGCCCATTGGAATGAAAGGGCACCGCTTCTGAAGCGCCGCATCAAGGGCGCTTTTAATCCCTTCTTGGGGGTTAAAAACACCCCGCTAAAGCCCAAAAAGCAATGCTAAAGCACCGCTGTAACAGCGGTAAAGCACTGATAAAATGAGTGGTGCTTTACCGCTAACGCCGGCACTGCCCCAGTGTGAAAGTAGCCTAAATGTGACCTATAAACTGTACAACTCAATTGAAAAACAAACTGAAATCTTTTGGGGGGGAGGGGGGAGTAAAAATACAAAAATAAAATAATGTGGTTGCATAAGTGTGCACACCCTTTTATAATAAGGGATGTAGCCATGTTCAGAATTAAGCAATCCCATTCAAACTCATGTTAAATAGGAGTCAAATGCAGCCAACTGTGCCCCATCATATGCAGCCAACTGTGCCCCATCATATGCAGCCAACTGTGCCCCATCATATGCAGCCACTGTGCCTGTAATATGCAGCCAGATGTGCCTGTAATATGCAGCCACTGTGCCCATAATATGCAGACTCTGTGCTCATCAAATGCAGCCAACTGTGCCCCATCAATTGTAGCCTCTGTGCCCATAATATGCAGCCACTGTGCCCGCCCGCCCACTGTCTGCCCGGCACTTACCCCATCGTGGTGGCGTGTCAGGCGGTGAGCTGTGGGTCGGTAGCACGGCGATGGATGCTGTGTACTCCGACTCCTCTGAGCGTGCCTTCTTCCTGTATTCCTTGGCCCCAATGAGATCGCCTCTGCCTTCAGCCAATCAGATGCCCGGTATTACATCCGGGCCTCCTGATTGGCTGAGAGGCGGTTCTGTGTTAGCAAAGCAAATATTATTTTTCTTTGCTAACACACCTGGGTGCACTGCGAGCGCAATGGTTTGCGCTCGCAATGCAACTTTTTTGAAGCCTATTAGAGCCTCTGGCTCTAATCAGGTGCTTCAAAAACACCTCTTGCCGCTGTAATTCAGGCGCCCAAAAAGGGGCCGGATGCCTGAATAGGGGGTGGCTACAGCGGCCGTGGATAGATTCATGCACAGAGGGTGTGGCTGGAACGAGGGGGCAGCGCTCGAGTGCCCCAAAAATCAATGACTCAAAGAACCTAATATGACAGAAGGAACTGTATGAAGAGGAACACTTTATTTATTTTATTTATTTAATATTTTTCTTTCTATATGCATTACTTGTTAGAGGTTTTACTGCACTTTTTGCCTTTGGATGATTCATTATAGGGGTAGGGCTGCACTTTTTTTCTGTAGGTGTGGGGACACATAGCAGGTGCTAGCAGCAGCATCACCCATAGATTATACCAGTGGCAGCACATATGTTTTTTACTAACATTTATTTCACTTTGTTCATTGTTGCCCCTTGTATCAGTCCTGGTAGCTCCATCTTCTGTTCTATTAAACACATAATACAGATACAGGGATTTGTTTTTCCAGGAAATTATGGGTAACCAGATGGCAGCGCAGCAGAGACAGCAAGAGGCAGATCTCCAAGAGTGGCATCAGCACCAGCAGCTGCAGTCAGGAGCCAAGCGCAGAATTTCCAGCAAGCTGGAGCAGTTCTATCGGCAGGCAGAGCAGGAGTCTCAGAAGAACAGAGACTTACAGTACTACTTGAAGGACCACAATCTCCAGATGGTGCGCTCAGCTATGGTTCTCTGAACATCCTCGAAAAGAATGTGCATTATGTTTACCACACATTTTAAAATCTGGTTCTACAGTCTGCCAACAACTATGTAGTACAAGCGACCTGCTTGATTGGATAGAAGTTGTTTGGGTAGTTTAGGTAGGTCCTCATTACATATATTGAGGTTGTATTGTGGAATTTAAGGGTAAATTCATATCAAATTAGTGAAAATGAAAGGACAAAATATGAGCATGTTGGCTCCAGAGCCATTACTATGTGTAACAAGGCCCTTAGAGAAGAATCATTAAAATAGATCTTAACCCAGTTTGTTTTTTATTCTTCACACTGCATTTGGTCTAATATTTATGCAACATATGCAGAAGGTAAAAAATATAAATTATTTTGCTGTTATTCATTAAAGTATATTTACACCGATCAGCCATAACATTATTGCCAGTGACAGATTAAGTGAATAACATTGATTATCTCATTACAATGGCATCTGAAAGTCCATGGGATATATTAGGCAGCAAGTGATGTTGATGTGTTGAAAGCAGAAAAAATGAGTAAGCATAAGGATTTGAGTGACTTTGACAAGGACCAAATTGTAATGGCTGGATGACTGGGGTAGAGCAACTCTTTGGGATATTCCTAGTCTGCAGTGGTCAAGACCTACTAAAAGTGGTCCAAGGAAGGAAAACCGGTGACAGGATTATGGGTGTCCAAAGCTCATTGATGCAAGTGGGAAGTGAAGGCTGGCCCATGTAGTCTGATTTAATAGACCTACTGTAGCTCAAATTGCTGAAAAAGGCAACGCTGGTTGTGATAAAAAGGTGTCCAAACACAGTGCAATGCAGTTTGTTGTGTATGGGGCTGTGTAGCTGCAGACCAGTCAGGGTGCCCATGCTGACCCGTGTCTGCGGCCAAAAGCACCTACATTGGGCATGTGAGCATCAGAACTGGACCCAGGCGCAATAAAAGAAGGTGGAGTGATCTGATGAATTTGAGGAACACGACAACAAGTTTAAGGTGTTGACTTCAAATTCTCCAGTTCTCAATCCAATCTTGCAACTTTGGGATGTGCTGGAAAACAAGTCCAATCCTTGGAGGCCCCACCTCGAAACTTATAGGACTTAAAGGATCTGCTACTGTCAGTTTGGTGCCAAATACCACAGTATACTTTAACCACTTAAGGACCAGCCTCGTTTTGGATTTTAGATGTTTAAAACAGGTTTTTTTGCTAGAAAATTACTTAGAAAAAAAAAAATAATGTTTGGGGGTTCTAACACCCTAGAGAATAAAATAGCGGGTATTGCAATACTTTTTTTGCACCGTATTTGCACAGCAGTCTTATAAGCACACTTTTTTTGAATAAAAAAAATAAGACAACAGTAAAGTTAGCCCAATTTTTTTTTTTATATTGTGAAATAAAAATGTCATGCCAAGTAAATTGATACCCAACATGTCACGCTTCGAAATTGCACCCGCTCATGGAATGGCGTCAAACTTTTACCCTCAAAAATCTCCATAGGCGAGGTTTAAAATATTCTACAAGTTGCATGTTTTGCGTTACAGAGGAGGTCTAGGGCTTGAATTATTGCTCTCGCTCTACCGGTCGCGACGATACCTCACATGTGTCGTTTGACCACCGTTTTTATATGCGGGCGCTACTCACGTATGCGTTCGCTTCTGCACGCGAGCTCATCGGGACAGGGGGTTTTTAAAAAAAAAAAATTGTATTATTTATTTTACATTATTTTATTTTTTTTAAAACTGTGTAAAAATATTGTGTCACTTTTATTCCTATTACAAGGGATGTAAACATCCCTTGTAATAGAAAAAAAGCATGACAGGACCTCTTAAATATGAGATCTGGGGTCAAAAAGACCTCAGATCTCATATTTACACTAAAATGCAATAAAAAAAAAAAAAAGTCATTTAAAAAAATGACATTGAAAAAAATATGCCTTAAAGAGGCGTGGGCGGAAATTAAGTTTTGATGTCGCTTCCGCCCAGCAGTGTCATGGAGACGAGTGGGCGCCATCTTAGACTCACTCATCTCCAGGCACAGTTATAGGACAGACGCGATCGCCTCCGTCGCTACCGACGGCTCTGGTAAGCGGCGGAGGGCACCGGATCGCGGCGGGAGGGGGGGGGCCCTCTCCCGCCACCAATAAAAAAGTGATCTCGCGGCGAATCCGCCGCAGGGACCACTTTTATCAGAAAGCCGGCCGCCGCACAAAAACGGGGATACCAGGGTTATGGCAACTAGCTGCTGCCATAACAACGATATCCACCGGCAAAGTTTGGACGTAAATCGGCGTGCGGCGGTCAGCAAGTGATTAAGAGGTCTAATGGAGTCCATGTTTCAAGGGTTTATAGATGGTCATATAGCTGATCGGCTAAACTAAAATCTCAAATAAGCATTAACATGTTCATTTCATTTCAAAAGTTTCAATGCATTTAAAGTAGAACTAAAGCCCTTTTTTTTTTTCATTTTAAAGGAAGGGAAGGTTTTAACCCCTGTCAGGTTTGTTGCCACATCTGTCCTATTGTGGAGATTTCCCTGTACTTCTTTTCCCATAGCCACAGCAGGAAGCAAGAAAATCTCTGATTGTTACCAGGGTCACCAGAACTAGTGTCCCCATTGGAAAATTTGCCCTTTATTCCTGTTCAGGTAACATCCCCAAATTTGTGATTTTCTTTTACTTTAACGCTTAGTGATGATGGTAAACAGGACATATAGGGAGAGTGAATCTGCCCAACAGGGATACAGACAGAAGTAAAAATCCAACGTGATCTCACTCCACTCTATTCAAGACTAAAAAAAAAAAAAACTTTTGCCATTAGTTATACGTTAAGTATGCATTTAGCATTCCCTCAAACACTGTGCAAACGGTTGATTTTAGGCTGACTAGTCTGTAGCTCTCTGGTCCCTTTTGCGAATATTGAAACTATATCTGTGCTATACCAATCCGTTGGTGCCATTCCTGTCTTGAAGAAGTCTTTAAAAATCAGAAAGATTGACTTGGCTGTCACCAAGCTAAACACCCTGAGGTGTAAGCCATTAGACCCTGGTGATTTTTAGTATATTTATCTTTTCAAATCTGTGCTTTACTTCATTTTCTGACAACCACAAGGGTACTAGCATTACTATTTATTCTAATAAATTCTTCTTTTTCCTATATATAAATTGATGAAAAAAAGAATTTAACACATTAGCCTTATTCAAGTAATTTGTGACCAAAGTCCTCAGTTAATTCTTCATTGGGCCTGCTAGTTCTGTCCTTACCTTTTTATTGTTGCTCCATTTATAAAATTTTAGGCTTTGTACTCTTGCATTTTTCATTACATTTCTTGTATCCATTATATGCTTAAGCTGCTCCTGTCCTTTTTTATTTTTGGAAGGACATTTTTTTTCTTCTTTATTTGCTTAATAGGACTAGAATTGAACAACATAGTTTTAAAGTGATTGTAAGGGTATTTTTTTTTTTTTAAATAACAAACATGTCATACTTACCTCCACTGTGCAGCTTGTTTTGCACAGAGTGGCCCCGAACCTGCTCTTCTGGGGTCCCCCGGCGGCTCCTCCCCACATCTGATAACCCCCTCGGAGAAGCACTTCCCCGGGGGGGTTACCTTGCGGACGTGCTCCCAAGTCCAGCATTTGCGTCCATAGACACAGAATGCCGGAATCGGCCCTGCCCCTCAGCGCCTGTGTCATTGGACTTGATTGACAGCAGCAGGAGCCAATGGCTGCGCTGCTATCAATCTATTCAATCAAGAGCTGGGAGTCCATGGAGAAGGAGCCAGCGTGTCCCTGCCGACTGAATGAAGGGGTTCAGCTAAGTAAAACAGGGGGGCTAGGGGGCCGGTGACTGCCAGGTGTTTCTTTACCTTAATACATAGGATGCATTAAGGTGAAAAAACACGTACCTTTACAACCCCTTTAACTTTTGTTCTCTTGTATTTATTGCGCAATGGAAAGGAATGTTGAATGATATTGTTTAACATACCTATGAAACACTCCTATTTCTCTTCCGTGTTTTGTTCTAAAACATTTGGTCCCAATTAGTATGACATAGCAGGGAAAACAACTTGTTGAAATTGGCTTTTTTGAAAGTCAGAGTTTTCGGGTACCCCAGTGGCGGCTGGTGCTCAAAATTTTTGGAGGGGGCACAAACAAACTGAAAAATGCACAAAAAAAACCCATCAATTGCAGCCTCACTGTGCCCATCAAATGCTGCCACTGTGCCCCATCAAATGCTGCCACTGTGCCCCAAATAGTGCCACTGTGCCCCAAATAGTGCCACTGTGCCCATCAAAATTTGCCACTGTGCAAAGGGCTGCTCGCTGTCTACCCGGTACTTACCCTGTTTCAGTGGCGGGTCAGGCAGCGGGTTATGGCGGCGAGCGGTGGACCTTGCAGCGGGTCAGACAGCGGCTCCTGTGTCCTCCGTGCATCTCCTCCCCTCCTCCTGATAGGCATCCAATCACAGCGTCTGTCCTTTCAGCCAATCAGGTGACGGGTAGCAGACCTGAACAAACAAGATATTTGGGGGGGGGGGGGGGGGGGGGGACACCATCTCATTAAAGCTGGTGCAACCATAAGACCATACAATAGAAGAAAATTTTTTACAGCGCACACATGCAAAAAAACATTCACCTCCAGCAAGGCTAGTTTAAAAACACCTAAACATTCTCAAAAAAACATTTTCAAAAATATGGGGATTTGGTCACACCATATTGCTATATGGTGCTAAGCCCACTTACTGCGACAAAGTACCCCATGATTAATGGGTCCTACACTATCCATAGATTTGGGAGATCCTGCTTCTCAGACCCGCTCGCTTGATTGGTGAAGAGGTGGTTCAGTGTTAGGAAAGCGAATATTCATTCGCTTTTCTAACACACCTAGGTGGACTGTGAGCGCAATGCTTTGCGCTCACAGTTCCTTTTTTTAAGCCTATTAGAGCCTATGGCTCTAATCAGGTGCTTCAAAAATACACCCCCGCCAATGGTATTCAGACGGCCAGCGTCCGAAAAGGGGCCGGACGCCTGAATAGGGGGTGGCGGTGGGGGCCATGGATAGATTAACGCAATGTATGAATATGAATGTATGAATACATCTATTATACACAGAGGGAGGCGGCTGGAGAGAGGGGACGGCGCCCGTGCGCCTTTAATGGACGCACCGCCACTGTGGTAACCCCATATATCACTTTTCTGTAACTCACTATTGCCTGAGTTGTCCCTAACTTACATTGTCTGTAATGAGCTCTGTACCAAATCTAGCAGAACCTTTTTTCAAGTTGAGGCTTCTATCAGTTGAGCCATACATTTATCCATCCAAATGTTCATAAATCATCAAGCCTTATGCTGGCCATACACTATACGAAAAATTGGCCGAACCCATTTTCGAAAAACGGACATTCGACCGTGAGAGCAAAGGATAGTGCCATCATGTAATGACCGATAAATCGTTCAGTGGACATAAATTTAATCATTTTTTTGTTAGTTTTTTACAAATACCTAGTGCAAACAGTTCGGATGGGAAACACATTAACTTTTCAATTTATCGTTCGTTCGGCAGAAAATTTACAAACTTGTCCTTCATTTTTTCAGCTCAAAAACCTCCCAACGATTATCGATTTTGTGCCCATTAACTGGCCGAAAAACGAATGAACTGGCCAAATGACCGAATTTCGGCAGATTTTTCATATAGTGTATGGCAAGCACACTGATGCCGGGTGCAGCTCACAGCAGGGGTCCGGTGCGTCCCTGTTCTTCGTTTCAGGGACGAAACAGGGCCAGATTTTTGTCTGAATTCGGCCTTGCAACAGAGCCAAAGACGCACAGGACTCCTGTGCAAGTCGCCCCACAGCCGTGTGAACCGGCTCCATAGAGAGCCGATCACAATCTCCTGTCATGCGAATTGGATGAGGTGAAAACTGCCTCCCATTCTCTGCAATGCGTGCTTTCACGCCCGAGCGGTGCGATTGCGGGACATTAGAAAAAGTCCTGCAAGCAGCATATTTAGGGTGGTTTGGGTGCGCTGTATACATTGCAATGAATGATAATAACAAAACAGTGCAGCACTCAAATATTAAACCTGTGATAAGAGCATATAAAGTGAACACCTTTGCAGATGTAAAAACATATAAGCATCAAATGATAATCAAATGTCCTGTGTGCAATATGGAACAGCAAAACCATTGAAAATAATAAAAAAAATAAAAAAGAAAGTCCATATGAGGAGTAGTGACTCTTCAAGTTTGAAAAATATAAATGTGAGAATTAGAGCATTAAATGGTGTCCGGTATAAAATATGGAACAGCAAAGTAAAGTAAAGTTCATATAAGGAGTGTTGGAGGGATGTCTCTTCAGGTTGGAAGGTGTCGATATACATCAAAAGGTATATAAATATTCAATGAGGAATAAGAGGGTACCCTTACCGGATCCGTAGGACGCACATACCATATGGCAGTACGTCAAAAAGGCATAGGGAGAATCTCCCGTAGTATCTAGGCAAGGTGGTGTCTTTATAGGTCGCAAGCCCCCATGGATGTTGGTGGACCCGAACAGGAGCTGTCTCTCGAATTCCCAATTTCCAAGGAGAGATGATCCAGGAGTGAGGATTCAGCATGAAAAAGAAAAAAGGGGGTTCCACATGGTGTAGGTCACTTGTAGCATTTGTAGCTTCCCACATTGCCATTTTATCCTTTAGTGATCACTTTTTACCCATGTATGGTGATTTATTTCAATAAAATCCTACTTTTTTTGACCTACACCATGTGGAGCCCCCTTTTTTTCTTTTTCATGCTGAATCATCACTCTTGGATCATCCCTCCTTAGAAATTGGGAATTCGAGAGACAGCTCCTGTTCGGGTCCACCAACATCCATGGGGGCTTGCGACCTATAAAGACACCACCTTGCCTGGATACTACGGGAGAGTCTCCCTATGCCTTTTTGACGTACTGCCATATGGTATGTGCGTCCTACGGATCCGGTAAGGGTACCCTCTTTTTTCCTCATTGAATATTTATATACCTTTTGATGTATATCGACACCTTCCAACCTGAAGCGACATCCCTCCAACACTCCTTCACTTTGCTGTTCCATATTTTATACTGGACACCATTTGATGCTCTAATTCTCACATTTATATTTCTCAAACTTGAAGAGTCACTACTCCTCATATGGACTTTCTTTTTTATTTTTTTTATTATTTTCAAGGTTTTGCTGTTCCATATTGCACACAGGACATTTGATTATCATTTGATGCTTATATGTTTTTACATCTGCAAAAGGTGTTCACTTTATATGCTCTTATCACAGGTTTAATATTTGAGCGCTGCACTGTTTTGTTATCTTTCGTTGGACTTGGTTTGTTTGTGTGCTAGCTGCTTCTATTTTAGTTTTGGGTTTAGCGCAGCATTTTCACTTTCTATACCATTGCAATGAATGGACAGCGCCGCAACATATGAGTTTTTAACCCCTCCTTTGGGGTTAAGAGCACCCCACTAGCGACTGAAAAGCGGCGCAAAACCTCCGCTTACACAGCGGTAAAGCGCCGAAAACATAGGGGGGCCGGGGTCTGGATCTGACCCCAACCACCACCGGGCAAGGGTTGTCGGGAAGAGGCCCTTGTCCCCATCAACATGGGGGCAAGGTGCTTTGGGGTTGAGGGCATGCGGTCTCGTATGGTTCAGGAAGGGCTTGCTTGTCCTCTCCCTTTCCTAACCTGCCGGGCTGCATGCTCGGATAAGGGTTGAGTATGAAATTTTTTGGGGGGGGCCCCACGCCATTAAAAAAAAATAATAAATTGGCATGGGGGGGGGGGGGGGCTCCCCTCCGAGTCCATACTAGACCAAAGTGCCTGGTATGGACCTGTGAGGGGACCAAACGCTGTTTTTTTTTTTCTTTTTTAGCCGGCAATTCTTTTTGTTTTACATTCAGCTGCCAGTGGGGAAGCCCGCTGACAGCTGATGACTCATCGGTTGTTAAAGATGCGGCGGCCGGCTATATACAGTGTAAAACAAAAACACAAAATCGTGGCAAAAACGCGTGTCCAAAAATGCGGCAAGCACCGCAAAAAGCACTGCAGAAACGCAAACATGCATAGATGTGAATCGAGCCTAAGTGTGAATCAGGCCTAACATGCCACGACCGTACAAATATCCCCCAATTGTCCCCTTTTTGGAAAGTAGACCATCCAAGGTATTTAGTAAGAGGCATGATGACTTTTTTTTTCTTTTTTAATTGTAATTTTTTTCCCACAATTCTTTGGAAAATGAAGAAATTAAAAAAATTATTTTTTTCACAAAAATGTCATATTATATAAAAAAAGTTGTTTCCTGTCGCATCATGGCAGCATACACGTTGGGTTGTGACTCCGCCTCCACAACCTGATAGGACCACATAGCTATAAATTAGAGAGTAGACACCTGCCCCAGTATTCTCTTATTTTTCCTCACCTGTCAGGACCGCACGGATCAGCACCCCCTTACCGCTTCGCCCCAGCCAGGTTCTAGCCTCTCCTGGGTGGAAGTCCTTCTTGTACAGCCTCTAAACGAGCTAAATGGAAGGAGCCCCACTCTGGTGATCTCAGGGGCACTCATCTCAACTCAAACTGTTTGCCATGATATAAGCCTTAAACAGGCTTCAAGTGCAACAGCCCACAAAAGCCTTAAACAGGCTTGCTGGAGGATTGGCCAGGGAAGATTCAGTATGGCCTCATGAAATAAGCCTTAAACAGGCTTAATTGTGTGCAGCGGTCTCCATCCCCCCTCTCCCCTTCTCTCTCCCCCCCTCTCCTACCGTTCTTGTGCTCTGCTGGGCTCTGTTGTTCCATAGCAGCTGTGTGGGACCGCCGAGCGTTCTCGGCGTCCTCGCGCATGCGCAGTACGGCTCTCTGGGCGCCTCTATGCCGTTTTCCAGCTTCCAAGATGGCGCCGGGTGTCTCGCGGCGCTACTGCGCATGCGCGAGCGTCCGACGCTGATGGCGGCGAATTTAAAAACCCAGCACTAGCTGAGGTGCTGCTGCTGGTTGCTGCATGCTACAGATCGCCTGTCATTGCAAAACACAGAGGAAAAGCGCTCTACAAAGGTGGGTGACCCTTCCCCTATTCAGTTCTGTGCAGAATCCCTGCTCTCTCTCTCTCTCTCTCTCTCTCTGCATTGCTGCTTGTTTTTTTCCCTGCAGGTTTCCAGCCCACTCACCATGGAGACCGCTGCCCCAGCAGATCACCGACAGCCTACTAGGTAAGGGGGGGGAGACAAGGGTAAGTAGTGAAGATTGAAAAAAGAGAGCACTTCTAACGCTGCCTAAATTGGTCAGCCCTACCAGGTCCTCAAGAACGTCTGCGTCAAGACAAAGAGAGTCCTCACGCAGGAGAAGCCGCTCCAGACATAGACGAAGCCGCTCCTACCATAGGAGAAGCCGCTCAAGAGGAAGCCGCAGAAGAAGCCGCTCCAGGTCGCATTCCCGACATGGTCGATCCCGCCATAGAAGGTCGTCCTCACGCAGACACCGTTCCCCTGCACGGGAACGCATGCTGGATTTGCGGTGCGGCGGCTCTTCCGGATAAACTGGCTTGTCAGAAATGCCTGGAAGAGGCCACAAGAGAGAGAGCCTCGGAAGTTGGGGACTCAGCCCCTCAGGCCTCGGTATCAGATGTGGATTTCTCCACCACTACCTCTCCAGCCCGGGCCAGCACATCAAAGGAGCAAGACTCCCTGTCTGATAATGAGGGCTTGGAGGTGTCGGCCGGATTCCACTTTGGTCTGATAGAGCCGTTTGTTAAATCGGTTAAGGAGGCAATAGGATGGGAAGAACCCCAGGAAGTCCAGCCAAAGCAAAGGAAATATTTTCCTCAGCTTAAGAAGGAGCCAGAAACTTTTCCGTTCATCGACGAACTGGAAGATTTAATTAAAGAGGAGTGGCAGAGACCGGAAAAAAAGTCTAGTCTGAATAACAGACTCCAGAAGCTATACCCACTCAAGGAGCCTAAAGTGAACCCTCTGGTGTCCCCTCCGGTAGTGGACGCATCTTTGATGCGCCTCGCCAGGCACGTTACCCTCCCGCTAGAAGATGCAGTAACGTTTAGAGACGTTCTCGACAGGAAGATCGACACGGATCTTAAGCGGGCTTACCTATCAGCTGGAGGCGCATGCAGGCCTGCAATAGCACTCGCGGCAGTAGGAAGGGCCATCTCGAGCTGGTCTTCAAGCACGGAGAAGCTGGTATCAGAGGGTGCAGACCAAGAGAAGATAGTGAAGGCATTACAAGAGTTAAGCTTGGCTGGTGATTTCGTGGCTGAAGCTTCAGTCGACACCATCAGGTCTGCATCAAAATCTATGTTGGCCTCAGTGATGGCCAGAAGAGCTTTGTGGCTGAAGCCCTGGACGGCGGATCCGGCATCCAAGTCTAACTGGTGCCGTATTCCGTTCGACGGTGAGCACCTCTTCGGAACAAGGTTAGACACGGATATCTCCAAAGTAACTGGTGGGAAATCCGGGCTCATTCCCTCGGATAGGAGGCCTAAACAGAGACCTCCTCCCTTTAAGCGGAATCTCCCAGAAAGGTACAGGGACGCGAAAGCGTACAGACCAGGGAAGGAGTACCGAAGGAGCTGGAAGAACCCTCAAACCTCTTTCATGAAATTCCAGAAGCCTAAGACTCCCGCTTCCAGTAACCAGAAGCCTTTTGAAGGTGCGCCCGTCCGGCCAGCGGTAGTGGGAGCAAGACTCTCCAGTTTCAAGCTGGTCTGGGCGGAGACCATTCACGATACCTGGACCCTGGCCACTGTCAGTTTCGGCCACAGATGGTCCTTCAAGAATCGACCCCCAAGGGATCAATTCTGCCCAACCCGTATTCCTCCACCTGGGGAGAAAAGGTTGTCCCTTCTAAACTATGTCCTAGAACTTCTTCAAAAACGAGCGATAATAGAGGTTCCGCCAGCACAACGAGGCAGGGGATTCTATTCTCCACTATTCCTCATCAAAAAGAAGTCAGGGGACTTTCGGCCGGTTCTAGACCTGAAGAACCTCAACAAGTTCATCAGAGTGGAGTCTTTCAGGATGGAAAGCCTGCAGTCTATCCTCCAGGCCATAAACTTAGGAGACTGGATGCTCTCCATAGATCTCCAGGATGCCTACCTGCACATACCAATCCACGTGGCATTCCAAAAGTTCCTGCGATTCTCGGTGGGTCAGGGGCACTTCCAATTTCGAAGCCTCCCTTTCGGGATCTCTACGGCCCCCAGAACGTTTACGAAGGTTCTGCTTCCAGTGATAGCCTCTTTGAGGGAGAAGGGTCTAAGGGTCCACCATTACCTGGACGACATTCTTCTCCTCTCAAACAGCCAGGAATCACTCGTGCAACATCGCGAGGTTTTGGTTTCCACCCTAACGAGTCTGGGTTGGATAATCAACTGGCAGAAGAGCAACATTCAACCTACTCAAAGGATGGTCTTCCTGGGAGCAGAATTAGACACTCGAGCCAACACGGTGGAACTGCCAAGGGAGAAGTTGTCCCTAATAATTCAGAAAGTGAAGGATGCGGTTCCAACATCATACCTACCGGCCAGAGCATACCTCAGCCTCCTGGGTTCCCTATCAGCAACCATTCCAATGGTCAGATGGGCGCAATGGAATACCAGACCTCTGCAAGCCTCCTTTCTGCGCCAGTGGGATGGATGGTCCATGTCCCAATTGATTCGCATCTCAGAGGAAGCCAGGCTATCTCTACGGTGGTGGACCCACCCCGACAACCTCAGCAGATGCAAGCAGATAGTCATCCTCCACCAGGAGGTGGTAACTTCGGACGCCAGTCTGGAGGGATGGGGGGCACACTACCTACATTATGCAGCTCAGGGCCGCTGGCACTTCAAAACCAAGGATGTAGTATCAAACGTCCTAGAGATGAAGGCAGCCTTCCAAGCCCTCTTGGCATTCAGCTCACTCCTGAGAGGGAAACAGGTCCTCATTCAAATGGACAACCGAGTGGCTGTAGCCTACATCAACAGGCAGGGGGGTACCAAGAGCATCTCCATGATGCGGGAAGTCGGTCCGGTGATGCGATGGGCTCAACTGAACCTGCGAGACCTGAAGGCGACCTATATTCCGGGGATTCAGAACTTACTGGCGGATTCTCTCAGCAGAACATTTGTTTCCAACAACGAGTGGTGTATAAGCCCGCAGGCCTTTGCCCTCATATGCCAGACATGGGGTCATCCGGACATAGACCTCGCAGCAACACCAGAGAACAAGAAGTGTCAGAGGTTTCTGTCAAGGAACCCCTTCCCCTCAGCGGAGGGAACGGATTGTCTCCAGCACACCTGGAACTTTTGCCTAGGCTACATTTTTCCACCGACCCCACTGATAGCCAAGTTCCTTCTGAGGCTCAAACACTCAACAGCTCTAGTCCTGGCTGTGATTCCTTTTTGGCCACGGAGGCCTTGGTTCACCACCCTCCTGCAACTGAGCACAGCAGATCCACTTCCACTCCCGGTGACAACGGATCTACTAAACCCAGGGCCAGCTACTACATCCGAATCCAGAGAGATTGCACCTAGCGGCCTGGAGACTGAAAGGTCTAGGTTCCTAGATCAAGGCTGTTCTCAGAAGGTAGTCGATACCCTGCTTCAAGCCAGGAAATCCTCCACGAATAGCACCTACGAGAGAATCTGGGGAAAGTTCTCTTCCTTTGCTCAGGAACAAGGTTGGGACCCTTCTTCCCCATCAGCAATACAAGTGCTTGAGTTCCTCCAGTCGGGTCTAGACAAAGGCCTTAAGTCCAGCACCCTGAAAGTCCAAGTCTCTGCCATCTCTGCTCTGACAGGGGTTAGGTGGGCACTTAACCCTCTCGTGGTTCAATTTCAAAAAGCCTGCCTGAAGCTAAGGCCTCCTAGAAAGCCTTCATTTCCAACATGGGATCTATCAACTGTCCTAGAGATTCTATCCGGAGAACCATTCTTCCCACTTGAGGATACCTCCCTCTGGGACCTGACTCTAAAGGTATCATTCCTAATTGCCATCACATCGGCGAAGAGGGTCTCAGAAATGCAAGCTTTGCTGATTAAGGAACCATATCTGATGATTTACCCAGACAGGCTAACCCTGAAGCCTTCAGACAAGTTTATCCCAAAAGTCTCCTCTTCGTTCCACTTTAACCAGGAGATTGACCTCCCGGCTTTAGTCACGGATCAGGGCGTCCCTCATCCCCTGGATGTTAAGGGCAACATTCTGCATTACCTCTCGGTAACCAAGTCATTCAGAAAATGTGAGAACCTTTTAGTCATCCCACATGGGTTCAGGAAGGGCCAGGCAGCTTCTGCCCGTACCATCGCCTCATGGCTCGTGAAAGCTATCAAGAAGGCCTACTCCTTAAGCACCTTACAGATTCCGGAAGATCTAAGAGCGCATTCCACCAGGGCAATGGCTACTTCATGGGCAGCTTAATGTAAAGTTTCAGCGGAAACCATTTGTAGAGCAGCTACTTGGTCTTCGAGGAACACCTTCATTTCCCATTATAGAATAGACGCTGCACGCTTAGCAGCAGTTGAATTTGGGAGGGCCGTCATACAGGCCAACTCTTCAGTTTCTTGTCAATAAATTTAATTTTGCATTCCCACCCAGTTTGGCGAGTTACTCCCCAACGTGTATGCTGCCATGATGCGACAGGAAAACGGAAAATTGTATACTCACCTTTCCGTAATTTTCCTTTCCTGTCGCATCTTCATGGCAGCATACAATCACCCACCCTCTGAGGTGACATGTGTATATATTTACAGAGAATACTGGGGCAGGTGTCTACTCTCTAATTTATAGCTATGTGGTCCTATCAGGTTGTGGAGGCGGAGTCACAACCCAACGTGTATGCTGCCATGAAGATGCGACAGGAAAGGAAAATTACGGAAAGGTGAGTATACAATTTTCCGTTTTCTCACACATGGCATATGCATACTTGCAACTACACCCCAAAACATTCTTTCCAGAAGGGGGCATGCAGCACTTTTCTATCTTTCGTTTTTTTTTTAACTTGCGAGGACTCTGTCAGACGAGACAGTGCGTAGCCATAAAGAGTGTTTTTTTTATTTTTTTTTAATGAGGCTTGGTTGCTGGCCCACAGCTCAACCCTCTTTCTTTCCCAGTACAAACTGGATTTTGTATACTGAGAATCAGACCAAGAATACAGAGCAAGAGAAGTGCTACTGTGCAGAGTTCATACATAAAATAATAGATAGATAAATAGAATAAGAACAGCATGTACCATCATACGGACCAATAATCTGAAGCTTACAGCACATGACATTAGTCACCTAGCCAACACGATCAGCTGGCTGATGCTGCGTACAATTATAATGATGATGTGCTGCTGTCCATTCTCCACAGAATGGAGGTGCACAAAACTTTTCTGTCTGCATGCATCATCAGACAGGAGCAATCATTCGGAGCTTAAAGCTCAAAATGAACACTCAAGGACAATCCACCCTCCTCACCTTTCCCCCAAATTCACACACAGCAAATCTACACAATTAATTTCCCAAATCCAAACACAACCCAACTATTGATCTGGAAAGAAAAAGATCAACTTCTTCCTTGTGGAGGAGATTGTTCTAGCTCTTCTCAAGGAACATTCAACAACTTCTTCATGGTCTGATGAATTGGGCTGTGCAACACTTTTCTCACTTTGTCTTTATTCTCCAGCGTGCACATTAGATGGAACCAATAGTTTACAGCTTTAAAGCCGAAACATTGGTCTCTCAGTTGACGCATTCAGCTGTCCAACAGTGCACAATTAGGATATGCTACTAAACTGGATGAGATGGAGAATAGGAGTCGAAGAGACAATGTGAGGCTGGTGGGACTACCTGAAAAAAGCGAGGGCGCCAACCCGATCGAGTTCCTAGAAAAATGGCTGGGGGATCTATTTGGGAAAGAATCATTTTCAGCCTCGTTCGCTATTATAAGAGCCCATAGGATCCCCTTTAGGGCACCGCCGGAGGGGGGACACCCTAGACCCCTACTTCTGAGGTTTCTTAACTATAAGGATAAAGTGATGTTGCTCCGGAAAATAAGGGAGGCAGGGGAGGTTTTCTTCAAGGGCATCATTCTATTCTGACTTTTCACCAGACCTGCAGAGGCGCAGAGCAGAGTTTATCCAGGCAAAGCGCAATCTGCAAAAATTTAAGCTGTCATATGCTCTTCTCACCCGGCAAGGCTGCGTATAACAGCTCTGGGGGGAACTCTGTTTTTTGACTCTCCAGTGGGGGTTGAGAAGTGGCTTGAAGATAATAATAGAGAAAAAATTGTAAGCTCCACGTAGAGGGTTAGGAGAGGTGTAATAGGCTTGTGATACAATAGGTTATTGGGAGGTATATGGGTTTTATGTCTGTTTGTCGTTTTTTCTTTTTTTTTTTAATCTCACTCTTACCTGCCCCCCCGCTGGTGTTCTTTGCTAACTGGGGGATGGGGGGGGGGGGGGTGCACACAGATGTTCGTATGTGGGGAGGTGAATGGGAAGAGAATATAGGTGTAAAAGTGTGGTGTTAGTAGATGAGTTAACGGTCATGGTAAACCCCCGGGGGGTTCACCTAGATAGGTGGGAGGGGGTGGGGAGGAGGGGTGGTAGGTGGGTGGGAAAGGGTAGGGGTGGGAGGGGGGAGGTAGTCTGGGCAAACCACTGATTGTAAGCATATACACTATTGGAAACCACCCTGGATGTTCCAGGTTTTCACTTATGGATTTTTTGCTTTTAAACTTGCACATATAAGCACACTCTGTGGCAAATTCTTACTTAAGGTTGGGTTGACATGGTCATGTTGAGCACGTCGTTTAGAGATTATAGTGTTTATACAGGTAGAAGAGGCACAGAAATTACTAGGGAAAAATTAATGTTGAGTGGAGGGGTGCAAAAATTTCATTTTGTAAAGAAAATTAGTTTCACACAGCGGCACTAGTCAGGGCAGTTTATGTTTCTCAGTATCCTGATGCAAGCTAAAACTCTGAAAATAGGATCCTGGGATCCTGGGATCCTGGAATGTCAGGGGACTGGGGGCACCACTCAAAAAGCTGGCAGTGTTCTCTACGATGGAGAGGTGCGGGGCAGATCTGGTCTGTCTGCAGGAAACCCACCTAACCAAGGATACAATTCAGCATCTACAGATGAAAAAATTTCAACATCAATTCCACTCGGTCAACTCCTCCTTTAGCAGGGGGGTGAGTATCTTGGTGAAAGCTGGGGTGAAATTTTCCTGCAGACAGTCCAGTATAGATGAATTGGGTAGATATATTTTTCTATTCTGCACCATTGATTGTGTTATGTACGTGGTGGCAAACATATATATTCCTCCGCCCTTCAATCTGGATGTTTTGCTCAAATTGAACGAATTTTTGTTAAATAAAAAAGGGGTGCCGATTATAGCAGTAGGGGATTTTAATGAGATCCTAGACAGAAGGTTGGATAGATTCCCGTTACGAACTTGCTCAGAGGATACAGAGAAGAGTCGTTTAAGTCTAATTCTGGATGAAGTGGGGCTAGTGGATATATGGAGGGTGCGGAACCCGGGTGTGTTACAATATACCTGTCACTCAGCGGCATACTCTACGCTTTCAAGAATAGACCTAGTCCTGGGAAATGACAGAGCACTCCAGATACTAGAAAAAATCTTATATTGGCCAAGAGGTATTTCAGACCATTCCCCCGTGGTGGTTACATTAAACCTAGGAGAGTCTAGACCTCGGAAGGGCTGGAGTATAAGCCCGTACTGGTTCGAAGTAATCAAAAAATCGGATGGGATTCTCCCTATTCTGAGAGAGTTTGTCGAGATTAACCAGGGAACGGTAACGCCCCCTGTGCTATGGGACGCACTTAAGGCTTTCCTTAGGGGGGTCCTAATACAACAGATGGCTATATTCAACAAAGAGGCTAGGAGTGAGGAAGATAATTCTCTAAGGGAAGCTCTTGAGGCTGAAAATATCTTTATTAGAAATCCAACTCCGGAGAAGGAAATAGCATGGCAAGAGAAACAACAAGCGTATAAATTAGTTATCACGCAGAAGGTAGAGATTAGGCGCTTACTCCAGTGACAGGAATCTATGGTGGAGGGCGAGAGAGTGGGGAGGACACTGGCGATGTTGGTAAAATCCAATACAGCTCCTTCCATGATCCTTGCCATTAGATCTCAGAGTGGAGATATACTATCAAGCACTCCAAAAATAATACAAGTCTTTAGGGACTATTATAAAAAACTGTATACCTCTCAGAAAAAGGGAAAAGAAGCCGAGATGGAGGACTTCCTAGGGAGGTTGCCGATCCCGGCCACATCGCAAGGGGAAAGAGACATACTAGAAACTCCAATAATAATTGCAGAATTACATCAAGCAGTAGCGTGCATGGCAAGCCTTAAGTCGCCTGGTCCTGATGGACTCCCAATTGAAACCTATAAATACTATGGTGAAGTATTAATCCCCGAACTGCTAGCTTTGGGAGGGGTATTCAATAAACTGGGAGAAGTCAGAGTTTTTACCGTTAGACCCCATAAGTGAGCCAATAGTACGTGAAATGCCCCAGCTGGTAATGGTGGAAGCATTGAAGTACTTGGGAATTGTTCTGACGAAGGACCCCACTCTATATATTAGCAAAAACCTTGCTCCACTATTAACGAAATTTAAACAAAAAATAGGTATATGGAGACGCCTACCCTTGTCAGTTGCAGGAAGATGTAGCTTAATAAAAATGATCCGGATGCCACAATTGTTGTACGTTCTGCACAACTCGCCAGTGTGGATCTGTAAAGGTGGTTTAAAAGAATTGAAGGTCTTTTTAGACAACTGATATGGAAAGGGAAGCAAGCTAGGATACGACTCCGAGTTCTCCAACTTCCCACTCGGGATGGGGGCTTTGCTCTCCCACACCGAGAGCGTTATTTTCTCTCAACACAAATGCAGCAGCTATTGGGATGCGGGACCCCGGATGGGGGCACCCCAAATGGCAGGCTGTTACTGTTAAGTGCCCTACACAATACAATAATTGAAGCTTTAGAGGCGGATATGTTCCTCCACGAATCTCCAACGATTAAATTGATAATTAAACTTTGGAAAACAGTCAAGAAACTGATGAGGTATGAAGGCCTAACAGTTTATACCCCTATCTGGAACAATCGCAACCTGCAGGAAGTTCTTAAAATTGGAATATTTAGAGAGTGGGAGAAGCTTGG
This sequence comes from Lithobates septentrionalis, assembly GCA_037952835.1. NCBI lineage: Eukaryota > Metazoa > Chordata > Amphibia > Anura > Ranidae > Lithobates > Lithobates septentrionalis. Next base: position 776,110 of record JBBDGP010002781.1, on the reverse strand, counting down.
TATTAGAAGGCTAAGACAACTTTACACAGGCACTACGCTAAAGAAATTTCCGGAGTTGGTAAGGGAATTTAAGCTGCCACAGAGCTCCCTTTTTCTGTATCTTCAGCTAGAACATGCCCTTAAAGCTCAATTTAAGGATCGGAATTCGGGATGGGAGGAGGCGCCGCTATTCCAAAGTGTAATCCAGGTAGGCCCCACTAGGGGGTTAATAGCAAAGATTTATGATCAATTAAGTAAATCAGATAACAGCGGGGGGCTACTCCAGGGTGTAAGAGCTTAATGGGAAGAGGATATAGGAGTAGTGACTCAGGAGCAATGGTAGAGAATTTTGGAGTTGGGTTCACTGGTTTCAGTCTCCCCTCCACAGAAGATCTCGCATTTGATGCTGCTAAATAGAGCCTATTATACACCTAAACGCCTTTTTGGGTTTGGGAGAAGGCCCAGTGATAGCTGCCCTAGATGTCGGGGGACGGGTGATCTCATTCATATGCTGTGGAGGTGCCCCAAGCTGTTCAGGTACTGGGAGGAGGTGACTAAGAGCTTGGGAAATATCTTTGGCACTGCAGTGGAAAAGGAGGCTATAATATGTATCTTGGGGCATAGAAGGGTGAAGGGAGAGAGGATGAGTACTACATTAGTCATCACGAGAGGCTTGTTTCAAGCCAGGAAAATGATAGCATTAAGATGGCAATCAAAGGATCCCCCAACTGTGAAAGATTGGATCTCTACACTTAGCGAAACCCTGGGTAAAGAAAGATTGGAGTACATCAAGAGGGGCAATCTTCAGGAATTTGATAGAATGTGGAAGCCGTGGGTGGAAAAGGCGGGCAGCCCTTAATGGTGAGTTTAGAGCGTAGCAGAGCGAGCGATAGTTTCAATATAGGCCTACGGGTAATAGGAACCTTTGACGGTGATGAGTGTTTTAGATAGGTGGTTTTGTTAAGTATATTGCAAGCCAAATAGATGATTATCTGGGTACATAATAAAGTATGGGGGGGTGGGTGGGAGGGGTGGTATCAGGAACACTTAATATTCGGTACAACATCGGTTATGACAGTAGATGGCAGGCTCGGGGAGCCCATTAGTTTGCTTCTTCTTGTTCTTCTGTGTTTTTCTTCTTCTTTTCTTTTTTTTTTTTTTCTCTTTGTTTACCTATTTGTTTTTTTTTTGTTAAATATGCTCAGCAAAAGATAAGATCCAATTGTTCCAGGGATTTAACCCGTTTACAGCTGGGTATTGGCGTATAGGGAAATTAGAGTAAATTAGTGTAATAAAGATTCAAGTTGTGTTTTTATAAATGGAAATGAGGAAATGCATATACCACAATGATGTGAATTTGAAAAGGCAACAGTTAATGAACATCGAGCTGATTTAGCCCTCTAACATTGTTCGCTGATGTGGAAAAAGAAAAAAAAAAAAAAAAAAAGGATATGCTGCTAATAATTCTTTCCAGAAGGGAACAGCAGCACTTTTCTATCTTTCATTTTTTTCAAGCGAGAGAGGGCACTGTCAGACGTGCATAGCCATTAAGAGTGTTTTTGTTTTTTTTTGAAGCTTGGTTGCTGGACCACAACTCAAACCTTCTCCATTCTCAGTATGAACTTTGGATTTCGTATACCGAGAATCAGACCAAGAACAGATCCCATCACAGCGCCATCCATCACCCTGATCCCATCCCGGCTCCATCCATCCCCCTGATCCCATCCTGGCTCCATCCATCCCCCTGATCCCATCCCGACCCCTTACCACGTGTTTAGCTGTCAGCCAATGCCGACCGGTACCCAAGTGCCAGCAATCAGTGCCATCTATCAAGGCCCACCAGTGGTGCCAATCAGTACCTCAGTGTCACCTACCAGTGCCCATCACTGCCACCCATCAGTGCCAATCACTGCCACCCATCAGTGCCAGCTATCAGTGCCACCTATTAGTTCCCTTCAGTGCCATCAATGCCCTTCAGTGCCACCCAGTGCCACCTCTCAGTGCCCACCATTGCCACCTCAGCAGTGCCCATCAAGGTCACCTTATCAGTGCCCATCAATGCAGCCTATCAGTGTAGCCTCATCAGCATACATCAATGAAGGAGAAAAATTACCCGTTTGCAAAATTTATTAACAAAATATAAAACAGTTTTGTATTTTTTTTTTTTTTTTTTGGTCTTTAATTTGTTTAACAGAAAATAAAAAAACCCAGGAGGTGATCAAATACCACCAAAAGAAAGCCTTATTTGTGGGGAAAAAAATGATAAACATTTCATTTGGGTACAGTGTTGTATGACCACGCAATTGTCATTCAAAGAGTGACAGCGCTAAAAGCTAAAAATTGGTCTGGGCAAGAGGGGGGGTTTAGGTGTCCAGTAAGCAAGTGGTTAAAAAGTGGGTGAATATCTGCAAATTATTTTCTGCTTTGAAAATATCCATCTTTGAAACACAAGTGAGCCTGCTTGAAGGTTTTACAGATGGGCCCTTAGGTTTTCAGTTCACCTCTCTAGAGTGAAAAATGTTCATATAGATAAAAGACACACCAGAAAGCTCTATTTGTGTGAAGAAAATGATAAAAAAATTTGTTTGGGTACAGTGTAGCATGACCGCGCAATTGTCATTCAAAGTGTGACAGCGCTGAAAGCTGAAAAATGGCTTGGGCAGGAAGGGGGTGTAAGTGCCTGGTAGGCAAGTGGTTAAACACCAAAAGTACATAAAAAACTGATTGGTGTGAAAATAGTCCTTAGTGTCAAGTCTAGTTACACTATATATATTTTTTTTATTATTACATCTGCAACTTTCTGATCACGCTTTAAAGTTTTTACAGAGCTCCCTGAAACATTAAAATAATTTCAAGACTTCCCCTGAAGTGAAAAGTTTGAGAAGGCTGTGCTAGAAAGTGCAGACCCATATGGATCTTCTAGAGAGGTGGTGCTGGGCTTTCTTATTACAAAACTCAGCATTCTTTACAATCTAAATGAAAAAAAAAATGAAATGTGTTTTATCTAAGCAATGAAAAGATTACATAAAAGATTAGTCGATACATTTGTAAACATTAAAATAATAATGAACAACTATTATCAATAACAAGATGATTTGGGAGATTTAATATTTCCCTCAGTGTCCTGTATACTTCAGTTGCTGCTTTGCCCCCTACAAATAATGTATTGTTATTGGCAGGAGTGTTCAGCTTCTCTGGTTCCTCACTCCAGAAAATGCCATCAGCTGACTCTCAGAAGGAAAGCAATGGTGGATGTATTTATTACCAGGAGAATGATAAAACTCAAACAAATAAATAAATATTGTAACATATCTGCTGGGGGTGAAGCTAATGGCTTGCCATTGTTTGAGATCACGAGTCAGAATAATCAACCTGTAATGTTACTAACATACAGATTTCTTACATCGGATTTTTCTGGCTACTTAGAATTCTTACCAAACTGTCTAGATACACATCGTCCAACTTTTTCCAGTACACACATAACGCAGCATGGAGGGGCTCTGAGAAGGTGGCGGTGAAGGTGTGGATGTGTCCTATTGGCTGAGAGAGATCATAAAAGGACAGCTGTCCAGCTTCATAATCCATAGAGATCCTGACTCGTTTACTGAAATCCTTAGGAGGCAATTGGATCTCCTTACCGTCATGTATTACTGTTAATATGCTATGATCCCAACGCAAGCACCAAGACTTGTTGTTTTCACCAATACGTGACTGATTGCCTGCTCTCTCTATACTGGGATAACACATCCCTATCCTCCACCATGCTTTTGTGCAGCAATCAGTGCCCCAGTAATACCGCCCTGATGTAAAACTGTTGCTGCTTAATACATTATTATAACTCTGAAATCTCTCTGGTGTTTTTGGGCGATTCTGATTTGTTTCTGACCAGAATGCAGTTTTTCTGTCATCTGATATATGGAGCTTATTATGTGCTGTGTTTATATCTAGGATTATATCTGCAGGTTTTGGTACATAGACCTCGATCTTCATACCTCCTACAATCTGAGATAATGTGTGTAATGTCTGCAAAATCAAACCCACATCCAGATGACCCCCATTATGGATCTGCTTGTCATATCTCTCTCTGTCCTCATGATCGGCTTCCTCTTCTTCTCCTATATCTGATTCCTGTAAGACAGTCAGTGGATCAGTCATGTTACACATCTCCTGAATGTGATGAATCTTCCTGAACAGTTCATCCTTCTTTATTTCCAGCTGCTGGATCATATCAGAGATGGACAGTGAAAGCTTCTCTTCCTCCCTGGACATTTCACTCAGGACCTTCCTCTCCAGGTCTTCCAGCTTTCTCCTGAGGTCAGTGAGCAAGGCGCTAAATCTCTCCGCTGCACCAGCTGCATTTTCTTGTAAACTTTTCCTGCGTTCCTGCAGACTCCGGGCTCTTCTCTCAGTCTCCTCTCTCTTAGTGATCAGCTCCTGCAGAACATTTCTCAGTCTCTTCTTCTTCTTTTCAGAGGCCTCATCCAGTATCTCCACCTGATGTCCCCGATGTTCTCCAGCCAAGCTACAGGACACACAGACACAGAGGGAGTCCTCAATGCAATAATACTTCAAGAGCTCCCTATGGATGGAGCATTTCCTGTTCCCCAGTGAGGTGGTGGGTTCAGTCATGACATGTTCTGGTGCCTTGCTGTGAACGCTCAGGTGTTTATCACACAAAGAAGCTTCACACATCAGACAAGATTTAACCGCTGGTACAGGAGAGTCCACACAGTAAGTACAGAAGGCTCCAGTCTCATCCTGAGTTGGCTGAGTAAAGATGAAACTCTCCACGATGTTACACAGAGTTATGTTCCTTATCAGTACAGGCCTCTCCACAGACTCTGCTCGGCATTCAGGACAGGAATAAACTCCAGATCCTACCTGTGTATCCAACACCTGATCAATACAGACCCGGCAGAAGTTGTGTCCACATTTCAGTGTTACAGGATCCGTATAAATGTTCAGACAGACAGAACAGTCCAGCAGCTCCTTTCTCACATCTGCAGACGCCATGACTGAGAGCACAGCAAAAAAATGAAAGTGAAAGTCTGACAAACCATGAAGATGACAGGGTGACTAAGCTTTGCATTATGATATTTAAAAATCACAAAGACACATTTATAATGGCAGAAGGTTAAGCCCTGGTTCACAATAGTGAGACTTATGATGCGACTTGGAACACACAGAATCGCATGACAATTGAAATCACATTATGTTTAATGGTGGCAGTTCCAGTGTGGCTCAAGACCTTGCGTCTTAAAAAGGGTTCCTGCGCTACTTTGGTGCTCTCCCAGTGCGACTTGGCCCCATAGACTTCAATATTATCTCACAGAAGTCGCATCAGCATTAGACAAGAAGCGACTTTGAAGGATGAGTGTTTAACCCTCATCTCTCCTTCCTGGTCATCCTTGCTGTCTAAAAACTTCCTCTCTAGCACATCCCATTTACACCTGAAACACACGTTCCCACTCCCATTTTTTATTGTGCGTGCTTTGCATGTGTAAGCACACATTGGGCATAGAGCAGCCTATTCACTTGAATGGACGGCCCCACGTGGGACAAACATCCCAAAGAATGCTTTTGATTATGAAGTGTCACACATTTTGGTGCGTTTGTAGCACGTTTTTTCACGAGGCAAAACACGCATCGGCTAATCATGATTGGTATGTCATTAACAATTAGCCTGCATTCACATCTGAGCTTTTCCAAACGCTCGGCAACCTGCACAAAAAAAAGTGTGCTTTGCCGCATGTTATGGGAATGCATCACAAACATGTGTCGCATCTGCACATTTCTAAATGAGAGGCAGCCCACATAGAAAACACCTTGCCTTGCCATTTATGCTGCATTCACATATTCAGTGCGGGTCGCCGGAAACATGTAGCAAAATGCGTTTTCTGTGCGGATTGCCATGCGGCAGCACTCATGCAACCCCAGACAATGACACTCCCACCACCATGCTTGACTGTAGGCAAGACATACTTGTCTTTGTACTCCTCACCTGGTTGCTGCCACATATGTTTGACACCATCTGAACCAAATAAGTTTATCTTGGTCTCATCAGACCACAGGACATGGTTCAAGTAATCCATGTCCTTAGTCTGCTTGTCTTCAGCAAGCTGTTTGTGGGCTTTCTTGTGCATCATCTTTAGAAGAGGCTTCATTCTGGGAAGACAGCCATGCAGACCAATTTGATGCAGTGTATGGTCTGAGCACTGACAGGCTGACCCACCCCTTCAACCTCTGCAGCAATGCTGGCAGCACTCATATGCCCATTTCCCAAAGGCAACCTCTGGATATGACGCTAAGCAAGTGCACTCAACTTCTTTGGTTGACCATGGCGAGGCCTGTTCTGAGTGGAACCTGTCCTGTTAAACTGCTGTATGGTCTTGGCCACCATGCTGCAGCTCAGTTTCAGGGTCTTGGCAATCTGCTTATAGCCTAGGCTAGGGGCATTGGTCAGCCCGAAGTCAGAGCCCGGCACCAGGGGGGATGGTACGGCGGGCGGTGGGGTTGTATGGAGGGGGGTGTTACCTACCCGACACACACTGACCTACCTCGCTGACATACACTGACCTACATGACATGCCTGACACGTACTAACCTACCTGACACACACTGACCTACCTGACCCAGACTGACCTATCTGGCTGACACACACTGACCTACCTGACACACATTGACCTACCCATCTGACCTACACTGACCTACCTGACACAAACTGACCTACCTGGCTGACATACACTGACCCACACTGACCTACCTGCCCTTACCCCCTTAAAGTCTAAGTTTATTTATTTAAAATTAGCCAAGGGGCAGTCAAATGCAGCCACTGTGCCCCAAATGAAGCCACTGTGTGCCGTCAATTGCAGCCACTGTGCCCCAAATACAGCCACTGTGCAGGAGAGAGAGAGACACACACACCTCTTTTTTTCCCCTTTATTCTTCATTCTGTGACTGTCCCAGTCACAGCCACCATGGCCTCCAGCGTGAATCTGGGAGGTTGGGAGTGAGGGAGAAGGGGGTGTCGCCGCGCCGGCGTTCTCCTGACCTCCTGCTGCGTACCTCAGGCCAGGTGGCATATCACTCCGCCTGTCAGTCATGCAGTGGGCGGCGCTGAAAAACACTGAATCACACAGGTAATCGGCGGCTGCCGCTGCTGTCTGACTGACCTATTATCTGTCCCTTTCTCCTCCTCATTACCTCCTATTTAGTGGCCACCAGTGTTTAGGATGTATCCCCTTCAGTTCTCCCACATAGAGTTCAGCTCCCATGGTTGGGACAAAGGATCTTCCATTCTATTACTAGTGTAGGACCCACTAATTCGGGGTACTTTGTCGCAGTAAGTGGGCTTAGCACTATATGACCATATAGTGTGACCAAACCCCCGTATTTTTTGAATATGTTCAGGTGTTTTTAACTAGCCCTGCAGGAAATGTCATTCTTGTATGTGTGCGCTGTAAAATATTTTGTACTGTTTGTAGGTCTTATAGCAGCACCATCTTGAATTTAAACGCATTGTATGGTGTGCCCCCCAAATATGTTCTTGTATATCACTCCGCCTGTCAGTCATGCAGTGGGCAGTGGGCTGAAAAACACCGAATCACACAGGTAAACGGCGGCTGCCGCCGCTGCTGTCTGACTGACCTATTATCTGTCCCTTTCTCGGGCGCTCAGACACTCTGGGCTATTGGCCCCACATTCGGGGCTCCAGCCTCAATAGCCCCGGCTTAATGACGCCTATGGCCTAGGCCATCTTTATGTAGAGCTACAATTCTTTTTTTCAGATCCTCAGAGAGTTCTTTGCTATGAGGTGCCAAAATTTAACTTCCAGTGACCAGTATGAGTGAGTGAGCGATAAAACCAAAATTTAACACACCTGCTCCTCATTCACACCTGAGACCTTGTAACACTAACGAGTCACATGACACTGGGGAGGGAAAATAGCTAATTGGGCCCAATTTGGACATTTTCACTTAGGGGTGTACTCACTTTTGTTGCCAGTGGTTTAGACATTAATGGCTGTGTGTTGAGTTATTTTGAGGGGACAGAACATTTACACTGTTATACAAGCTGTACACTCACTACTTTACATTGTAGCAAAGTGTAATTTCCTCAGTGTTGTCACATGAAAAGAGAATAAAATATTTACAAAAATGTGAGGGGTGTACTCACTTTTGTGAGATCCTGTCACATTCATTAAATATGTGGTCAATATTCTCTAAAAGAGTGTTTCCACTCGCCCTGTGAAGAGGTTACTAGACTACCCAGGCACACAATTCTCTTCAAACTCTTCTAAAGAGAAGATACGGGTGAACATGACTGTATGAATCCAGCTGGTTCAAGCAGCCAAGGATAAAGAGGATGACACCTAACAGGCTGGCACATTCATTTAACATGTGGTCAATACACTCCAAAGGAGTTGTTTCCACTCACCCTGTGAAGGGACAGGATCCAGGAAATTGGCACGTCTCCTACCTGGCCTGAATAAACTTCGGGCTGTCCATCCTGCTCTGCTGAGATGTGGTCCCTGTGTTCACCTGCTAAATGCATCATCTATCAGGGAGCCCCTCTGCTGGTTTCTGGGATGGCATATGAGGTGTAAATCACTTTCAGTGGGGAAGCAGTGCAAAATCATGGCTGGCGTGGACACATTCCTTATTACTGGGATACTGAGCTTCCTTGTGGATGAGGCACTGTACTGCTACTTAATAGTCATTGAACAAGCTCACTGTTTTTTTGCCTTCCTTCTGTTTGTGCAGGAAAACAAATGCCAACCCCTAATAAAGACCAAAGACCAACGCCACAAGAGAAGATAGGGGATAGTGCCAATCTGCTTCCCAGGCACACAATCCTCTTCAGACTCTTCCAAAGAGGAAGATGTGGCTGAACCTGACTGTATGAATCCTGCTTTGTTCAAGCAGTCAGTGATAAAGATTACGAGGTCCAAAAAGGTTGTCACAATTCATTAAGCATATAGATAAGATGCTCTAAAAGGAGTCGTTTTCACTCATTCCTTCAAGAACCAGTCAACTAGTCTGAGAACTTTCCCAGGCTAATCAACCCTCCTCAGACTATCAAAAAAGATGCAGATGAGCATGACTGTATGGATCTCGCTTTGTTCAAGCAGTCAGTGAATAAGATGATGTTGAACACCATTGTCACAATTCATTAAGCATGTGGTTAAGACACTCTAAATGAGTTGTGTGAACTCACCTTGCGCCCCAGTCTCCAGCCACCCCCCCCCCCCCCCCCATGTAGAATGGATAGATTCATGCATTGCATGAATCTATCCATGGCCATCCCTTCCACCCCCTTTTTAGGATGCTGGGCGCCTGAGATTTTTGAAGGACCCGATTAGAGCCATAGGCACTAATAGGTGGACTCGGAGCGCAGGGCATTGCGCTCGGAGTTCACCCAGGTGTGTTAGAAAAGCAAATTAATATTTGCTTTTCTAACACTGAACCCCCTCTCAGCCAATCAGATAGCGCGGGTCTGATACCCGTCACCTGATTGGCTGAAAGGACAGGCGCTGCTATTGGACACCTAGCAGGAAGCAGGAAGACGAGACACATGGAGGACACAGCTCGCCCCTGCCCGACCCGCCACCAAGATGGAGTAAGTGCTGGTCAGACAGTGGGCAGAGGTCACAGTGGCTGCATTTGATGGGGCACATTGGCGGCATTTGATGGCAAAGTGGCTGCGTTTGATGGGGCATAATGGCGGCATTTCATGGGGCATAATGGCGGCATTTCATGGGGCATAATGGCGGCATTTCATAGGAACAGTGGCTGCAATTGAGGGTTTTTTTTCAGTATGTTTGTTTGCGCACCCCCAAAAAATTTTGAGCACCAGCCGCCACTGGTGGTCACACCAAATATTGATATTATTTTGATTTAATTTTGATTATTTTCTCTTCTGCTCATTTAGTTTTCATTTTCTTAATTGATAAAAAATAAACTATTAACACTTCTGTTTCTGAAAGCATTCTTCATTTACAGCATTTATTCACACCTGCCTAAAACATTTGCACAGTACTATACATATTTGAAACATAAGTTAACCTGCTTTCTGGTTTTACAGATGGGCCCCTAGGTTTTCACTTCGCCTCTTCAGAGTAAAAAGTGTCCATTTAAAAGAAAAAAGAAACAAATCAATTATTTTAGGATTGTTTTATTATACACAGCAGTTGTACTGAAGCAATAAATGCTAGATCTGACACTGCCATCTACTGGTTAGCTTTGAGTGTTGTCTCAACAAAATAGATTTTCAAAACAAAATGCAAATTAAAGCTGGGAACAAGAAAGAGGAATACAAAAAAAAAATCTCTCAACATTTCAAAATCTAAAAATAATTTAAGGGCAAAATGTGATTGGTTATTGATTGATAGCTAATTCTTTTCTTACACAGCGCATTTCCTGGTAGGGAAGCAATTCTGAACCAGAGTTCTGTGGGACCGCAGGGTTCATACAGAGGTTGTTACGTGTTCCTTGAATAGTGAGCATTGGCAAAATTTCCACAGATCACCTTTTCCATCAACCTCCAGTGTGAGGCGTTATAACCAATTAAAGCATTTTATAGATTCCTTGCCACGACCAATTAGATTGGTAGATAATTTACTGCCACTAGAGAAAATATGCACGAACAAAGAGGGGAAGGGGGGCTTTTCCCGGATTTATAAAGTTCTAGTGGAACTAGGAAGGCCAGACACCCCGGACTTCATAGGGAAATGGGAAAAGGAGCTAGAGAGAACACTTTCAGATACAGAAGTTTCAATGATATTAAAAAGAGTCTCTGCCACATCGGTCAGCAGTAAATTGTTAGAACTAAACTTTAAGTGCCTGACTAGAATGTACCTGACCCCGGATCGGGTACATAAAATCCAAAGGGATAAGTCGCAGCTCTGCTGGAGGGGATGTCCAGAATTAGGGACAATGGCCCATATTTGGTGGCTATGTCCGGAAATGAGAATGTTCTGGGGCGAAATAAAAAAGTATATTAAAGAGATCACGAATTGTGACGTTCCTAACGACCCTTGGATATTCTTATTCCATCTGAGTGATATGCCCACCAAAACATACCTTAGAACACTCTTGCCACACCTTATTGACGCGGCCAAGAGCCTAATCCCCAAGTATTGGCAAAAGAAGGAGAGACCAACGATGAGGGAATTGTTCAATAAAATCAACGAGATACCGTGCCTAGAGTATTTAAGGTACAGCGAAGGGACAAAAATGGGGGCCTATGAAATAAAATGGAAAGAATGGGAAAAATTTAAAGAATCCTCAAAAGCGGTTGAGATGTGGACCACTTAGCCCAGGAACAGGGGTTTTCGCTCCAGTGTAGGATAAAGAGGCAAATTTAAAGCAGGGGCAGATAGGATGAGAAAAAGGGAGGACAGAGGAGAGGAACGTGGGGAGATGGATGGGATACCGTCTCGGGGGAGGGGGAGGGGGTATTTCAGGAGAGAAATCTTTGTAAACTGTAGAGTGAACATTTATTTTGCTTGTTCTGTAATAAGATGATTTGGCCTATCAAGTGAATTTATAGCCACTATGATGTGATGATAAGATGGGAAAGGAATTTGAATTTTAAAATAATTGAAAAATTTATTTCCCAGAGAAAACTTTCTAGCTGACGTGGCAAAAAGAAAAAGAAGGAAAAAAAAAAACCTCCAGTGTGAGGGATCACTAAAATGTTCACTGTCTGCTGTTCTTTTCTTGGTACTAGTTCCTTCACAATAGTTAAGAATAATACAGAAAATAATTTTCCTGTATAGAACAGAGTGGCATAAGACCTACCTTAGGGTCCTTTTACACTGCTGTGCTTAAAACTGGGGTATATATTTTTAACGCATTTTAAATGAGTTTTTGGTGCATTTTCTGGATTCCTGTCTCCCAGTATGTACCTGTGAAACTTGGACATGCACTCACAAAAAGGAACCAGAATGCACCACGAGTGTTTTTGATGCATTTTCCATTCATTTAAATGGGGAGGTGTGTTTTTGGTGCACTTTGTCTGGGGGTTCTAAGTAATTTTCTAGCAAAAAAAAAAAGAAGATACAGATTTTTACTTGTAAAAACGCACCACACCCACTGCACATTGGCGTGAAGAGTTTCATGGATTTAAAGGGATACATTTTTCATGCAGTTTTGTTCTGCTTTCACAGCTTGTGAAAAGCTGTGCTAAGGATTGCCGACCCGTATGGATCTAGAAAGAGGTAGTGCTGGGCTTTCTTATTACAAAGCTCAGCATTCTTTACACTCTAAATGAAAACAAAATGAATGTGTTTTATCTAAGCAATGAAAAAAATGATATAAAAGATTAGTAGATACATTCCTAAACTTTGAAAGAATCAACTATTATCAATAAGAGGATTTGGGGGATTTAACATTTCCCTCAGTGTCCTGTATTCTCCAGTTGCTGCTTTGCCCCCTACAAATAATGTATTGCCCCTATTGGCAGGAGTGTTCAGCTGCTCCATGTTCCTCACTCCAGAAAATGCCATCAGCTGACTCTCAGAAGGGTGATCAATGGAAAAAAAAGCAATGGTGGATGTATTTTTTACCAGGAGAATGACAAAACCTCAACAAATAAATATTTTAACATATCTGAAATCTATGCTGGGGGGTGGAGCTAATATTTACTGATCTGATCAATGTCTGAGATAGCGAGTCAGGATCACCAATCTGTGATGTTACTTACAGATTTCTTACATCTGATTTTTCTGGCTATTTAGAATTCTCACCCAACTGTCTACATATACATTGTTCACCTTTTTCCGGTACACACATAACGCAGCATGGAGGGGCTCTGTGAAGGTGGCGGTGAAGGTGTGGATGTGTCCAATTGGCTGAGAGAGATCATAAAAGGACAGCTGTCCAGCTTCATAATCCACAGAGATCCTAACTAGTTTACTGAAATCCTTAGGCGGTAATTGGATCTCTTTACTGTCATGTATTACTGCTAATGTATTCTTTTCCCAACGCAAGACCCAAGACTTGTTGTTTTCACCAATACGTGACTGATCACCTTCTCTCTCTATACTGGGATAACACATCCCTATCCTCCACCCTGCTGCTTTGCTGAAATCAGTGTCCCAGTAATACCGCCCTGATGTAAAACTGTTGCTGCTTAATACATTATACCAACGCTGAAATCTCTCTGGTGTTTTTGGGCGATTCTGATTTGTTTCTGACCAGAATGCAGTTTTTCTGTCATCTGATATATGAAGATTATTTTGAGCGGTGTTTATATCTAGTATTATATCTGCAGGTTTTGGTACATAGACCTCGATCTTTATACCTCCTATAATATGAGATAATGTGTGTAATGTCTGCAAGATCAAACCCACATCCAGATGACCCCCATTATGGATCTGCTTGTCATATCTCTCTCTGTCCTCATGATCGGCTTCCTCTTCTTCTCCTATATCTGATTCCTGTAAGACAGTCAGTGGATCAGTCATGTTACACATCTCCTCAATGTGATGAATCTTCCTGGACAGTTCATCCTTCTTTATTTCCAGCTGCTGGATCATATCAGAGATGGACAGTGAAAGCTTCTCTTCCTCCCTGGACATTTCACTCAGGACCTTCCTCTCCAGGTCTTCCAGCTTTCTCCTGAGGTCAGTGAGCAAGGCGCTAAATCTCTCCGCTGCACCAGCTGCATTTTCATGTACTCTTTTCCTGCTTTCCTGTAGACTCCGGGCTCTTCTCTCAGTCTCCTCTCTCTTAGTGATCAGCTCCTGCAGAACATTTCTCAGCCTCTTCTTCTTCTTTTCAGAGGCCTCATCCAGTATCTCCACCTGATGTCCCCGATGTTCTCCAGCCAAGCTACAAGACACACAGACACAGACGGAGTCCTCAATGCAATAATACTTCAAGAGCTCCCTATGGATGGAGCATTTCCTGTTCCCCAGAGAGGTGGTGGGTTCAGTCATGACATGTTCTGGTGCCTTGCTGTGGACTATCAGGTGTTTATCACACAAAGAAGCTTCACACATCAGACAAGATTTAACAGCCGGTACAGGAGAGTCCACACAGTAAGTACAGAAGACTCCAGTCTCATCCTGAGTTGGCTGAGTAAAGAGGAAACTCTCCACGATGTTACACAGAGTTATGTTCCTTATCAGTACAGGCCTCTCCACAGACTCTGTTCGGCATTCAGGACAGGAATAAACTCCAGATCCTACCTGTGTATCCAACACCCGATCAATACAGACCCGGCAGAAGTTGTGTCCACATCTCAGTGTTACAGCATCCGTATAAATGTTTAGACAGATAGAACAGTCCAACAGCTCCTTTCCCACATCTGCAGACGCCATGACTGAGAGCACAGCAAAGAAATGAAAGTGAAAGTCTGACAGAAACCATGAAGATGACAGGGTGACTAAGCTTTGTATTATGATATTTAAAAATCACAAAGACACATAAGACGCAGAAGATTAAGCCCTGGTTCACACTAGTGAGACTTATGATGCGACTTGCAACACAATCGCATGACAATTGAAATCACATTATTACTTCAATACTATCTCACAGAAGTCGCATCAGCATTAGAAAAGAAGCGACTTTGACGGATGAGTGTTTTTTTTTTAACCCTCACCTCCCTGGTCATCCTTGCTGTCTAAAAACTTTCTCTCTAGCACATCCCATTTACACCTAAAACACACGTTCCAACTCCCATTTTTTATTGTGCGTGCTTTGCATGTGTAAGCACACATTGGGCATAGAGCAGCCTATTCACTTGAATGGACGGCGACAAACGTGCGACAAACATCCCAAAGAATGCTTTTGATCATGGAGTGTCATTAGGGTTGCCACATCATCCCTTTAATCCGGGACACATATACATTACACAAGTTCTGAGGCCGATTTAATACAGATAAGGCACAAAATGAGTTTAATTACCACCTTAATTAGCCACAGAACCTGTGTAATTAATGTGTGTCCTGGATTTAAGGGATAATGTGGCAACCCTAAGTGTCATGCGTTTTGGCGCGTTTGTAGCACGTTTTTGTCACAAGGCAAAACACGCATCTGCTAACCAAACGCTCAGAAACCTGCAAAAATAACATGTGCTTTGCCACATGTTATGGGAATGCATGACAAACACGTGTCGCATCTGCACATTTCTAAATGAGAGGCAGCCCACACAGAAAACACCTTGCCTTGCCATTTATGCTGCATTCACATATTCAGTGCAGGTCACCGAAACGCAAGTGCGACGTACATTTCCAAAACATGCGGCAAAATGCGTTTTCTGTGCAGATTGCCATGTGGCAGCACTCCTGCAACCCCAGACCATGACACTCCCACCACCATACTTGACTGTAGGCAGGACACACTTGTCTTTGTACTCCTCACCTGGTTGCCGCCACACACGTTTGACACCATCTGAACCAAATAAGTTTATCTTGGTCTCATCAGACCACAGGACATGGTTCCAGTAATCCATGTCCTAATGGCTTGTACACGCGATCCGAATATCGTACGACCATTTCCACTTAATAGTCGCAGTAGAAATTAAATAGGTAGATGAAGTCACGAAAATTCTCGTACGACAGAAAAAAAAAAAAATCAGAAGTTCTGTCATGTGTTGTAATGTATTTGTATTGTATTTTAGGACGACAACTATACTGACAGACCTGGAATCGTACGAGGAAAATTTTCGTGCATGTCCGATCGAATAATAAAATCGGATGAATGGTCGTGATCGGTTGTCGAAAGTAGTGTACACACGATCCGAAAATCGTACGATTCTTCCTCAGGCGACAGTGTTCGTACCATATTCAGATTGTGTGTATGGGCCAGTAGTCTGCTTGTCTTCTGCAAACTGTGGGCTTTCTTGTGCATCATCTTTAGAAGAGGCTTCATTCTGGGAAGACAGCCATGCAGACCAATTTGATGCAGTGTGCGGCGTATGGTCTGAGCACTGACAAGCTGACTCACCCCTTCAACTTCTGCAGCAATGCTGGCAGCACATATATGCCTATTTCCCAAAGACAACCTCTGGATATGACGCTGAGGTCGTGCACTCAACTTCTTTGGTCGAACATGGTGAGGTCTGTTCTGAGTGGAACCTGTCCTGTTAAAGAGGGAGTCCAGGGGCGTGGCCTGGACATGGCTGAATAGAGACGTGCTGATACTGAGCTCCCGGCCGTCTCTCCCTTATCCCGGCTATCTCAGCCTGACCAGCAAACTATGTACTCCTCCAGAAGGAAGGCGACAAAGAAGAACAACAAGCCGACAAAATCCACTCCTCAGCCGCCCACATCAGGAGATATTAGACGGAGATTCCAGCTCTCCCTTCTCGGCTCCCAAGAACTCAAGATGGCGGCGACGCCTCGAGGTGAGCAATCACTGAGACAGACGGCGGGCGGCTCCGGCTCCGCTTCACCACACAGAGACATGTCACTCACAGACTCATTTGCAGGCTTTCCCCCAGACCTCCGCTCCAGCTGTAATGAGCGATCGCAACCCCCATACCAGGGGACAGGGGTAGACGCCGAGCTCCGCTCCATACTGCAGGCGCTGCCCACTAAGGCTGATATCGCGTCCCTGATAGCAACAGTGGAAGCCACGCACCGCACAGAAATGAAGGCAGTGAGAGCTGAGGTTAGTGCCCTAACTACTAGACTGGAGTCAGGGGAGAGTTCCCTAGCTGCATTAGAACATCGAATGACGCTGTTGGAAGACACTCAGGACGCACAAACAGAGGCATTACAGGACCAATGGCTGAGATTGGAAGAAATAGAAGACAGAAGTCGCAGGAATAATCTGCGACTTCGGGGTCTCCCAGAAGCCACGGGACCTGAAGATCTAGCGGATACAGCAGTCGCTATCTTCCGCAGCCTGCCAGGAATTGATCTACCAGAGCAGATTGAACTGGATAGGATACACCGTGCACTGGGCCCTAAGTCAACCGACCCCTTAAGACCTCGAGATGTAGTATGTAGAGTACACTACTACGTGCACAAAAAGCAAATTCTTCGCAGGGCCTGGGAATCAGATGACCCGGAACTGGATGGCGCTACGATTAAAATTCTTCCTGATCTTTCACGGGCAACTTTACAGAGACGTGCGATTCTTAAACCGCTGATGGACCTGGCGAGGAGGAAAGGAGCTACATATCGCTGGGGGTATCCGCTTTCTGTCACCTTCAGAAAGGATCAGAGAAGCTTCACATTGCGGAAACCTGATGCCCTACCGGCTTTATTTGACTTCCTTGATACAAATCCTAAACATGTCCCAAATTGGCTTGGTCCACTCCCACGCACGCAGAGCCGTCCGTTTATCTCGAGACAAAATGACAATTTACCGCCGAGACAGCAGCGGAGTCGCCGACGTCTCAGAACAACTTCTCAAGAAGATGTCCGTGAGTCGAGAGCCTGATATCGCTACAGAATGTAGTTTTGGCTATCTGTATTTCACTTGTTTGAGTTGGATTTTTTTTTTTTTTTATATTTTTTCTTTTATTGCTTCTGAATAAGCCTGTGGCCAATAAAGTAATCCGAGCAGGATAACTTTTCAATGACCCAATGCCAGTGGCCTGCATGCCTAGATGTATATCAGATCTATCAGACCACAACCGTTTTTGTCGTGAGCTATGCTATAGACACGTTCTGACAGATCTGAGCTATCCATACACCTCAGAAAATGATTTTCATCAATACCCTCTGGATACTATGGCCAGGTATTCCTTTAAAGAGTTCTACTGTCATTACACTAAAGCCATACGGAGCGAGCAAGCTACCTTCCGCTAAGGAACTCCCAAGATGTTGAACTTAGGCCAACACATTGAACTGACGTGTGTTGTCCTGCAACATTTAAAGAGCCTTTCCTGTAAAAACTGACAACACATTTTGATGTCCAGACTGGATAATTAGTGGTGGTAACTGATAATGCTTTCGCTGACTTAGATCTTTGACACCCTCTCTAGGGTACTGAGGTTACAAACTAGAATTGCAGAGCCTGATTTCTGATGACTTCAGTGAGGGCCGCGTTGCCTCCTGCTTAGTGGAGATACGAAGCGGTCATCCAGAAGTTCTGACAAATAGGCATTAAAAGATAATCCATCTTATTTTTTCAAGATAAATGCTATTACCGAGTCATAAGTGTGCTTTAAAAACCGCATACAGTTTTCTATTATTTTCTTTAACTCAAGGGATGGATTAAACTGCTGCAGGTGGGGGGGGGGGGAGAGAGCCCTCTCGATGCGGGGTCATACTCCGATCGGGGTGCTCGATCCCCTAGTTGGAATGTTAACAGTTGAGAATTATAATGCTGTCATGCTTATTATGATGTAAGGCGTTGATCGGTTAATCAATGTATAACGATGCATAGTTAATCATAAATAGTTATGTTTTTTAGATATGCCGGGACGGGGAGACAAATGGGAGGCTCTCTGTTCGGGCTGTGTCCTTCCTCTCTCCCAAATAGGTCAGCATATACTCCGGGGAGACTGATAAGTGCTTCCTGGAGACTATATGCACAAAACAACCCCCGAAATTCTAGGGGGACTATTTCAGACAGGGCACTAGGTCCTGTCTGTATCTGACACTACTTTGTCTGTTATCTATCTATCGTTTCTACTTCTCTTTTCTGCTTCTTTTTCCTCCCCTCTTCCTCTACCTCCCCTCTCCTTGGCTTGACTTGACCTTCCCCCTTCCCCCCTCCCCTTACTGGTCTATTTTACCATGGCAACCAACAAACTTAAGGTGATGTCTCTGAATGCAAAAGGACTTAATATACCTGAGAAAAGACGTATGTTACTAGATGACTTAAAACGGAATCACACTGATATCGCCTTTATCCAAGAGACACACTTTAAGACTAATAGATTACCATACTTACAGAACAGACATTTCCCAATAACCTACCATTCTATGAACCCAGAATCTAAGTCCAAAGGAGTATCTATTTTAATCTCTGGCAAGGTCCCCTGGCAGTGTCAGAGTTCTGAAATAGACTCGACAGGAAGATACCTCTTCCTCAAAGGCCTGATCGGTAATGTTACAGTAACGTTGGCAACCATCTATGCCCCTAATGAACACCAAGCTATGTTTGTGCAAGCGACCCTAGAGAAGTTAAATGACTTTAAAGAAGGGCAATTGATCTTGGGAGGGGACTTCAACACCCCACTGATCCCCTCGGTAGATACTTCAACAGGTAAAACATCAATACCTCCATCCCAGCTCAAGCGAATAGCTAAAACGTTACATAAATCACAGTTAATAGATGCATGGCGCTTACAGCACTCGGGAGAAAAAGACTTTACGTTCTACTCACATATACACCAGGTATACACTAGAATCGATTATTTTTTAGTTCCCCATGCACAACTACATGCCGTAGAACAAACCTGATTGGTAACAGGACATGGTCAGAGCATGCACCCATATTCCTAACGTATCGTTTATCAAACACTCCTTCTCCCAGACATCGTTTCTGGCGATTCAATGAAAGCCTTTAACAGAACCCGAAGTCCTAACAGATGTGTCTAAAGCTCTGAATCTATATTTCCAAGAAAATAACCAACCAGATTGCGACCCAGGGATACTTTGGGAGGCACACAAAGTAGTCATTAGAGGGACCCTTATAGCTCATGGAGCTTGCATTAAAAAAGAAAGGAATAAACAGTTGTCCCAACTTCTGCAAAAACTGGCCACTTCAGAAGCCAAACACAAACATGCCCCCTCACAGTCATCAGAGTCGGAACTTTCCACTCTTAGACGACAGATCACTGAAGTTTTGCAATATAGAGCGAAAGCAGCCCTGCAGATCTGCCACAGACAGACCTATGAATTTGGGGATAAATGTGGGAGAATGCTGGCCAGGATGGTTAGAAAACACAAATCAATGTCCTACATACCACATATATCTACAACAGGGAACAAAAAGGTAACTTTACCTACACAAATTACCGAGGTATTTAGACAATATTATTCTAACTTATACAATCTACCACATAGGAATCCACCGGTTGCAGAGATGGAGAATTATATAACATCATCCCAAATGCCGTCTCTCCCTCAGGAAATTAGAGAAGACTTGGAATCCCCCATAACTTTAATAGAAATTCAGAAGGCTATCAGATCAATGAAACCGGGTAAAGCTCCTGGCCTAGATGGCTATACATTACAATACTATAAAATTTTGTTCCCAATCCTAGGACCCCGTATGGTCACGCTGTTTAACAAGATAGGAGCTGGTAAAACCTTTGCTAAAGAAACACTGGGGGCTAATATTTCAGTAATTCACAAAGAAGGGAAGGACCCAACAGCGTGCAGTAGCTACCGTTCCATATCATTGTTAAATTTGGATTTTAAACCATTTACAAAAATTTTGGCTGTTCGGTTGGCGCAGCACCTCCAGCAACTTATTCACCTGGACCAGGTTGGTTTCATTCCGTCTAGGGAGGCCAGAGATAGCACCACAAAGGTGCTAAATTTATTACACATCACTAGGTCTAGAAAAATCCCTTGCGTCTTCCTCAACACGGACGCCGAAAAGGCGTTCGACCGAGTGAGCTGGCCTTTTATGGTTGCAGTACTCAGACACATAGGCCTAGGTGGGGTGATGCTCAACCGAATAGCCAGCATATACTCCGTTCCCACAGCACAGGTGAAGGCGAATGGAGTTTTGTCAGATCCCTTCCCCATAACAAATGGGACGAGACAGGGTTGCCCTTTATCGCCCCTGCTGTTTGCTCTCTCGCTTGAACCCTTTCTATCCACCATTAGACTGAACCCTGATGTACAAGGAATAACTGTAGGCCCCATGCAGCACAAAATATCAGCATATGCAGATGACTTACTTTTTTCCTTGACAAATCCAATGATATCTCCACCCGATCTTCTTAAAGAATTTGAAAGATATGGGGAATTATCAAACTTAAAAATAAATTTCTCCAAGTCAGAAGCGATGGGGATAGCGTTAACACCCAACAACCTCCTACACCTGAAATCTAATTATCGCTTTAGATGGTCTGACTCGGCCTTGACGTACTTAGGCACAAAAATACCACCAGATCCAGCCCGACTATATGACAACAATTTTCCCCCTTTATTAATTAAAACTAGAGCCCTGCTGGACGAGTGGAATGTGGGATTGTACTCCTGGTTTGGGCGATGCAATTTAATAAAAATGAGCATACTGCCAAAATTCTTGTATCTCTTCCAAACCCTGCCGATTAAGATACCCTCTTCATACTTAAAGCAAGTGCAGTCTCTCTTCACTCGTTTTGTATGGGCGAATAAAAAACCCTGAATCCCAAAATCACAGTTATGCTTATCAAAACAATATGGGGGGGTAGCGCTCCCAGATATCCGAAAGTACTACCAGGCGGCTCACTTGGGTAGAGTCGTAGACTGGCACCACCATAGGGAATCTAAACTATGGACACAGATAGAGCAACATCAAACAAATATACCCCTACAGACGGCTTTATGGTGTCATGATTCCCTTCCATCGGAGTTAAAATCCCATCCTTTCATAGGAAACACTATACAGCAATGCACTCAAGCTACGCTACAGACCTCATTGATGACCAAACAATCCCCTTTGACCCCTATCTTAGGACACCCCAAGTTTCCCCCGGGAATTTCTTCCGGGCAGTTCCAGACACTAAAGAGCTCGGGATGTGTTAGAGCCATGCAATTTGTGAGGCAAGACAAATGGCCTTCCATTGCAGAATTAATTGACTCAAATGGCCCGTTCAAACTTGCATTTTGGAGTGCAGCACAACTCCATCATTTTCTTCAGAAAACCCCAAACCCTCAGGCATACAATAGACCCTTGACTACATTTGAAGAAATATGCTTGGACACAGAACCGCTGCCTCAGGTTTTATCCAAGATGTACACTCTACTGAATACACCTCCACAACCACCGACTTTATCAGGCATCGTAAAGTGGGAATCAGACCTTCAATGTAATTTCACTGCAGTCCAGAAACAAAACATGATAGTTCTCTCCCTTAAGTCCTCTATATGCACTAAATTACAAGAACTGAATTATAAGATCCTGACAAGGTGGTATTTAACACCTAGTCGTTTACATACTATATTTCCTGATGCATCCAAATACTGCTGGCGTTGTCAAGAGGAGGAGGGAACGATACTGCACGTGTTTTGGTCCTGTCCTAGACTGACAAATTTCTGGTCCGCGGTTCGCTCTCTCAGAAATTCACAGATTACCAAATCCCAAATGACCCGGCATTTTTCTTGCTCCATGTTTCTCCTATACCACTCAAAACTTATAAAAAATCTATACTACGCCATCTCACAAATGCAGCCAAAGCCTGTATCCCCTTACTATGGAAACAAAATTCCCCACCAACTGTATCGATGTGGTTGCGGAAAGTGGAGGATATAAATAGAATAGAAGACATTATATTGACGGCCCAAAATAGACAAGAAGTTTATAAAAAAAACTTGGACGCTATGGAATATGTTCAAATATTCTACTGAAGGTAAAGCCCTTATGGATAATCAATAGCCCTCTTAGGGAAGGAAGATCGAATTATTCACAAACTCTAGCTGGGGCTTGACCACCCCCTCCCCCCCCCCATCCCCACCTTTCCGCCCCCCACTCCCCCCCATCCCCACCTTTCCGCCCCCCACTTCCCCCCCCCCACTTCCCCCCCCCCAACCTTCCTTCCTTACTCTTGCCTCTATTCACTTTACTTTTCTTTTTCTCTTCCTCTCTTTCCTAATCTATTTTCTGGTAGTAGTCTCCTGACTTTTACATACAGACTTATACTTAAAGCCCGAATGCTTAGATAAGATATTGATTGCTGACTTGATCTTATGAATATATATGGATATCGTAAATCAGAGCAGAAATAACGTTGTGCAGATGTCAATGCTTGAGATAATACCATATTTCAGCAATAAGTTATCAAGAGTTTTTCTTTTGTATTAGAAAGTATAATATGGGTTATTATAATATACTTTCGGGAGGCTGCGACCTCACTTTCTTAAGTTATACCATTGTGGTACCCTGTTTAGGGCTCTGCCCTTTTCTATGGAAAAACTAATAAAATATATATTTGAAAAAAAAAAAAGAGGGAGTCCACCCAAAAAAAAATATTAAAAGCCAGCAGCTACAAATACTGCAGCGGCTGACTTTTAATACATGGCCACTTACCTGTCCCAGGGTCCAGCAATGTCGGCAGCCGACCCTGATGAATCGCTCGACTCTCGGCAGCTGCCACCGCCATCCTAGGTGAGGGAATCAGGAAGTGAAGCGTGGCGGCTTCACTTCCCGGTTCCCTACTGCGCATGCGCGAGTCGCGCTGCGCATCGTAACTGGTCCCCGCTATCTCCTGGGACCTGTGCGTTTCCCAGGAGACAGCGCGGAGGGACAGGAAGAAGCATACACTCCCGTGGGAGTCTATGCCGGAAGTGGGTGCAAATACCTGTCTTAGACAGGTATCTGCACCCCCCTCCCCCCTGAAAGGTGCCAAATGTGACACTGGAGGGGGGGAGGGTTCCGAAAAGCGGAAGTTCCATTTTTGTGTGGAACTCCACTTTAAACTGCTGTATGGTCTTGGCCATGGTGCTGCAGCTCAGTTTCACGGTCTTGGCATTCTTCTTATAGCCTAGGCCATCTTTATGTAGAGCAATAATTCTTTTTTTCAGATCCTCAAAGAGTTCTTTGCTATGAGATGCCATGTTGAACTTCCAGTGATCAGTATGAGAGAGTGAGAGCGATAACACCAAATTTAACACACCTGCTCCTCATTCACACCTGAGATCTTGTAACACTAATGAGTCACATGACACCGGGGAGGGAAAATAGCTAATTGGGCCCAATTTGAACATTTTGACTTAGGGGTGTACTCACTTTTGTTGCCAGCGGTTTAGACATTAATGGCTGTGTGTTGAGTTATTTTGAGGGGACAGCAAATTTACACTGTTATACAAGCTGTACACTCACTACTTTACATTGTAGCAAAGTGCCATTTCTTCAGTGTTGTCACATGAAAAGATAACAAAATATTTACAAAAATGTGAGGGGTGTACTCACTTTTGTGAGATACTGTAACAGGTTGTCATATTCATGAAATATGTGGTCAATATTCTCTAAAAGAGTGTTTCCACTCGCCCTGTGAAGAGGTTAATAGTCTTCCCAGGCACACAATTCTCTTCAAACTCTTCTAAAGAGAAGATACGGATGAACGTGACTGTATGAATCCAGCTGGTCCAAGCAGCCAAGGATAAAGAGGATGACACCTAACAGGCTGGCACATTCATTTAACATGTGGTCAATACACTCCAAAGGAGTTGTTTCCACTCACCCTGTGAAGGGACAGGATCCAGGAAATTGGCACGTCTCCTACCTGGCCTGAATAAACTTCGGACTGTCCATCCTGCTCTGCTGAGATGTGGTCCCTGCGTTCACCTGCTAAATGCATCATCTATCAGGGAGCCCCTCTGCTGGTTTCTGGGATGGCATATGAGGTGTAAATCACTTTCAGTGGGGAAGCAGTGCAAAATCATGGCTGATGTGGACACATTCCTTATTACTGGGATACTGAGCTTCCTTGTGGATGAGGAACTGTACTCCTGCTTAATAGTCATTGAACAAGTCCACTGTTTTTTACCTTCTTTGTTTGTGCAGGAAAACAAATGCCAACCCCTAATAAAGACCAAAGACCAACGCCACAAGAGAGAGAAGATAGGGGGCAGTGCCAATCTGCTTCCCAGGCACACAGTCCTCTTCAGACTCTTCCAAAAAGAGGAAGATGTGGCTGAACCCGACTGTATGAATCCTGCTTTGTTCAAGCAGTCAGTGATAAAGATTACGAGGTCCAAAAAGGTTGTCACAATTCATTAAGCACGTAGTCAAGACGCTCCAAAAGGAGTCGTTTTCACTCATTCCTTCAAGAACCGGTCAACTAGTCTGAGAACTTTCCCAGGCTAATCAACCCTCCTCAGACTATCAAAGAAGATGCAGATGAGCATGACTGTATGGATCTTGCTTTGTTCAAGCAGTCAGTGATTAAGATGATGTTGAACACCATTGTCACAATTCAATAAGCATGTGGTTAAGACACTCCAAATGAGTTGTGTGAACTCACCTTGCGCCCCAGTCTCCAGCCCCCCCCCCCCCCTATGTAGAATGGATAGATTCATGAATTGCATGAATCTATCCATGGCCATCCCTTCCACCCCTTTTTTAGGATGCCGGGCGCCTGAATTTTTTGAAGGACCCGATTAGAGCCATAGGCACTAATAGGTGGACTCGGAGCCCAGAGCATTGCGCTCGGAGTCCACCCAGGTGTGTTAGAAAAGCAAATTAATATTTGCCCCTGCCCGACCCGCCACCAAGATGGAGTAAGTGCTGGTCAGACAGTGGGCAGAGGTCACAGTGGCTGCATTTGATGGGGCATAATGGCGACATTTCATGGGAACAGTGGCTGCAATTGATGTTTTTTTTTTCAGTATGTTTGCGCACCCCCAAAAAATTTTGAGCACCAGCCGCCACTGGTGGTCACACCAAATATTGATATTATTTTGAATTTTGATTATTTTCTCTTCTGCTCATTTAGTTTCCATTTTGTTAATTGATAAAAATAAACTATTAACACTTCTGTTTCTGAAAGCATTCTTCATTTACAGCATTTATTCACACCTGCCTAAAACATTTGCACAGTACTATACATATTTGAAACATAAGTGAACCTGCTTTCTGGTTTTACAGATGGGCCCCTAGGTTTTCACTTCGCCTCTTCAGAGTAAAAAGTGTCCATTTAAAAGAAAAAGAAACAAATCAATTATTTTAGGATTGTTTTATTTTACACAGCAGTTGTACCGAAGCAATAAATGCTAGATCTGACACTGCCATCTACTGGTTAGCTTTGAGTGTTGTCTCAACAAAATAGATATTCAAAACAAAATGCAAATTAAAGCTGGGAACAAGAAAGAGGAATACAAAAAAAAAATCTCTCAACATTTCAAAATCTAAAAATAATTTAAGGGCGAAATGTGATTGGTTATTGATTGATGGCTAATTCTTTTCTTACACATTGCATTTCCTGGTAGGGAAGCAATTCTGAACCAGAGTTCTGTGGGACCGCAGGGTTCATACAGAGGTTGTTATGGGTTCCTTGAATAGTGAGCATTGGCAAAATTTCCACAGATCACCTTTTCCATCATCCTCCAGTGTGAGGGATCACTAAAATGTTCACTGTCTGCTGTTCTTTTCTTGGTACTAGTTCCTTCATAATAGTTAATAATAATACGGAAAATAATTTTCCTGTATAGAACAGAGTGGCATAAGACCTACCTTAGGGTCCTTTCACACTGCTGTGCTTAAAACTGGGGTATATATTTTTAGCGCTTTTTAAATGAGTTTTTGGTGCATTTTCTGGATTCCTGTCTCCCAGTATGTGAAACTTGGACATGCACTCAAAAAATGCACCAGAATGCACCACGAGTGTTTTTTGATGCATTTTCCATTCATTTAAAATGGGGAGGTGTGTTTTTGGTGCATTTTGGGGGTTCTTAATAATTTTCTAGCAAAAAAAATAATAAATAAAAAAATACAGATTTTTACTTGTAAAAACGCACCGCACCCACTGCACATTGGCGTGAAGAGTTTCATGGATTTAAAAAGGGATACATTTTTCATGCAGTTTTGTTCTGCTTTCTAAACACCAAAAGCACATCAAAACTGATCAGTGTGATAGGGCCCTTAGTGTCAAGTCCATTTACACTGTATTTTTTTTTTTACATTATATCTGCAAACTTTATGATCACTTGAAATGTCTAAGGTTTCAAGGGAACCCTGCAAAAACTTTAAAGATTTCCCCAAAGTGAAAAGGTTGTGAAAAGCTGTGCTAGGGAGTGCCGACCCGTATGGATCTAGAAAGAGGTAGTGCTGGGCTTTCTTATTACAGAGCTCAGCATTCTTTACACTCTAAATGAAACACAAAATGAATGTGTTTTATCTAAGCAATGAAAAAATGATATAAAAAGATTAGTAGATACATTCCTAAACTTTGAAATAATCAACTATTATCAATAACAAGAGGATTTGGGGGATTTAACATTTCCCTCAGTGTCCTGTATTCTTCAGTTGCTGCTTTGCCCCCTACAAATAATGTATTGCCCCTATTGGCAGGAGTGTTCAGCTGCTCCATGTTCCTCACTCCAGAAAATGCCATCAGCTGACTCTCAGAAGGGTGATCAATGGAAAGAAAAGCAATGGTGGATGTATTTATTACCAGGAGAATGACAAAACTCAAACAAATAAATATATTTGAACATATCTGAACTCTATGCTGGGGGTGGAGCTAATATTTACTGATCTGATCAATGTCTGAGATAGCGAGTCAGGATCACCAATCTGTGATGTTACTAACATACAGATTTCTTACATCTAATTTTTCTGGCTATTTAAAATTCTCACCCAACTGTCTACATACACATATTTTACCTTTTTCCAGTACACACATAACACAGCATGGAGGGGCTCTGTGAAGGTGGCGGTGAAGGTGTGGAGGGGTCTGATTGGCTCAGAGAGCTCATAAAAGGACAGCTGTCCAGCTTCATAAACCACAGAGATCCTGACTCGTTTACTGAAACCCTTAGGCTGCAGTTGGATCTCTTTACTGTCATGTATTACTGCTAATGTATTATTTTCCCAACGCAAGCCCCAAGACTTGTTGTTTTCACCAATACGTGACTGATTGCCTTTTCTCTCTATACTGGGATAACACATCCCTATCCTCCAGCATGCTTCTTTGCTGCAATCAGTGTCCCAGTAATACCGCCCTGATGTAAAACTGTTGCTGCTTAACCACTTGAGCCCCGGACCATTATGCTGCCTAAGGACCAGAGGTCTTTTTCCAATTTGGCACTGCGTCGCTTTAACTGCTAATTGCGCGGTCATGCAATGCTGTACCCAAACGAAATTTGCGTCCTTTTCTTCCCACAAATAGAGCTTTCTTTTGATGGTATTTGATCACCTCTGCGGTTTTTATTTTTTGCGCTATAAACGGAAAAAGACCGAAAATTTTGAAAAAAAATGATATTTTCTACTTTTTGTTATAAAAAAAATCCAATAAACTCAATTTTAGTCATACATTTAGGCCAAAATGTATTCGGCCACATGTCTTTGGTAAAAAAAAAATGTCAATAAGCGTATATTTATTGGTTTGCGCAAAAGTTATAGCGTCTACAAACTAGGGTACATTTTCTGTAATTTACACAGCTTTTAGTTTATGACTGCCCATGTCATTTCTTGAGGTGCTAAAATGGCAGGGCAGTACAAACCCCCCCCCAAATGACCCCATTTTGGAAAGTAGACACCCCAAGGAAATTGCTGAGAGGCATGTTGAACCCATTGAATATTTATTTTTTTTGTCCCAAGTGATTGAATAATGACAAAAAAAAAAATATATATTTACAAAAAGTTGTCACTAAATGATATATTGCTCACACAGGCCATGGGCCTATGTGGAATTGCACCCCAAAATACATTCTGCTGCTTCTCCTGAGTATGGGGATACCACATGTGTGGGACTTTTTGGGAGCCTAGCCGTGCACGGGACCCCGAAAACCAATCACCGCCTTCAGGATTTCTAAGGGTGAAAATTTTTGATTTCACTCTTCACTGCCTATCACAGTTTCGGAGGCCATGGAATGCCCAGGTGGCACAAACCCCCCCCCCCCAAATGACCCCATTTTGGAAAGTAGACACCCCAAGCTATTTGCTGAGAGGCATGGTGAGTATTTTGCAGCTCTCATTTGTTTTTGAAAATGAAGAAAGACAAGAAAAAACTTTTTTTTTTTCTTTTTTCAATTTTCAAAACTTTGTGACAAAAAGTGAGGTCTGCAAAATACTCACTATACCTCTCAGCAAATAGCTTGGGGTGTCTACTTTCCAAAATGGGGTCATTTGGGGGGGTTTTGTGCCACCTGGGCATTCCATGGCCTCCGAAACTGTGATAGGCAGTGAAGAGTGAAATCAAAAATTCACGCCCTTAGAAAGCCTGAAGGCGGTGATTGGTTTTCGGGGTCCCGTGCGCGGCTAGGCTCCCAAAAAGTCTCACACATGTGGTATCCCCGTACTCAGGAGAAGCAGCAGAATGTATTTTGGGGTGTAATTTCACATATTCCCATGGCATGTTTGAGCAATATATCATTTAGTGACAATTTTGTGAAAAAAAAAAATTTGTCTCTTTCCCGGAACTTGTGTCGCAATATAAAATATTCCATGGACTCGACATGCCTCTCAGCAAATAGCTTGGGGTGTCTACTTTCCAAAATTGGGTCATTTGGGGGGGGGTTTGAACTGTCCTGGCATTTTATGCACAACATTTAGAAGCTTATGTCACACATCACCCACTCTTCTAACCACTTGAAGACAAAGCCCTTTCTGACACTTATTGTTTACATGAAAAAGTTATTTTTTTTTTGCAAGAAAATTACTTTGAACCCCCAAACATTATATATTTTTTTAAAGCAAATGCCCTACAGATTAAAATGGTGGGTGTTTCATTTTTTTTTCACACAGTATTTGCGCAGCGATTTTTCAAACGCATTTTTTGGGGAAAAAACACACTTTTTAAAATTTTAATGCACTAAAACACACTATATTGCCCAAATGTTTGATGAAATAAAAAAGATGATCTTAGGCCGAGTACATGGATACCAAACATGACATGCTTTACAATTGCGCACAAACGTGCAGTGGCAACAAAATAAATACATTTTTAAAAGCCTTTAAAAGCCTTTACAGGTTACCACTTTAGATTTACAGAGGAGGTCTACTGCAAAAATTACTGCCCTCGATCTGACCTTCGCGGTGATACCTCACATGCATGGTGCAATTGCTGTTTACGTTTGACGACAGACCGCCGCTTGCGTTCGCCTTAGCGTGAGAGCAGGGGGCGACAGGGGTGCTTTTTTTTTTTCTTTATTTTTTTTTGCTTTTTTATCTTATTTTTAAACTGTTCTTTTCATTTTTTTTTTTTAAATCATTTTTATTGTTATCTCGGGGAATGTAAATATCCCCTATGATAGCAATAGGTAGTGACAGGTACTCTTTTTTGAAAAAATTGGAGTCTGTTAGACCCTAGATCTCTCCTCTGCCCTCAAAGCATCTGACCACACCAAGATCGGTGTGATAAAATGCTTCCCCAATTTCCCAATGGTGCTATTTACATCCGGCGAAATCGAAGTCATAAAATGCTCGTAGCTTCCGGTTTCTTAGGCCATAGAGATGTTTGGAGCCACTCTGGTCTCTGATCAGCTCTATGGTCAGCTGGCTGAATCACCGGCTGCATTTTCAGGTTCCCTGTTGAGACAGGAGAGCCAGAGAAAAACACGGAAGACGGTGGGGGGGGGCATTCCCTCCCACGGCTTGTAAAAGCAGTCTAGAGGCTAATTAGCAGCTAGGATTGCTTTTACATGAAAGCCGACCGCTGGCTGAAAAGAATGATACCAAGATGATACCTAAACCTGCAGGCATCATTCTGGTATAACCACTCAAAGTTGTGAATGGCGTACCTGAAGACAAAAAAATGGTTAACAATAAAGCACAGTAAACGGTAAAGTATAAAAAATTGCATACCTGAAAAGCAAACATGATAAAACATAATAACAATAAAACATTGCAGAATAGAATACAGTAAAAAAGAGCAGAACAATAGAGAGAATAGAGAGAGAGAGAACAATAAAAACGACAACTATTTTTTTTTATTTTATATATTTTTTTTTTTTTTTTTTACACTTTTCTTTGTAACTGTAACTTTTTTAACTGTAACCGGTTCCAGGTTCGGGTCTCTCAAAATGCGATGGCATCTTGGGAGACCCTGTGAAAGTGTGCCTAGTCTGTGGAATGCTGTACCCTACGCTAATACTCAACTAGTGAATGGTAGCGTTCAAAACATTCACCAATGCAAAGACCAGGATTGTCAGGACAGGAGGGACAATAATAGCGGGTGTCACGCCTATATCCGCGCTTGCTGCAGACACAACATCTTTTTTGGGGGGGGTTTGTTGGGTAGGGGTACTCGGGAGGACATAAAGAAAATGCCTCTCATGCAGCCGACTGCATTTGGTTGGGGATGTGAATGGGGGGAAGTACGGGCGCTGCAGAAGCGGTGGGTTCCCAATTAGGATTGGCGAATGCAGCAGGAAGGGCACTATGGGCACGACGGGCCTGTGTTTGTCTTTTTGGTGGCAGCGGGACACTACTTGTGCTTGCCACCTCACCAGCTTGAACTGCACTTATGGGACTCGCCACGTCACCAAGTGTTACTGCAGTGCTGGTTTGACTACGACTGGGGTGTACTAGGCCGCTGGTGCTTGCCAGTTCACCAAAACGCTACCAAAAAAACTGTTAGCGATTGCAGGGATCAGGCCTGACTCTGCGAACGCTGCAGTTATGCGTTTAGTGTTTTGTAAGTGTCAGTGATCGATCGATACTGCACTTGGGTGGGCTGGGCTGGGCCGGGCGAAGGGGCAAAACGCAGGTGCTAGCAGGTATCTGGGCTGATCCCGCTAACACTGCGTTTTTGGGAACCCTAAACTGCTGGGGACGCTAGTATAGATCTGATCGGATCAGATATTGATCCGTTCAGATACTATACCACTAAGGGAGGTGTATG
Organism: Lithobates septentrionalis; assembly: GCA_037952835.1. Classification (NCBI taxonomy): domain Eukaryota; kingdom Metazoa; phylum Chordata; class Amphibia; order Anura; family Ranidae; genus Lithobates; species Lithobates septentrionalis. The sequence continues at coordinate 744,502 of JBBDGP010002781.1, read as the reverse complement.
CTGCGTGCGTGGGTGTTAGCGGTACTGGCGCTAATCTGACGCTGCCTGGGGCGACGCATATCACCGCCGGGCGATCAGGGGGCTAAACCTTTATTCGGTAATAAACAGCGGGTGCCCTGACACTATAAAAAAATAAACAAACTAACCAGCGTCACCCGTAACACTTATACGGTGATCAGTGGTGAAAGGGTTAACTAGGGGGCCATCAAGGGGTTAAAACATTTATTAGGTAGTATATGGGGGTCCCTGTCGCTATAAAAACGCTGACGGCGAACCTAAATATTTACGACCCTAACTAGCGTCACCAGCGACACTAATACAGCGATCAGAAAAATGATCGCTTAGTGACACTGGTGACGGGGGGGGGGGGGTGATCAAGGGGTTAAAACTTTATTAGGGGGGGTTAGGGGGGTATCCTAGACCTAAAGGGGGGTAATACTCACTGTCCCAACACTGTAACTGTCACAAACTGACACCAATGCAGTAATCAGAAAAAAAAACAAAAAAACTGCTGGTGTCAGTTTGTGACGGGGGGGGGGTGATTGGGGGATCGGGGTGTTTTGTGTGCCTGGCATGTTCTACTGTGTGTGTGTAGTGTGTTGTGCACTCACATTCCAGTCTTCTCTCCTCGGGCCGGAACGGAAATTACAGAGCCGAGGAGAGATGACATCATTTCCTTTGCTGCTTTTTAACATACAGCAGCAAAGGAATGATTCGATTGGCCGGCGGCGATCGCGAGGGGGGGGCCACGAACGGATGGTCTCCCCCTCACCTCTGATCGCCGCTAGACAAAAGACGACCGCCTCGGGCACCGGGGGGGGGGTCCGATCGGACCCCCCACCTGCGGAAGGCAAATCACGTACATGTACGTGATTTTGCCTGTCCGTGCCACCTTGCCGACGTACATCGGCGCGAGGCGGTCGTCAAGTGGTTAATACATTAAACCAATCCTGAAATCTCTCTGGTGTTTTTGGGTGATTCTGCTCTATTTCTGACCAGGATGCAGTTTTTCTGTCATCTGATATATGGAGCTTCTTATGTGCTGTGTTTATATCTAGTATTATATCTGCGGGTTTTGGTACACAGACCTCGATCTTCATACCTCCTACAATCTGAGATAATGTGTGTAGTGTCTGCAAAATCAAACCCACATCCAGATGACCCCCATTATGGATCTGCTTGTTAGATCTCTCTCTGTCCTCATTATCGGCTTCCTCTTCTTCTCCTATATCTGATTCCTGTAAGACAGTCAGTGGATCAGTCATGTTACACATCTCCTCAATATGATGAATCTTCCTGGACAGTTCATCCTTCTTTATTTCCAGCTGCTGGATCATATCAGAGATGGACAGTGAAAGCTTCTCTTCCTCCCTGGACATTTCACTCAGGACCTTCCTCTCCAGGTCTTCCAGCTTTCTCCTGAGGTCAGTGAGCAAGGCGCTAAATCTCTCCGCTGCACCAGCTGCATTTTCATGTACTCTTTTCCTGCTTTCCTGTAGACTCCGGGCTCTTCTCTCAGTCTCCTCTCTCTTAGTGATCAGCTCCTGCAGAACATTTCTCAGCCTCTTCTTCTTCTTTTCAGAGGCCTCATCCAGTATCTCCACCTGATGTCCCCGATGTTCTCCAGCCAAGCTACAGGACACACAGACACAGAGGGAGTCCTCAATGCAATAATACTTCAAGAGCTCCCTATGGATGGAGCATTTCCTGTTCCCCAGAGAGGTGGTGGGTTCAGTCATGACATGTTCTGGTGCCTTGCTGTGGACTATCAGGTGTTTATCACACAAAGAAGCTTCACACATCAGACAAGATTTAACCGCTGGTACAGGAGAGTCCACACAGTAAGTACAGAAGACTCCAGTCTCATCCTGAGTTGGCTGAGTAAAGAGGAAACTCTCCACGATGTTACACAGAGTTATGTTCCTTATCAGTACAGGCCTCTCCACAGACTCTGCTCGGCATTCAGGACAGGAATAAACTCCAGATCCTACCTGTGTATCCAACACCCGATCAATACAGACCCGGCAGAAGTTGTGTCCACATCTCAGTGTTACAGCATCCGTATAAATGTTCAGACAGATAGAACAGTCCAGCAGCTCCTTTCTCACATCTGCAGACGCCATGACTGAGAGCACAGCAAAGAAATGAAAGTGAAAGTCGGACAGAAACCATGAAGATGACAGGGTGACTAAGCTTTGTATTATCATATTTAAAAATCTCAGACACATAAGACGCAGAAGATTAAGCCCTGGTTCACACTAGTGAGACTTGATGCGACTTGCAACACACAATCACATGACAATTGAAATCACATTATTACTTCAATATTATCTCACAGAAGTCGCATCAGCATTAGAAAAGAAGCGACTTTGACGGAGGAGTGTTTTTTTTTTAACCCTCACCTCCCTGGTCATCCTTGCTTTTTAAAAACTTCCTCTCTAGCACATCCCATTTACACCTGAAACACACGTTCCCACTCCCATTTTTATTGTGCGTGCTTTGCATGTGTAAGCACACATTGGGCATAGAGCAGCCTATTCACTTGAATGGGCGGCCCCACGTGCGACAAACATCCCAAAGAATGCTTTTGATCATGGAGTGTCATGTATTTTGGTGCGTTTGTAGCACGTTTTGTCACGAGGCAAAACCAGTATCTGCTAACCATGATTGGTAGGTCATTAACAATTAGCCTGCATTCACATCTAAGCTTTTCCAAACGCTCGGCAACCTGCAAAAATAACATGTGCTTCGCCGCATGTTATGGGAATGCATGACAAACACGTGTCGCATCTGCACATTTCTAAATGGGAGGCAGCCCACACAGAAAACACCTTGCCTTGCCATTAATGCTGCGTTCACATATTCAGTGCGCGTCACCGAAACACAAGTGCGATGTACATTTCCGAAACATGCAGCAAAATGCGTTTTCTGTGCGGATTGCCATGCGGCAGCACTCATGCAGCCCCAGACCATGACACTCCCACCACTATGCTTGACTGTAGGCAAGACACACTTGTCTTTGTACTCCTCACCTGGTTGCTGCCACATACGCTTGACACCATCTGAACCAAATAAGTTTATCTTGGTCTCATCAGACCACAGGACATGGTTCCAGTAATCCATGTCCTAGTGGCTCGTACACGCGATCCGAAGATCGTACGACCGTTTCCACTTAATAGTCGCAAGTAGAAATTGAATAGGTAGATATTCACGAAAATTCTCGTACGACAGAAAAAAAAAAAAAATCAGAAGTGATGTCATGTGTTGTAATGTATTTGTATTGTATTTTCGGAGGACAACTATACTGACTGATCTGGAATCATACGAGAAAAATTTTCGTGCATGTCCGATCGAATAATATCGGATGAACGGTTGTGATTGGCTGTCGAAAGTAGTGTACACACTATCCGTACGATTCTTCCTCGGACGACCATGTTTGTACGATATTCAGATCGTGTGTACGGGCCATTAGTCTGCTTATCTTCAGCAAACCGTTTGTGGGCTTTCTTGTGCATCATCTTTAGAAGAGGCTTCATTCTGGGAAGACAGCCATGCAGACCAATTTGATGCAGTGTGCGGCGTAAGGTCTGAGCACTGACAAGCCGACTCACCCCTTCAACTTCTGCAGCAATGCTGGCAGCACTCATATGTCTATTTCCCAAAGACAACCTCTGGATATGACGCTGAGCACGTGTACTCAACTTCTTTGGCCGACCATGGCGAGGTCTGTTCTGAGTGGAACCTGTCCTGTTAAACCGCTGTATGGTCTTGGCCACCATGCTGCAGCTCAGTTTCAGGGTCTTGGCAATCTTCTTATAGCCCAGGCCAGTGATGGCGAACCTTGGCACCCCAGATGTTTTGGAACTACATTTCCCAAGATGCTCATGCACTCTGCAGTGTAGTTGAGCATCATGGGAAATGTAGTTCCAAAACATCTGGGGTGCCAAGGTTCGCCATCACTGGCCTAGGCCATCTTTATGTAGAGCAACAATTCTTTTTTTCAGATCCTCAAAGAGTTCTTTGCTATGAGATGCCATGTTGAACTTCCAGTGATCAATATGAGAGAGTGAGAGCGATAACACCAAATTTAACACACCTGCTCCTCATTCACACCTGAGACCTTGTAACACAACGAGTCACATGACACCGGGGAGGGAAAATAGCTAATTGGGCCCAATTTGGACATTTTCACTTAGGGGTGTACTCACTTTTGTTGCCAGCGGTTTAGACATTAATGGCTGTGTGTTGAGTTATTTTGAGGGGACAGCACATTTACACTGTTATACAAGCTGTACACTCACTACATTATATTGTAGCAAAGTGCCATTTCTTCATTGTCACGTAAAAAGAGAACAAAATATTTACAAAAATGTGGAGGGGTGTACTCACTTTTGTGAGATACTGTAACAGGTTGTCACATTCATTAACTACGTGGTCAATATTCTCTAAAAGAGTGTTTCCACTCGCCCTGTGAAGAGGTTACTAGACTACCCAGGCACACAATTCTCTTCAAACTCTTCTAAAGAGAAGATACGGATGAACATGACTGTATGAATCCAGCTGGTCCAAGCAGCCAAGGATAAAGAGGATGACACCTAACAGGCTGGCACATTCATTTAACATGTGGTCAATACACTCCAAAGGAGTTGTTTCCACTCACCCTGTGAAGGGACAGGATCCAGGAAATTGGCACGTCTCCTAGCTGGCCTGAATAAACTTTGGACTGTCCATCCTGCTCTGCTGAGATGTGGTCCCTGTGTTCACCTGCTAAATGCATCATCTATCAGGGAGCCCCTCGGCTGGTTTCTGGGATGGCATATGAGGTGTAAATCACTTTCAGTGGGGAAGCAGTGCAAAATCATGGCTGATGTGGACACATTCCTTATTACTGGGATACTGAGCTTCCTTGTGGATGAGGCACTGTACTGCTACTTAATAGTCATTGAACAAGCTCACTGTTTTTTGCCTTCCTTCTGTTTGTGCAGGAAAACAAATGCCAACCCCTAATAAAGACCAAAGATCAACGCCACAAGAGAAGATAGGGGGCAGTGCCAATCTGCTTCCCAGGCACACAATCCTCTTCAGACTCTTCCAAAGAGGAAGATTTGGCTGAACCCGACTGTATGAATCCTGCTTTGTTCAAGCAGTCAGTGATAAAGATTACGAGGTCCAAAAAGGTTGTCACAATTCATTAAGCACGTAGTCAAGACGCTCCAAAAGGAGTCGTTTTCACTCATTCCTTCAAGAACCAGTCAACTAGTCTGAGAACTTTCCCAGGCTAATCAACCCTCCTCAGACTATCAAAGAAGATGCAGATGAGCATGACTGTATGGATCTTGCTTTGTTCAAGCAGTCAGTGATTAAGATTATGTTGAACACCATTGTCACAATTCATTAAGCATGTGGTTAAAACACTCCAAATGAGTTGTTTGAACTCACCTTGCGCCCCAGTCTCCAGCCACCCCCCCCCCCCCTATGTAGAATGGATAGATTCATGCATTGCATGAATCTATCCATGGCCATCTCTGCCACCCCCTTTTTAGGATGCCGGGCGCCCGAATTTTTTGAAGGACCCGATTAGAGCCATAGGCTCTAATAGGTGGACTCGGAGCGCAGAGCTTTGCGCTCGGAGTTCACCCAGGTGTGTTAGAAAAGCAAATGAATATTTGCTTTTCTAACACTGAACCGCCTCTCAGCCAATCAGGTAGTGTGGGTCTGATACCCCTCACCTGATTGGCTGAAAGGACAGGCGCTGCTATTGGACACCTAGCAGGAAGCAGGAAGACGAGACACATGGACGACACAGCTCGCCCCTGCCCGACCCGCCACCAAGATGGAGTAAGTGCTGGTCAGACAGTGGGCAGAGGTCACAGTGGCTGCATTTGATGGGGCACATTGGCGGCATTTGATGGCAAAGTGGCTGCGTTTGATGGGGCATAATGGCGGCATTTCATGAGGCATAATGGCGGCATTTCATGGGAACAGTGGCTGCAATTGATGTTTTTTTTCAGTATGTTTGCGCACCCCCAAAAAATTTTGAGCACCAACCGCAACTGGTGGTCACACCAAATATTGATATTATTTTGATTTAATTTTGATTATTTTCTCTTCTGCTCATTTAGTTTCCATTTTGTTTATCTTTATCAATTAACTATTAACACTTCTGTTTCTGAAAGCATTCTTCATTTACAGCATTTATTCACACCTGCCAAAAAACATTTGTACAGTACTATACATATTTGAAACATAAGTGAACCTGCTTTCTGGTTTTACAGATGGGCCTCTAGGTTTTCACTTCGCCTCTTCAGAGTAAAAAGTGTCCATTTAAAAGAAAAAGAAACAAATCAATTATTTTAGGATTGTTTTATTATACACAGCAGTTGTACCGAAGCAATAAATGCTAGATCTGACACTGCCATCTACTGGTTAGCTTTGAGTGTTGTCTCAACAAAATAGTTTTTCAAAACAAAATGCAAATTAAAGCTGGGAACAAGAAAGAGGAATACAAAAAAAATCTCTCAACATTTCAAAATCTAAAAATAATTTAAGGGCGAAATGTGATTGGTTATTGATTGATGACCAATTCTTTTCTTACATATATATATATTTTTAGCGCATTTTAAATGAGTTTTTGGTGCATTTTCTGGATTCCTATGTCCCAGTATGTGAAACTTGGACATGCACTCAAAAAATGCACCAGAATGGACCACAAGTGTTTTTTGATGCATTTTCCATTCATTTAAATGGGGAGGTGTGTTTTTGATGCACTTTGTTTAGTGTTCCAAGTAATCTTCTAGCAAAAAAAAAATACAGATTTTTACTTGTAAAAACGCACCACACCCACTGCACATTGGCGTGAAGAGTTTCATGGATTTAAAGGGATACATTTTTCAAGCAGTTTTGTTCTGCTTTCTAAACACCAAAAGCACATCAAAACTGAACAGTGTGATAGGGCCCTTAGTGTCAAGTCCATTTACACAGTATTCTTTTTTTTACATTATATCTGCAACTTTATGATCACTTTAAAGTTTTTGCAGGGTTCCCTTGAAACTTTAAACATTTCAAGATTTCCCCAAAGTGAAAAGGTTGTGAAAAGCTGTGGTAGGGAGTGCCGACCCGTACGGATCTAGAAAGAGGTAGTGCTGGGCTTTCTTATTACAAAGCTCAGCATTCTTTACACTCTAAATAAAAACCAAATGAATGTGTTTTATCTAAGAAATGAAAAAATGATATAAAAGATTAGTAGATACATTTCTAAACTTTGAAAGAATCAACTATTATCAATAAGATGATTTGGGGGATTTAACATTTCCCTTAGTAACCTGTATTCTCCAGTTGCTGCTTTGCCCCCTACAAATAATGTATTGCCCCTATTGGCAGGAGTGTTCAGCTGCTCCATGTTCCCCACTCCAGAAAATGCCATCAGCTGACTCTCAGAAGGGTGATCAATGGAAAGAAAAGCAATGGTGGATGTATTTTTTACCAGGAGAATGACAAAACTCAAACAAATAAATATATTGTAACATATCTGAAATCTATGCTGGAGCTAATATTTACTGATCTGATCAATGTCTGCGATAGCGAGTCAGGATCACCAATCTGTAATGTTACTAACATACAGATTTCTTACATCTGATTTTTCTGGCTATTTAGAATTCTCACCCAACTGTCTACATACACATTGTTCACCTTTCTCCAGTACACACATAACACAGCATGGAGGGGCTCTGTAAAGGTGGCTGTGAAGGTGTGGAGGAGTCTGATTGGCTCAGAGAGCTCATAAAAGGACAGCTGTCCAGCTTCATAATCCAGAGAGATCCTGACTCGTTTACTGAAATCCTTAGACTGCAATTGGATCTCTTTACTGTCATGTATTACTGCTAATGTATTCTTTTCCCAACGCAAGGCCCAAGACTTGTTGTTTTCACCAATACTTGACTGATCACCTTCTCTCTCTATACTGGGATAACACATCCCTATCCTCCACCATGCTATTTTGCTGCAATCAGTGTCCCAGTAATACCGCCCTGATGTAAAACTGTTGCTGCTTAATACATTATTATAACTCTGAAATCTCTCTGGTGTTTTTGGGCGATTCTGATTTGTTTCTGACCAGGATGCAGTTTTTCTGTCATCTGATATATGGAGCTTATTATGTGCTGTGTTTATATCTAGTATTATATCTGCAGGTTTTGGTACACAGACCTCGATCTTCATACCTCCTACAATCTGAGATAATGTGTGTAATGTCTGCAAAATCAAACCCACATCCAGATGACCCCCATTATGGATCTGCTTGTCATATCTCTCTCTGTCCTCATTATCGGCTTCCTCTTCTTCTCCTATATCTGATTCCTGTAAGACAGTCAGTGGATCAGTCATGTTACACATCTCCTCAATGTGATGAATCTTCCTGGACAGTTCATCCTTCTTTATTTCCAGCTGCTGGATCATATCAGAGATGGACAGTGAAAGCTTCTCTTCCTCCCTGGACATTTCACTCAGGACCTTCCTCTCCAGGTCTTCCAGCTTTCTCCTGAGGTCAGTGAGCAAGGCGCTAAATCTCTCTCCCTCACCAGCTACATTTTCTTGTACTCTTTTCCTGCGTTCCTGCAGACTCTGGGCTCTTCTCTCAGTCTCCTCTCTCTTAGTGATCAGCTCCTGCAGAACATTTCTCAGTCTCTTCTTCTTCTTTTCAGAAGCCTTATCCAGTATCTCCACCTGATGTCCCCGATGTTCTCCAGCCAAGCTACAGGACACACAGACACAGAGGGAGTCCTCAATGCAATAATACTTCAAGAGCTCCCTATGGATGGAGCATTTCCTGTTCCCCAGAGAGGTGGTGGGTTCAGTCATGACATGTTCTGGTGCCTTGCTGTGGACTATCAGATGTTTATCACACAGAGAAGCTTCACACATCAGACAAGATTTAACAGCCGGTACAGGAGAGTCCACACAGTAAGTACAGAAGACTCCAGTCTCATCCTGAGTTGGCTGAGTAAAGAGGAAACTCTCCACGATGTTACACAGAGTTATGTTCCTTATCAGTACAGGCCTCTCCACAGACTCTGCTCGGCATTCAGGACAGGGATAAACTCCAGATCCTACCTGTGTATCCAACACCCGATCAATACAGACCCGGCAGAAGTTGTGTCCACATCTCAGTGTTACAGGATCCGTATAAATGTTCAGACAGATAGAACAGTCCAGCAGCTCCTTTCTCACATCTGCAGACGCCATGGCTAAAAGTATAGCAAAGAAATAAAAGTGAAAGTCTGACAGAAACCATGAAAAGGACAGGGTGACTAAGCTTTGCATTATGATATTTAAAAGTCACAAAAGACACATTTAAATGGCAGAAGGTTAAGCCCTGGTTCACACTAGTGAGACTTAAGATGTGACTTGGAACACACAGAATCGAATGACAATTGAAATCACATTATGTTTAATGGTGGCAGTTCCAATCAGTGTGGCTCAAGACCTTGCGTCTTAAAAAGGGTTCCTGCACTACTTTGGTGCTCTCCCAGTGCGACTTGGCCCCATAGACTTCAATATTATCTCACAGAAGTCGCATCAGCATTAGAAAAGAAGCGACTTTGACGGATGAGTGTTTTTTTTTTTAACCCTCACCTCTCCTCCCTGGTCATCCTTGCTGTCTAAAAACTTCCTCTCTAGCACATCCCATTTACACCTGAAACAGACGTTCCCACTCCTTTTTTATTTTGCGTGCTTTTGCTTTTGATCATGGAGTGTCATGCATTTTGGCGCGTTTGTAGCACGTTTTGTCACGAGGCAAAACACGCATCTGCTAACCATGATTGGTATGTCATTAACAATTAGCCTGCATTCACATCTGAGCTTTTCCAAACGCTCGGCAACCAGCAAAAATAACATGTGCTTTGCCGCATGTTATGGGAATGCATGACAAACACGTGTCGCATCTGCACATTTCTAAATGAGAGGCAGCCCACACAGAAAACACCTTGCCTTGCCATTTATGCTGCGTTCACATATTCAGTGCGGGTCACCGAAACGCGACGTACATTTCCAAAACATGCAGCAAAATGCGTTTTCTGTGCGGATTGCCATGCGGCAGCACTCATGCAACCCCAGGCCATGACACTCCCACCACCATGCTTGACTGTAGGCAAGACACACTTGTCTTTGTACTCCTCACCTGGTTGCCGCCACATACGCTTGACACCATCTTAACCAAATAAGTTTATCTTGGTCTCATCAGACCACAGGGCATGGTTCCAGTAATCCATGTCCAAATGGCTCGTACACGCGATCCGAATATCGTACGACAGATCGTACGACCGTTTCCACTTAATAGTCGCAAGTAGAAATTAAAATCGGTAGATAAAGTCACGAAAATTCTCGTACGACAGAAAAAAGAAAAATAATAATCAGAAGTGATGTCATGTGTTGTAATGTATTTGTATTGTATTTTCGGACGACAACTATATTGACTGATCTGGAATCGTACGAGGAAAATTTTCGTGCATGTCCGATCGAATAATATCGGATGAACGGTCGTGATCGGTTGTCGAAAGTAGTGTACACACTGACAAGCTGACTCACCCCTTCAACTTCTGCAGAAATGCTGGCAGCACTCATATGCCTATTTCCCAAAGACAACCTCTGGATATGACGCTGGGCACGTGTACTCAACTTCTTTGGTCGACCATGGCGAGGTCTGTTCTTAGTGGAACCTGTCCTGTTAAACCACTGTATGGTCTTGGCCACCATGCTGCAGCTCAGTTTCAGGGTCTTGGCAATCTTCTTATAGCCTAGGCCATCTTTATGTAGAGCAACAATTCTTTTTTTCAGATCCTCAGAGAGTTCTTTGCTATGAGATACCGAGTTGAACTTCCAGTGATCAGTGAGTGAGAGCGATAACACCAAATTTAACACACCTGCTCCTCATTCACACCTGAGACCTTGTAACACTAACGAGTCACATGACACCGGGGAGGGAAAATAGCTAATTGGGCCCAATTTGGATATTTTCACTTAGGGGTGTACTCACTTTTGTTTCCAGCGGTTTAGACATTAACGGCGGTGTGTTGAGTTATTTTGAGTGGACAGAAAATTTACACTGTTATACAAGCTGTACACTCACTAGTTTACATTGTAGCGAAGTGCCATTTCTTCAGTGTTGTCACGTGAAAAGATAACAAAATATTTACAAAAATGTGAGGGGTGTACTCACTTGTGAGATACTGTAACAGGTTGTCACATTCATTCACATTCACTACGTGGTCAATATACTCTAAAAGAGTGTTTCCACTCGCCCTGTGAAGAGGTTACTAGTCTACCCAGGCACACAATTCTCTTCAAACTCTTCTAAAGAGAAGATACGGATGAACGTGACTGTATGAATCCAGCTGGTTCAAGCAGCCAAGGATAAAGAGGATGACACCTAACAGGCTGGCACATTCATTTAACATGTGGTCAATACACTCCAAAGGAGTTGTTTCCACTCACCCTGTGAAGGGACAGGATCCAGGAAATTGGCACGTCTCCTACCTGGCCTGAATAAACTTCGGACTGTCCATCCTGCTCTGCTGAGATGTGGTCCCTGTGTTCACCTGCTAAATGCATCATCTATCAGGGAGCCCCTCTGCTGGTTTCTGGGATGGCATATGAGGTGTAAATCACTTTCAGTGGGGAAGCAGTGCAAAATCATGGCTGATGTGGACACATTCCTTATTACTGGGATACTGAGCTTCCTTGTGGATGAGGCACTGTACTCCTGCTTAATAGTCATTGAACAAGTCCACTGTTTTTTACCTTCTTTGTTTGTGCAGGAAAACAAATGCCAACCCCTAATAAAGACCAAAGACCAACGCCACAAGAGAGAGAAGATAGGGGGCAGTGCCAATCTGCTTCCCAGGCACACAGTCCTTTTCAGACTCTTCCAAAGAGGAAGATGTGGCTATACCCGACTGTAGGAATCCTGCTTTGTTCAAGCAGTCAGTAAGAAAGATTACGAGAACCAAAAAGGTTGTCACAATTCATTAAGCACGTAGTCAAGACGCTCCAAAAGGAGTCGTTTTCACTCATTCCTTCAAGAACCAGTCAACTAGTCTCAGAACTTTCCCAGGCTAATCAACCCTCCTCAGACTCTATCAAAGAAGATGGAGATGAGCATGACTGTATGGATCTTGCTTTGTTCAAGCAGTCAGTGATTAAGATGATGTTGAACACCATTGTCACAATTCATTAAGCATGTGGTTAAGACACTCTAAATGAGTTGTGTGAACTCACCTTGCGCCCCAGTCTCCAGCCACCCCCCCCCCCCTATGTAGAATGGATAGATTCATGCATTGCATGAATCTATCCATGGCCATCCCTTCCACCCCCTTTTTAGGATGCCGGGCGCCTGAATTTTTTGAAGGACCTGATTAGAGCCATAGGCTCTAATAGGTGGACTCGGAGCGCAGAGCATTGCGCTCGGAGTCCACCCAGGTGTGTTAGAAAAGCAAAATGAATATTTGCTTTTCTAACACTGAACTGCCTCTCAGCCAATCAGGTAGCGTGGGTCTGATACCCAGGCGCTGCTATTGGACACCTAGCAGGAAGCAGGAAGACGAGACACATGGACGACACAGCTCGCCCCTGCCCGACCCGCCACCAAGATGGTGTAAGTGCTGGTCAGACAGTGGGCAGGGGTCACAGTGGCTGCATTTGATGGGGCACATTGGCGGCATTTGATGGCAAAGTGGCTGCGTTTGATGGGGCATAATGGCGGCATTTCATGGGGCATAATGGCGGCATTTCATGGCAACAGTGGCTGCAATTGATGTTTTTTTTTCAGTATATTTGTTTGCGCACCCCCAAAAAATTTTGAGCACCAACCGCCACTGGTGGTCACACTAAATATTGATATTATTTTGATTTAATTTTGATTATTTTCTCTTCTGCTCATTTAGTTTCCATTTTGTTAATTGATAAAAATAAACTATTAACACTTCTGTTTCTGAAAGCATTCTTCATTTACAGCATTTATTCACACCTGCCTAAAACATTTGCACAGTTTTATACATATTTGAAACATAAATGAACCTGCTTTCTGGTTTTACAGATGGGCCCCTAGGTTTTCACTTCGCCTCTTCAGAGTAAAAAAAGTGTCAATTTAAAAGAAAAAGAAACAAATTAATTATTTTAGGATTGTTTTATTATACACAGCAGTTGTACGGAAGCAATAAATGCTAGATCTGACACTGCCATCTACTGGTTAGCTTTGAGTGTTGTCTCAACAAAATAGATTTTCAAAACAAAATGCAAATTAAAGCTGGGAACAAGAAAGAGAAAAACAAAAAAAAAACGCTCAACATTTCAAAATCTAAAAATAATTTAAGGGCGAAATGTGATTGGTTATTGATTGATGGCTAATTCTTTTCTTACACATTGCATTTCCTGGTAGGGAAGCAATTCTGAACCAGAGTTCTGTGGGACCGCAGGGTTCATACAGAGGTTGTTACGGGTTCCTTGAATAGTGAGCATTGGCAAAATTTCCACAGATCACCTTTTCCATCATCCTCCAGTGTGAGGGATCACTAAAATGTTCACTGTCTGCTGTTCTTTTCTTGGTACTAGTTCCTTCATAATAGTTTTAAGAATAATACGGAAAATAATTTTCCTGTATAGAACAGAGTGGCATAAGACCTACCTTAGGGTCCTTTTACACTGCTGTGCTTAAAACTGGGGTATATATTTTTAGCGCATTTTAAATTAGTTTTTGGTGCATTTTCTGGATTCCTGTCTCCCTGTATGTGAAACTTGGACATGCACTCAAAAAATGCACCAGAATGCACCACGAGTGTTTTTTTTATGCATTTTCCATTCATTTAAATGGGGAGGTGTGTTTTTGGTGCACTTTGTTTTGGAGTTCCAAGTAATTTTCTAGCAAAAAAAAAAAAATACAGATTTTTACTTGTAAAAACGCACCACACCCACTGCACATTGGCGTGAAGAGTTTCATGGATTTAAAGGGATACATTTTTTATGCAGTTTTGTTCTGCTTTCTAAACACCAAAAGCACATCAAAACTGATCAGTGTGATAGGGCCCTTAGTGTCAAGTCCATTTACACTGTATTCTTTTTTTTTTTTTTTTACATTATATCTGCAACTTTATGATCACTTGAAATGTCTAAGGTTTCAAGGGAACCCTGCAAAAACTTTAAAGATTTCCCCAAAAGTGAAAAGGTTGTGAAAAGCTGTGCTAGGGAGTGCCGACGACCCGTATGGATCTAGAAAGAGGTAGTGCTGGGCTTTCTTATTACAAAGCTCAGCATTCTTTACACTCTAAATGAAACACAAAATGAATGTGTTTTATCTAAGCAATGAAAAAATGATATAAAAGATTAGTAGATACATTCCTAAACTTTGAAAGAATCAACTATTATCAATAAGATGATTTGGGGGATTTAACATTTCCCTTAGTAACCTGTATTCTCCAGTTGCTGCTTTGCCCCCTACAAATAATGTATTGCCCCTATTGGCAGGAGTGTTCAGCTGCTCCATGTTCCTCACTCCAGAAAATGCCATCAGCTGACTCTCAGAAGGGTGATCAATGGAAAGAAAAGCAATGGTGGATGTATTTTTTACCAGGAGAATGACAAAACTTAAACAAATAAATATTTTAACATATCTGAAATCTATGCTGGGGGGTGGAACTAATATTTACTGATCTGATCAATGTCTGAGATAGCGAGTCAGGATCACCAATCTGTGATGTTACTAACATACAGATTTCTTACATCTGATTTTTCTGGCCATTTAGAATTCTCACCCAACTGTCTACATACACATTGTTCACCTTTCTCCAGTACACACATAACACAGCATGGAGGGGCTCTGTAAAGGTGGCGGTGAAGGTGTGGAGGGGTCTGATTGGCTCAGAGAGATCATAAAAGGACAGCTGTCCAGCTTCATAACCCAGAGAGATCCTGACTCGTTTACTGAAAGGAGGTAATTGGATCTCTTTACTGTCATGTATTACTGCTAATGTATTCTTTTCCCAACGCAAGCCCCAAGACTTGTTGTTTTCACCAATATGCGACTGATCGCCTGCTCTCTCTATACTGGGATAACACATCCCTATCCTCCACCCTGCTGCTTTGCTGAAATCAGTGTCCCAGTAATACCGCCCTGATGTAAAACTGTTGCTGCTTAATACATTATTACAACGCTGAAATCTCTCTGGTGTTTTTGGGCGATTCTGATTTGTTTCAGACCAGAATGCAGTTTTTCTGTCATCTGATATATGGAGCTTATTATGTGCTGTGTTTATATCTAGTATTATATCTGCAGGTTTTGGTACATAGACCTCGATCTTTATACCTCCTACAATCTGAGATAATGTGTGTAATGTCTGCAAAATCAAACCCACATCCAGATGACCCCCATTATGGATCTGCTTGTCATATCTCTCTCTGTCCTCATTATCGGCTTCCTCTTCTCCTATATCTGATTCCTGTAAGACAGTCAGTGGATCAGTCATGTTACACATCTCCTCAATGTGATGAATCTTCCTGGACAGTTCATCCTTCTTTATTTCCAGCTGCTGGATCATATCAGAGATGGACAGTGAAAGCTTCTCTTCCTCCCTGGACATTTCACTCAGGACCTTCCTCTCCAGGTCTTCCAGCTTTCTCCTGAGGTCAGTGAGCAAGGCGCTAAATCTCTCCGCTGCACCAGCTGCATTTTCATGTACTCTTTTCCTGTGTTCCTGCAGACTCCGGGCTCTTCTCTCAGTCTCCTCTCTCTTAGTGATCAGCTCCTGCAGAACATTTCTCAGTCTCTTCTTCTTCTTTTCAGAGGCCTCATCCAGTATCTCCACCTGATGTCCCCGATGTTCTCCAGCCAAGCTACACGACACACAGACACAGACGGAGTCCTCAATGCAATAATACTTCAAGAGCTCCCTATGGATGGAGCATTTCCTGTTCCCCAGAGAGGTGGTGGGTTCAGTCATGACATGTTCTGGTGCCTTGCTGTGGACTATCAGGTGTTTATCACACAAAGAAGCTTCACACATCAGACAAGATTTAACAGCCGGTACAGGAGAGTCCACACAGTAAGTACAGAAGACTCCAGTCTCATACTGAGTTGGCTGAGTAAAGATGAAACTCTCCACGATGTTACACAGAGTTATGTTCCTTATCAGTACAGGCCTCTCCACAGACTCTGCTCGGCATTCAGGACAGGAATAAACTCCAGATCCTACCTGTGTATCCAACACCCGATCAATACAGACCCGGCAGAAGTTGTGTCCACATCTCAGTGTTACAGGATCCGTATAAATGTTTAGACAGATAGAACAGTCCAGCAGCTCCTTTCTCACATCTGCAGACGCCATGGCTAAAAGTATAGCAAAGAAATGAAAGTGAAAAGTCTGACAGAAACCATGAAAAGGACAGGGTGACTAAGCTTTGTATTATGATATTTAAAAATCACAAAGACACATAAGACGCAGAAGATTAAGCCCTGGTTCACACTAGTGAGACTTATGATGCGACTTGCAACACAGAATCGCATGACAATTGAAATCACATTATTACTTCAATATTATCTCACAGAAGTCTCATCAGCATTAGAAAAGAAGCAACTTTGACGGATGAGTGTTTTTTTTTTTTAACCCTCACCTCTCCTCCCTGGTCATCCTTGCTGTCTAAAAACTTCCTCTCTAGCACATCCCATTTACACCTGAAACACACGCTCCCACTCCCATTTTTTATTGTGCGTGCTTTGCATGTGTAAGCACACATTGGGCAAAGAGCAGCCTATTCACTTAAATGGGCGGCCCCACGTGCGACAAACATCCCAAAGAATGCTTTTGATCATGGAGTGTCATGTGTTTTGGCGCGTTTGTAGCACGTTTTTGTCAAGAGGCAAAACACGCATCTGCTAACCAAACGCTCGGCAACCTGCAAAAATAACATGTGCTTTGCCACATGTAATGGGAATGCATGACAAACACGTGTCGCATCTGCACATTTCTAAATGGGAGGCAGCCCACACAGAAAACACCTTGCCTTGCCATTTATGCTGCGTTCACATATTCAGTGCAGGTCACCGAAACGCAAGTGCGACGTACATTTCCGAAACATGAGGCAAAATGCGTTTTCTGTGCAGATTGCCATGCGGCAGCACTCCTGCAACCTCAGACCATGACACTCCCACCACCATGCTTGACTGTAGGCAAGACACACTTGTCTTTGTACTCCTCACCTGGTTGCCGCCACACACGTTTGACACCATCTGAACCAAATAAGTTTATCTTGGTCTCATCACACCACAGGACATGGTTCCAGTAATCCATGTCCTAATGGCTCGTACACGCGATCTGAATATCGTACGACCATTTCCACTTAATAGTCGCAAGTAGAAATTGAATAGGTAGATAAAGTCACGAAAATTCTCGTACGACAGAAAAAAAAAATAATCATAAGTGCTGTCATGTGTTGTAATGTATTTGTATTGTATTTTCGGACGACAACTATACTGACTGACCTGGAATCGTACAAGGAAAATTTTCGTGCATGTCCGATCGAATAATAAAATCGGTTGAACGGTCGTGATCGGTTGTCAAAAGTAGTGTGCACACGATCCGAAAATCGTACAATTCTTCCTCAGGCGACAGTGTTCGTACCATATTCAGATCGTGTGTATGGGCCATTAGTCTGCTTGTCTTCGGCAAACTGTGGGCTTTCTTGTGCATCATCTTTAGAAGAGGCTTCATTCTGGGAAGACAGCCATGCAGACCAATTTGATGCAGTGTGCGGCGTAAGGTCTGAGCACTGACAAGCCGACTCACCAATTCAACTTCTGCAGCAATGCTGGCAGCACATATAGGCCTATTTCCCAAAGACAACCTCTGGATATGACGCTGAGGTCGTGCACTCAACTTCTTTGGTCGGACATGGCGAGGTCTGTTTTGAGTGGAACCTGTCCTGTTAAACCGCTGTATGGTCTTGGCCACCGTGCTGCAGCTCAGTTTCACGGTCTTGGCAATCTTCTTATAGCCTAGGCCATCTTTATGTAGAGCAATAATTCTTTTTTTTAGATCCTCAAAGAGTTCTTTGCTATGAGATGCCATGTTGAACTTCCAGTGATCAGTAAGAGAGTGAGAGCGATAACACCAAATTTAAACACACCTGCTCCTCATTCACACCTGAGACCTTGTAACACTAATGAGTCACATGACACCGGGGAGGGAAAATAGCTAATTGGGCCCAATTTGGACATTTTGACTTAGGGGTGTACTCACTTTTGTTGCCAGCGGTTTAGACATGAATGGCTGTGTGTTGAGTTTTTTGAGGGGACAGAAAATTTACACTGTTATACAAGCTGTACACTCAGTACTTTACATTGTAGCAAAGTGCCATTTCTTCAGTGTTGTCACGTGAAAAGATAACAAAATATTTACAAAAATGTGAGGGGTGTACTCACTTTTGTGAGATACTGTAACAGGTTGTCATATTCATTAAATACGTGGTCAATATACTCTAAAAGAGTGTTTCCACTCGCCCTGTGAATAGGTTAATAGTCTACCCAGGCACACAATTCTCTTCAAACTCTTCTAAAGAGAAGATACGGATGAACGTGACTGTATGAATCCAGCTGGTTCAAGCAGCCAAGGATAAAGATGATGACACCCAACAGGCTGGCACATTCATTTAACATGTGGTCAATACACTCCAAAGGAGTTGTTTCCACTCACCCTGTGAAGGGACAGGATCCAGGAAATTGGCACGTCTCCTACCTGGCCTGAATAAACTTCGGACTGTCCATCCTGCTCTGCTGAGATGTGGTCCCTGCGTTCACCTGCTAAATGCATCATCTATCAGGGAGCCCCTCTGCTGGTTTCTGGGATGGCATATGAGGTGTAAATCACTTTCAGTGGGGAAGCAGTGCAAAATCATGGCTGGCGTGGACACATTCCTTATTACTGGGATACTGAGCTTCCTTGTGGATGAGGCACTGTACTGCTGCTTAATAGTCATTGAACAAGTCCACTGTTTTTTACCTTCTGTTTGTGCAGGAAAACAAATGCCAACCCCTAATAAAGACAAAAGATCAACGCCACAAGAGAGAAGATAAGGGGCAGTGCCAATCTGCTTCCCAGGCACACAGTCCTCTTCAGACTCTTCCAAAGAGGAAGATGTGGCTGAACCTGACTGTATGAATCCTGCTTTGTTCAAGCAGTCAGTGATAAAGATTACGAGGTCCAAAAAGGTTGTCACAATTCATTAAGCATATAGATAAGACGCTCTAAAAAGGAGTCGTTTTCACTCATTCCTTCAAGAACCGGTCAACTAGTCTGAGAACTTTCCCAGGCTAATCAACCCTCCTCAGACTCTATCAAAGAAGAGACAGATGAGCATCAGTGGCGTCTCCAGCTTTCATATTTAGGGGGGGCACATGGGGGGACAGGGACAAAAATAGGGGGGCAATATAAAATGCAAATATATATATATATATATTAAATATATATAGATAGATATCTATGTCTTGCCACCGGGGCCCTGGTGTTCTGTCACTGTGTGGTTCCCCAGCCTCCTCTTGTTGTCCTGCCCCTGCTATTGACAGCGCTGGTCTGGCATTTCTTGGAATTTACAGGCTGGTTCTCCTGTCCTAAGGACGGGAGAAATCAGTCTGTTTTTTCAGTAACTGAGAGTCCTGGTGGAGTCCTTCCTGCAACTCGCTCTTCTCCCTGCCAATGAGGATGCAGGGGAAGGAGCAGATCGGGCGGCCGTGGTTGTGTGAGCGCTCGCATTATGCAGTGTCAGCGAGCAGAGGGAGGGGGGAGGAATCACCCGCAGGAGCTGACTGGGGACGTTCTCCCTCTCAATAGAGACTGTGTTACCCCAGTGGTGGCCCGAGTAAGATGCGGCACATCCGATATGAATACAAACAAAAATAAATGTTTTTTTTTTTTTTTTACAAAAGGCAATTAAAAAAAAAATAAAAATTTTTTTTGGGGGGGCACATGGTGGGGCCCAGCATAATGTTGGGGGGGGGGGGGTGGGTCGCCATTGATGAGCATGACTGTATGGATCTTGCTTTGTTCAAGCAGTCAGTGCTTAAGATAATGTTGAACACCATTGTCACAATTCATTAAGCATGTGGTTAAGACACTCTAAATGAGTTGTTTGAACTCACCTTGCGCCACCATCTCCAGCCACCCCCCCCCCCCCCCCCCCCCTATGTAGAATGGATAGATTCAAGCATTGTATGAATCTAGAAACAAAACAAAATTGCGCTTGGAAAAAATTAGATATCAGTGAAGAAACAAAAAAATATGGAAATAAAATGACACCTTAGTACAAGTATCAAAAATTAAAGTTCAGTAAGCTGCGGTTAAAAGTGGGGCCCACCAACAGAATAAATAAGAACAAGAAAACCGCGCTAAATATGAGTCCAAATGGCATTCAGTGAAATTAAGTTCAATTAAGTCCAGAGTAACACAATAAATCCTTCTGAGTGATAAAGTAAAACCAATTGAGTGATGAAGTGAAAACAACTGTGTGGTGAACTGCTTACCAGAACGTAAGCCAAGTCAGACAGATGGCTTAAAACCCAGCCTGGGCCTTTCGGAGCACTCCAAGATGGGCAGAATCCGTCAAGCTCATGCAGCAGAACGGGTCCACATAAATTTGGCAAATAAAAATACAAAAACCATAGCGTGATACTGACAAAAATATGTTATTTCAAAAAAAAAAGGAAAGTGTTCACACAAGATAATCATGTAAATCATAAATGCACCCTGCATGCATAGCAAATCCAGGGGCGTGGAGAAGATAAAGAAGGTGACATGCAGCATGCAATAGGTGGTATCCTTAGAAGTAGGATATAAAACATCAAATATATCTGTTTACCAGAAATACATTTGGACAAGCAGACACAAGTCAAAGCAGGGAGAACACCCGGTGCACAGACACAAGAGGCCGCTTACCAGATGGTAAACTGGTGAGAGTATAATCAGCGGTAGGCTTATAGCCTCTGTGTAACCCAGAATAACCTATAGGGGTTCCTGCTCACCAGAAGAACGACTGGAAAAGGCCAAAAACGAAACAGTGGCGGAGTCACCGCGATCCCGTCCTGGCAGGCTCTTCGCAAGCTCGGATGGTGTTAAATTCAAAGAGGAGAAGCAGCCAATAGTGTAATAAAGTTACGACTCCAATTTATTAAAAAACAAAACACTTACACTTAAAAAACGAAAATCAGCAATGCCGGCCGGCACTCAGACAGCTCCCGTCCACAATAGGGCAAACGTGGTGACGTCAGCACGTCCCTCCCAGACGCGTTTCGTCACAGGTTGACGTTCTCAATGGGGAACGGGCAGCGCGCTGAGCCACCACATTATAAGCAGACACCAAGCCTCGCTCTGGGACCAAATAGGAGAAACACAGAACGCCATCTTAGGTGTGGGCATAGGTATTGGAAAGTTACGGGAATAGCAGCGAATTAACGTCAGCCAATTCCCGTCACTTCTCAGGTGATTTAGACACATAAAAGGTGAGGCACTTAACACTAAAATTAAATAGGAAATAATAAAAATTGACGCCCTCTGTCGGCAGAGGGCGGGCCTCAATTGTTAAGTAAAAAGGGACCAATCTGAGTGACCAGATATGCATATCGAAAGAAGAACAATATCCCCAATAGTGGACAACATCCAGGTTGTGACTCCAGACATTCTACCATATAGGAGAAAGACAATTTAAAGTTGGCCGATTTAGGGCACACAGCTCTATTAAGTCATACAAAAATGATAACATATAGATAACAAGCAGTAGGACAAAATAAGTGCCTTATATATTATTAAAGGGATGAGCCTATACCTTATAAATAACATGATTGGAATAAAAAACTTAGCTTAACATAATGAGCCCCCTAAACCGCGGATTGCATTTATAGACACATATTGGTAATGCAATTGATCTCCTAAGGTGTGGGGGGTAATAAAGTTTGAAGTTTTAAAATTAAATGAAAATATGTATATATAAAAAAAAATTATAGATTACTATATCCTCAAGGAAAAAAAAAACTTATAAGGGAACCACCAGAGTCTAAGGCCAGTGGTATTGAGGCCACCTCTACATGGTGCCTTTGTATACAAAGAACATAAAAATCCAGACGGGACCCTACCAGGGGCCCAACCAGACCAGCCAAAAACGCCATCCTAAAGACGGCTAAAAAGTTAATTTTAAAATAAAAAATAAAATTTAAGGATAAAAATAGTAATAATAAAAACTGATAAGGAATCACAACAAGGGAATGTAAAGGAATGAATAAATGAATTAAGGTCGGAGCCTTATCAGAGGCCGGATATATCCAATCTACTAAGAGGCTCCGCCCACAAAATTCCTTTCATTTACAGAAAAAATATAAAGTTCAGGAATTGTCAATGAATGAATTGACATCCACATCTATGTTGAGGCCGTAAGGCGTGTAGCTTTTAATCCTGTGGATCCAGGCCATTTCGGATTTGGAGATCTCCCTTACCAGGGAGCTGCCCCGCCAATGGGGTCAATCCCCAAAAATAAAGTGTTGGAGGGATCTCTGTTATGAGCCAACCTGTAATGTTTTGAGACCGAATGGTTTTTAAACCCTGTCAGAATGTTAGTGACATGTTCATTGAGCCTCACCTGGAGGGGGCGTTTTGTCCGCCCAACATATTGCAAGCCACAAGGGCATTGCAACAAGTAAACCACTCCAATGGTGGAACAGGTGATAAATGGAGTGATGTGGTGAGTTCGACCAGTTTGCGTCGAAACGAAAGTTTGGGTCCTCCTGGTCACACATGAGTTATAGGAACAGACCCGACACTTGTTACATCTATAGAAACCAGTTAGTTGGTCAAAAAAGGTGGCTCTATTATGAGGAGGATCTAATACCCCTGGGGCTAACTTGTTCTTGAATGAGGGGGCCCCCCTGAAGACAATTTTAGGCCTAGCTGGTAGAACTTCCTTTAAAACTCGGTCATTGGTGACTATGTGCCAGTGTTTGGAAACTAATTGCTTAATTTCTTTGTGTTGGAGTGAGTATGTGGTGATAAAAGGGACTCCCAAACTGATCGTGGGGGTACCAGTCCGGGGTCTATCCCTCAACAGAAGTTCTCTATCCATTTCTTGTACATTTTTTAGTACCGGAATCAAGTCATCCTTGGTGTACCCTTTTTCTAGGAATCTCTCTGTGAGGACATTACTTTGTGATAGAAATTTCTCCAAATCCGAACAATTCCTACGGACCCTCATATATTGACTTTTGGGGATCCCCTTCAACCAGGGTCCATAGTGGCAGCTTTCAAGTGGAATGTAGGAATTCCTATCACTTTCCTTAAAGAAGGTTGATGTAGACAGGATCCCACCTTCTATAGATATGGTGAGATCCAAGAAGTGGATCTGAGTCTGACTTGTCTCAAAGTTCAAATGGATTCCGCGATTATTGTTATTAAGGGAGGACAAAAACTGCTGAAGTTCCAAGCCATCCCCATCCCACAGGAGGAGGATGTCATCTATATACCTCGCCCACAAAGCTAGATGGGGATTACGGTGGGCATAGATGACATCCTCCTCCCACTTAGTCATAAATAAATTGGCCAAGCTGGGGGCATATTTTGCCCTCATGGCCACGCCACGACTCTGGCGATAAAATTGATCTGAAAACCAAAAGTAATTGTGGGAGGCCGCAAAAACCAACAACTCCATAATAAAAGAAATCTGGTCTGTGGGAAGGCCTGAGTCTTTCCTCAGAGCCCCCTCCACAGCTTGAAGGCCCAAGTCATGGGGAATTATGGTGTATAAAGGAGGTGACATCCGCGCTCACCAACCACATCCCAGGTCTAATATCAGTACCAGAAAGGAGGTTCAGCACATGGCGAGTGTCTTTGATGTATGATGGCATCTTTTGAACCAGGGGCTGGAGGAAAAAGTCAATATATCTGCCCACCCGGGATGTGACAGAGTCAATGCCACTCACAATAGGGCGTCCCGGGGGGCAGATAGGGTTCTTATGAACCTTCGGGAGATAGTAAATAATAGGGGTTCTAGGGGCCTTGGGGACCAAATATAAGCTCTCCTTGCCCCCCAGAATACCCAAGGAAGCACCTTTGGAAATAATCCTACGTAACTCCCTAAGGTAGCCATTTTTTGGGTCAGAGGGGAGGGGGGTGTAAGTTTCTGTGTCGCCAAGGATCCTGGACATTTCAGCCAGGTAATCCTTCCGATCGAGCACAACTATCCCTCCCCCTTTGTCCGCTGGGCGGATGACTAAATCCTTATTTTTACATAAAGAATCTAGTCCCTCTTGTATGGCTCTGGAGTTTTTGGCATTTCTTACCTCTAACTCCTCAAGATCTCTTAACACTACATCTCTGAACACTTTAAGCGCCGGAGCAAGTGTTCCAGGGGGATTGAAAAGGGATGCGTTTGCCAATCCTGAATGTACATAGTCATCTCTAGGCTGGGAATTTCTTGTGATAGGATTCCCTATCATATATCTCTTTATATTTAATTTCCGGATAAACTTGTGGACATCCATGTATGTTTGGAAACTATTTAAACTTTTAGGAGGGGCAAACTTGAGACCCTTGTCCAACACCAACTTTTCGGATTGCGTCAGTTCGACGGTACTCAAGTTAAAAATGCCCTGACCTGTTACATTCTGGCTTTTTTTTGCTCGCATTCGCCTCCCCCCTCTAGTTCCTCGCTTATTTCTACCGGCCTTTTGAGTCCCTGGCCTGGTTTGGAAAAACCCCAAGTTCCCGCTCCTCTGGGCAACGGGGCAGTGGGACCAGGGGTAGCCGGAACTCGGGGAGGAAAGGAAAAATTGGGAACCTGAGTGTCCAGTGGGTAATCAAATGGTGCATGGGGAGCAGACATTCCCTCAAATGGGTTCATGTCGCTTATAGGGAAGAATCTATTTTGCGTGGGGAGATTGTACTCCCAACCCCCAGCATATGGGTCCTGAAATGGTGGTCTCTGATACACATCATAATTTTGGTTTGGTCTCCACCAATCTGGATAGTTCCCACCATAACCCTGACCTCTTGGAGTTGGATGGGCCACGCCCTCTTCCACTTGTAGGGTGACCACCCCTCCATGGAGGAGGGGGGATAGAATTAGCTATTAGATTAGCTCCTCCTCCCCTTTGCGTGTGATTAGGCCTAGGGGGTCCTAGGTTGTACAGGTGGTATGGAGGAATACTATTAGGTTTATTGGCTAATGGTCTTTGAGGGGATTGGAACCTCTGAGGGCCCATACTTTTTTGTGTTTTCCCCAGGGGGCCTTTCTTGTTGCCATTATTTCTTGATGGTGGCGGTGGTCCCAGGGGACGGCCACCATTGTTGCTATTGTTCCCATATTCCTGGGTGACCACCTCCATCTCAGTGCTGGCCTGATTGGCTGAGTTCTCTTCAGCCAATCTTTTCTGCCATTCAAAGACCATATTGCTACAATAATCATTAAGATCCCGATTGTATTTCTTTCTTTTTTTGTACTTTTGATCCCTATCCTCTTTTTCAAGGATTTTCAATAGACCCTGAGACCTCTCTCTATATTCATCACTGTCTCTACTGGCACTGAGTTTATCCTTGATGGTTTTTATCTCTGTGTCAATTCTCTGCAATTTCGCAGATTTTCTATCAATCAGAAATTGGAGGAGTGATAGACCGGCTTGGTTGAAATATTTAAACCACTCCTCCAATTCCGATTCTCCTTTCTGGGGGGAAATCTCCCATCTCAAACTCCTCGGGACCATCGAGTTTTTTTATATATGTCCCTAGGTAGGCTATATCCCATTGGGTATGGGTTTCAGAGATCAAGAGATTTTTAAGTCTTGTAAAAAGACCCCCCAGATCATTCTCATCCTCTTTGTAGGCCTCAAAAACACCCTCAATATTAACCGTTTTTTGGGCTCTAAAATCAAAGATATCCATGACAGAGAGAAACTTATACCAGCTGCAATAATAACCCGTAAATACAGACAATAGAAACAAAACAAAATTGTGCTTGGAAAAAATTAGATATCAGTGAAGAAACAAAAAAAATATGGAAATAAAATGACACCTTAGTACAAGTATCAAAAATTAAAGTTCAGTAAACTGCGGTTAAAAGTGGGGCCCACCAACAGAATAAATAAGAACAAGAAAACCGCGCTAAATATGAGTCCAAATGGCATTCAGTGAAATTAAGTTCAATTAAGTCCAGAGTAACACAATAAATCCTTCTGAGTGATAAAGTAAAACCAATTGAGTGATGAAGTGAAAACAACTGTGTGGTGAACTGCTTACCAGAACGTAAGCCAAGTCAGACAGATGGCTTAAAACCCAGCCTGGGCCTTTCGGAGCACTCCAAGATGGGCAGAATCCGTCAGGCTCATGAAGCAGAACGGGTCCACATAAATTTGGCAAATAAAAATACAAAAAGCATAGCGTGATACTGACAAAAATATGTTATTGTATGAATCTATCCATGGCCATCCCTGCGACCCCCTTTTTAGGATGCCGGACGCCTGAATTTTTTGAAGGGCACTAATAGGTGGACTCGGAGCGCAGAGCATTGCGCTCGGAGTCCACCCAGGTGTGTTAGAAAAGTAAATGAATATTTGCTTTTCTAACACTGAACTGCCTCTCAGCCAATCAGGTAGCGCGGGTCTGATACCCGTCACCTGATTGGCTGAAAGGACAGGCGCTGCTATTGGACACCTAGCAGGAAGCTGGAAGACGAGACACATGGACGACACAGCTCGCCCCTGCCCAACCCGCCACCAAGATGGAGTAAGTGCTGGTCAGACAGTGGGCAGAGGTCACAGTGGCTGCATTTGATGGGGCACATTGGCGGCATTTGATGGCAAAGTGGCTGCATTTGATGGGGCATAATGGCGGCATTTCATGGGAACAGTGGCTGCAATTGATGTTTTTTTTTTCAGTATGTTTGTTTGCGCACCCCCAAAAAATTTTGAGCACCAGCCGCCACTGGTGGTCACACCAAATATTGATATTATTTTGATTTAATTTTGATTATTTTCTCTTCTGCTCATTATTTTTATCAAATTAACAAAATGAAAACTAAAACTATTAACACTTCTGTTTCTGAAAGCATTCTTCATTTACAGCATTTATTCACACCTGCCTAAAAACATTTGCACAGTACTATACATATTTGAAACATAAGTGAACCTGCTTTCTGGTTTTACAGATGGGCCCCTAGGTCTTCACTTCACCTCTTCAGAGTAAAAAGTGTCAATTTAAAAGAAAAAGAAACAAATCAATTATTTTAGGATTGTTTTATTATACATAGCAGTTGTACCGAAGCAATAAATGCTAGATCTGACACTGCCATCTACTGGTTAGCTTTGAGTGTTGTCTCAACAAAATAGATTTTCAAAACAAAATGCAAATTAAAGCTGGGAACAAGAAAGAGGAATACAAAAAAAAAAAAATCTCTCAACATTTCAAAATCTAAAAATAATTTAAGGGCGAAATGTGATTGGTTATTGATTGATGGCTAATTCTTTTCTTACACATTGCATTTCCTGGTAGGGAAGCAATTCTGAACCAGAGTTCTGTGGGACCGCAGGGTTCATACAGAGGTTGTTACGGGTTCCTTGAATAGTGAGCATTGGCAAAATTTCCACAGATCACCTTTTCCATCAACCTCCAGTGTGAGGGATCACTAAAATGTTCACTGTCTGCTGTTCTTTTCTTGGTACTAGTTCCTTCATAATAGTTTTAAGAATAATACGGAAAATAATTTTCCTGTATAGAACAGAGTGGCATAAGACCTACCTTAGGGTCCTTTTACACTGCTGTGCTTAAAACTGGGGTATATATTTTTAGCGCATTTTAAATTAGTTTTTGGTGCATTTTCTGGATTCCTGTCTCCCAGTATGTGAAACTTGGACATGCACCAGAATGCACCACGAGTGGTTTTTTGATGCATTTTCCATTCATTTAAAATGGGGAGGTGTGTTTTTGGTGCACTTTGTTTGGGGGTTCCAAGTAATTTTCTAGCAAAAGAAAAAAATACAGATTTTTACTTGTAAAAATGCACCACACCCACTGCACATTGGCGTGAAGAGTTTCATGGATTTAAAGGGATACATTTTTCATGCAGTTTTGTTCTGCTTTGTAAACACCAAAAGCACATCAAAACTGATCAGTGTGATAGGGCCCTTAGTGTCAAGTCCATTTACACTGTATTTTTTTTTTTTTTTTTTTTTTACATTATATCTGCAACTTTATGATCACTTGAAAATGTCTAAGGTTTCAAGGGAACCCTGCAAAAACTTTAAAGATTTCCCCAAAGTGAAAAGCTGTGCTAGGGAGTGCCGACCCGTACGGATCTAGAAAGAGGTAGTGCTGGGCTTTCTTATTACAAAGCTCAGCATTCTTTACACTCTAAATGAAACACAAAATGAATGTGTTTTATCTACGCAATGAAAAAAATGATAAAAAAGATTAGTAGGTACATTCCTAAACTTTGAAATAATCAACCATTAATCAATAACAAGATGATTTGGGGGATTTAACATTTCCCTTAGTAACCTGTATTCTCCAGTTGCTGCTTTGCCCCCTACAAATAATGTATTGCCTCCTATTGGCAGGAGTGTTCAGCTGCTCCATGTTCCTCACTCCAGAAAATGCCATCAGCTGACTCTCAGAAGGGTGATCAATGGAAAGAAAAGCAACGGTGGATGTATTTTTTACCAGGAGAATGAGAAAACTTAAACAAATAAATATTTTAACATATCTGAAATCTATGCTGGGGGGGTGGAGCTAATATTTACTGATCTGATCAATGTCTGCGATAGCGAGTCAGGATCACCAATCTGTGATGTTACTAACATACAGATTTCTTACATCTGATTTTTCTGGCTATTTAGAATTCTCACCCAACTGTCTACATACACTTTGTCCACCTTTCTCCAGTACACACATAACACAGCATGGAGGGGCTCTGTGAAGGTGGCGGTGAAGGTGTGGAGGGGTCGGATTGGCTCAGAGAGCTCATAAAAGGACAGCTGTCCAGCTTCATAATCCAGAGAGATCCTGACTCGTTTACTGAAACCCTAATGGCCCGTACACACGATCCGAATATCGTACGAAAACGGTCGTCCGAGGAAGGATCGTACGATATTCGGATCGTGTGTACACTACTTTCGACAGCCGATCACGACCGTTCATCTGATATTATTCGATCGGACATGCACGAAAATTTTCCTCGTACGATTCCAGATCGTACAATTTTCGTTTAGTCAGTATAGTTGTCGTCCGAAAATACAATACAAATACATTACAACACATGACATCACTTCCCTTTTTTTTTGTCTTTCGTACGAGAATTTTCGTGACTTTATTTAGCTATTCAATTTCTACTTGCGACTTTTAAGCGAGAACAGTCGTACGATCGGTCGTACGATATTCGGATCGTGTGTACGGGCCATTAGGCTGCAGTTGGATCTCTTTACGGTCATGTATTACTGCTAATGTATTATTTTCCCAATGCAAGCCCCAAGACTTGTTGTTTTCACCAATACGTGACTGATTGCCTTTTCTCTCTATACTGGGATAACACATCCCTATCCTCCACCATGCTTCTTTGCTGCAATCAGTGTCCCAGTAATACCGCCCTGATGTAAAACTGTTGCTGCTTAATACATTATTACAACGCTGAAATCTCTCTGGTGTTTTTAGGTGATTCTGCTCTATTTCTGACCAGGATGCAGTTTTTCTGTCATCTGATATATGGAGATTATTATGTGCTGTGTTTATATCTAGTATTATATCTGCGGGTTTTGGTACATAGACCTCGATCTTCATACCTCCTACAATCTGAGATAATGTGTGTAATGTCTGCAAAATCAAACCCACATCCAGATGACCCCCATTATGGATCTGCTCGTCATATCTCTCTCTGTCCTCATTATCGGCGTCCTCTTCTTCTCCTATATCTGATTCCTGTAAGACTGTCAGTGGATCAGCCATGTTACACATCTCCTCAATGTGATGAATCTTCCTGGACAGTTCATCCTTCTTTATTTCCAGCTGCTGGATCATATCAGAGATGGACAGTGAAAGCTTCTCTTCCTCCCTGGACATTTCACTCAGGACCTTCCTCTCCAGGTCTTCCAGCTTTCTCCTGAGGTCAGTGAGCAAGGCGCTAAATCTCTCCGCTGCACCAGCTGCATTTTCATGTACTCTTTTCCTGCTTTCCTGTAGACTCAAGGCTCTTCTCTCAGTCTCCTCTCTCTTAGTGATCAACTCCTGCAGAACATTTCTCAGTCTCTTCTTCTTCTTTTCAGAGGCCTCATCCAGTGTCTCCACCTGATGTCCCCGATGTTCTCCAGCCAAGCTACAGGACACACAGACACAGAGGGAGTCCTCAATGCAATAATACTTCAAGAGCTCCCTATGGATGGAGCATTTCCTGTTCCCCAGAGAGGTGGTGGGTTCAGTCATGACATGTTCTGGTGCCTTGCTGTGAACGCTCAGGTGTTTATCACACAAAGAAGCTTCACAATGAAGACAGGATTTAACAGCCGGTACAGGAGAGTCCACACAGTAAGTACAGAAGACTCCAGTCTCATACTGAGTTGGCTGAGTAAAGAGGAAACTCTCCACGATGTTACACAGAGTTATGTTCCTTATCAGTACAGGCCTCTCCACAGACTCTGCTCGGCATTCAGGACAGGAATAAACTCCAGATCCTACCTGTGTGTCCAACACCTGATCAATACAGACCCGGCAGAAGTTGTGTCCACATCTCAGTGTTACAGGATCCGTATAAATGTTCAGACAGATAGAACAGTCCAGCAGCTCCTTTCCCACATCTGCAGACGCCATGACTGAGAGCACAGCAAAGAAATGAAAGTGAAAGTCTGACAGAAACCATGAAGATGACAGGGTGACTAAGCTTTGTGTTATGATATTTAAAAATTGCAAAGACACATAAGACGCAGAAGGTTAAGCCCTGGTTCACACTAGTGAGACTTATGATGCGACTTGCAACACACAATCGCATGACAATTGAAATCACATTATTACTTCAATATTATCTCACAGAAGTCGCATCAGCATTAGAAAAGAAGCGACTTTGACGGATGAGTGTTTTTTTTTTTAACCCTCACCTCCCTGGTCATCCTTGCTGTCTAAAAACTTCCTCTCTAGCACATCCCATTTACACCTGAAACACACGTTCCCACTCCCATTTGTTATTGTGCGTGCTTTGCATGTGTAAGCACACATTGGGCATAGAGCAGCCTATTCACTTGAATGGGCGGCCCCACGTGCGACAAACATCCCAAAGAATGCTTTTGATCATGGAGTGCAGGAAATTGGCACGTCTCCTACCTGGCCTGAATAAACTTCGGGCTGTCCATCCTGCTCTGCTGAGATGTGGTCCCTGTGTTCACCTGCTAAATGCATCATCTATCAGGGAGCCCCTCTGCTGGTTTCTGGGATGGCATATGAGGTGTAAATCACTTTCACTCTAAATGAGTTGTTTGAACTCACCTTGTGCAAGGGTTATCTATTCTAGCAAGGTCCAGTTTTCCTTCCAAAACCAGTAACTGGTCTCAGATCTTTCTCAGGCCAACCAACCTTCTTCAGACTCTTCTAAAGAAGAAGTGGATGAGGATGACCTTTGTCCAGTTTTTGATCCCTCCTTTGTAAAGCTGGTGAGATGCTTTAAGATAGAAGGAGTGGAAGTATTTCCAGTGCCTCTAAAGACGGATTTGCAGTGTCCCTATGGTGACTGAATTAAAGTTCATTCTAGAAGAATGGAACAATTAGCATGTTTTCACATCAGATGTCAAAGTTATGAAGTTATGGCCTTGTGAAGGGGAAGGTGTGCAGCGTGTGGAGTCACCACTTTTGGTCGTTGTGTTCCCTATGAGATTGAACAGATACATTATTTTACCATTAGAAGATCATGTGTCCCTCAATTAAGTACTCATTCACTGCATTGCTCATAGAACATGAAGCTTCAATTGACAGCAAGGTTCTGTGATTGTGGATAGTCTGGCTTCCTGTCTAAAGATAAAATGTCTGAGTCAGAGGAGACTGCCGTGCAAGAGTCAGTTTCCACTGGAGGTTAGCCTCTGCAGTCCTGGCTGGAAGTCCAGGAAAAACTGGAAAGCCAACACATCATCCAGAAGTCGACAAAGAGCTCCATGCAAGGATGTTTCTGGTATTTTGGCAATTGTATCACCCATACATGTCTTAGGGGGCTTCGTTGCTCCTCTTTTTGAAATGGGTACCACCTTGGTCTTGAATACTTGGACCCTCAGGCTGGGTTCACACTGCCACACTGGGTGACACACAGCAGGGGTCCAGTGCGTCACAATTTCAGGTCCGATTTCAGTCCAAACTTTTGCCTGAATTCGGACCTGAAACGGACCAGACGATGCACAGGACTTCTGTGCAATTCGCTCTGGAGCCGCTCCAGGGATGTATGAACCGGCTTCATAGAGAGACGGTCACAATTTCCTGACATGCGAATTGGATGCAGGGAAACCTGCATTCCAATTCGCAATAGTGTGAACCCAGCCTTTAGGGCAAGCACTTAAGGCCATATTTGAAAGGTCAGCCATCTTTCTCATCTCAGATCTTGCTAAAAGCTCCTTGCTCTAGCGACAGGGGGGTGGGAATTCCAATCCCAGCAGATGGGGTCTTCGGACAGGTGTTCTGCTGGTTGGCGAATAAAGAACAGGTTCATTTGACCCCTACGCAGTACTTCTGTATTTAGAAGCCCAAATAATCATGGTTTAAAGTATACCTTTCTCTGCTACTGGAGAACATATCGGTGGTAAGGTACTGAATTGTCCTGGCATTCCTCACCAGTTAGCGCCTGCACGCCTAATGATTATCGGGACCATAGTCTCGCCTGTCCTTGTATTGAGTGTCTGAGTGGAGAAGGCACCCTTTCCAGAGGGGCTTTTCTTCAACAGTGCGCATGCACCAAACTATTTATATCTCACAGTAACATAGTTCAAAATCTTCTCAGTTGCCAGACAGTGGCACATGGTCCAGCTCTCCATCCGACTCCAGGGAAGCTCAAGTTAGTGGCCTGGATTTTAAGAGGCAAAGGTTTGTGGATTTAGGTTGCTCTTCAAGAGTGGTAGATACCCTCATGAGAGGGAGAAGCATAGAAGAGCATAATGAACAAAGTCTGGCTAAAATTCCTAGAATATGCTACGTCAGAGAAGTTTTCTTCAGGGAAACCAGAGTTACATAACATAGCTACATAGCTGGTAAGGTTGAATAAAGACACCAGTCCATCCAGTTCAACCTGAGTGCGTGTGGGTGTGTGTCTACAATTGTCCCTAACCCTGTACATTGAGTCTCATTAAGATGCTCATCTTCTATTATTATTTATTTTAAAAAAGGTACCCATATAGCACCGTCAATTTATGCAGTGCTCCACACATACATCGCACACTCACATCGGTCCCTGCCCTCAAGGAGCCCACAATGCAAGGTCCCCAACTCACGCCCATATACCAGGGCCAATTTTGGACAGAAGCCAATTAACCTACCAGCATGTGTGGGAGGAAACCGGAGTATCCGGAGGAAACCCACGCAGGCACAGGGAGAACATGCAAACTCCAGGCAGGTAGTGTCGTGGTTGGGATTCGAACCAGCGACCCTTTTTACAGCGACCCTTTTTGGTGCATTTTCTGGATTCCTGTCTACCAGTATGTACCTGTAAAACTTGGACATACACTCAAAAAATGCACCACGAGTGCGTTTTTGATGCATTTTCCATTCATTTAAATGGGGAGGTGTGTTTTTGGTGCACTTTGGGGGTTCTAATTAATTTTCTAGCAAAAACAAAATACAGATGATATTTACTTGTAAACAAATGTCAGAAAAAGGTAAACATGCACCAAAAATGCAGCATGCAGGACTTTTAAAGCGCACCACACATTGGCGTGAAGAGTCATGGATTTAAATAGATACATTTTTCATGCAGTTTTGTTCTGCTTTTTAACCACTTGCTTACTGGGCACTTAAACCCCCCTCCTGCCCAGACCAATTTTCACCTTTCAGCGCTGACGCACTTTGAATGACAATTGCGCGGTCATACAACACTGTACCCAAATGAAATTTTTATCATTTTTTTCACACAAATAGAGCTTTCTTTTGGCGGTATTTAATTACAGCTGGGGTTTTAATTTTTGCTAAACAAAAAAAGATGGAAAATTTTGAAAAAAAAAAAAATCATGTTCAATAGTTTGTTATAAAATTTTGCAAACAGGTAATTTTTCTCCTTCATTGATATGCGCACTGGTGGGCACTGATAGGGACAGATAAGGCGGTACTGATAGGCACAGATAAGGCGGCACTGATAAGATGGCACTGATGGGCAGCAAGGTTGTGGTGGCACTGTGGGCACTGATGGGTGGCACTGTTGCCTATTGCTAGGTGGCACTGGCAAGAGGCACAGGTGGGCACTGATGGTTTGGCGGCAGCTCGCCGTGATCGGGACTGATGTCCCTCTCACAGCCGCCGGTGATCGGCTTTTTTTTTTCTCCTCACGCTGTCAGCGCGAGCAGAAAAAATAGCCGATTACCGGCTCTGTTGAAATCACATGATCAGCTGTCATTGGCTGACAGCTGATCACGTGGTAAGGGGTCGGGATCGACCCCTTACTCCGATCTGTAATCCAGCGAGTCCCAGACTTGCTGATCACAGAGCGCGCCCTGCAGGGGGTGCGCAGGCCGGTCGGGCACGGGACGACGTCAATAGACGTCGTCCCGGCAAAGCAGGTCTGCGCTGCAGCCGTCATTCGGCTATAGCATGGATCTCAGGTGGTTAACCACTTATCGCCCGCCATATAGCAGAATGACGGCGGCAAAGTGGTTTCAATATCCTGACTGGGCTTCATAGGACGTCCTCAGGATATTAAGCTGGCGCGCGCCACGGCGATCGTTGTTGCGTTGTGTCAGTCTGACACACCGCAACTCCGATCTAGGTAAAGAGTCTCTGACGGAGACTCTTTACCACGTGATCAGCCGTGTCCAATCACAGCTGATCACGATGTAAATAGGAAGAGCCGGTGATTGGCTTTTCCTCACTCGCGTCTGACAGACACGAGTAGAGGAGAGCCGATCGGCTGCTTTCCTGACGGGGGGTGGTTTGTGCTGATTGTTTATTAGCACAGACCCCTCGGATCCCACCAGGATGGCCATCCACACTAGACCACCAGGTATGCACCCCCTAGACCCCCAGGGAAATACCAATCTGTGCCCAGGCAGCTGCCAATCAGTGCCCACTCAAATGCCTACCACTGCCACCAGGGATGCCTATCAGTGCCACGTATTAATGCCCAGTGCCGCCTATCAGTGCCACCCATAAGAACCCATCTTTGCAGCCTTTCAGTGCCCAGTTTCGCCTATCAGTGCCACCCATGAGTGCCCATCAGTGCCGCCTATCAATGCCCATCAGTGCTGCATATCCGCGCCACCCATCAGTGCCGCCTACCAGTGGCGCATATCAGTGCCCATCGTCCGTGCCCGCTCATTGGTGCCACCACATCGGTGCCGCCTTATCAGTGCAAGAGAACTTACTTGTTTACAAAATTTTATAACAGAAACAAAAAGCAAAAAACTTATTTTTTTCAAAATTCACACCACTTCCTCAAACAACTTGTCCAAAACCGAGCTTATAATATTTCCTCCCTCACGTGCCTCTTCCCCTGACTGTCTGTCGAGAGCAAAGGCACAACCATCCACCTGTCCCCACATGTCAGGGTACTAGGTGTTATCCTGGATTCTGAACTCTCCTTTCGGCCCCACATCCAATCACTTTCCAAAGCTTGCCGCCTCAACCTCCGCAACATCTCTAAACTACGTCCCTTTCTAACCAACGGAACCACAAAGCTCCTGATTCACTCCCTGGTTATCTCTCGCCTCGACTACTGCAACTCCCTCCTCATTGGCTTACCTTTAAATAGACTATCCCCCCTTCAGTCCATCATGAATGCTGCTGCCAGACTCATCCACCTTACAAACCGCTCAGTGTCTGCTACCCCCCTCTGCCAATCCCTCCATTGGCTGCCACTCGCCCAACGAATTAAATTCAAAATACTAACAATAAGTTACAAAGCCATCCACAACTCTGCCCCCAGCTACATCACTAGCCTAGTCTCAAAATACCAACCTAATCGCCCTCTCCGTTCCTCTCAGGACCTCCTGCTCTCTAGCTCCCTCATCACCTCCTCCCATATCCTCCTCCAGGACTTCTCCCGAGCCTCACCCATCCTCTGGAATTCCCTACCCCAATCTGTCAGACTGTCTCCAAATTTATCCACATTTAGGCAATCCCTGAAAACTTTCCTCTTCAGAGAAGCCTATCCTGCCTCCATCTAACAACTGCACTATTTTCTCCATTAGCCCATCCCCCACAGCTATTACCCCTTTGTATAACTTGACCCTCCCTCCTAGATCGTAAGCTCTAAACGAGCAGGGCCCTCTGATTCCTCCTGTATTGAATTGTAGTGTACTTATACTGTCCTCGCTAATGTTGTAAAGTGCTGCTTAAACTGTTGGTGCTATATAAATCCATAATAATAATAAAAATAAAATATAAAATGTAAAAAAAAAATAAAAAAATTTATGTGCAGTGGGAGATAATGGAAAAAATGAAATATTTAATAGATTATAGGTGACAGATGGGTGAAAAATATGAATGAGTGGAAGGAATAAATGATAAATGCATGGAGGGAATATTATGGGGAAATAAATATGGTAAGGAATATAAATGGCAAGGATGATGAGAATGAAGTGAGAAATGCGGAGGGGTATAAAGCATGTGGGAACGCATGCAGCAAGCGTCAAAAACGCATGAGTGCAAGCACATATGCATGTGCACACGAATGCATGCACATATGCAGCAGATTATTTATAGAGTATAGCGAAGAAGTACGGGGGCAGGTGGTAATTAGACTATGATATCGTCGGAGGGCAATGTTAAGGGTGGGGTAACTTTGGGGAAAGAAGGTTGTGTGTATGGTGTTTACAACGGGGGGGGGGGGGGGGGGGTTTGAAGGTGATATGGCCGTGGGAGAATGCGGATGATACGGAAGTATCTAGGGAATTTATAGAATGGAATGGGTTTCGATCTCTCCATTAAGGCCTCCTGGCTTTGGCCAGTCTAGGGTGTATATCCAGAAGGTCTCCCTCTCGCACAGACGTTTGATGCGTTCAGCTCGAGGGAGATTGTTCGGGATGGCTTCTATAATCCAGACCCGCAGCCCAATTGGTGGAGCCCCGTGAAATGTCTGGAGATCGTTAAGTTCTTGTTATCTTCAATGGATCGTCTGTGTTCTCCAAATCTCTTGCGTAATGTCCTGGTGGTGCAACCTACATAAAGTAGGTTGCATGGGCACGAGAGGCAGTATACCCTGTTTCCCCGAAAATAAGACCTAGCATGATTGTCGGTGATGGCTGCAATATAAGCCCTACCCCCCCAAATAAGCCCTAGTTAAAGTCCTTGTAGGTCTTATTTTCAGGGTAGGGCTTATTTTCGGGGAAACAGGGTAGGGCTTATTTGGGGGTAGGGCTTATATTGCAGCCATCACCGACAATCACGCTAGGTCTTATTTTCGGGGAAACAGGGTACCACGAATTCAGTGGAACAGTTGAAGATGTTTTATCCTTAGTAGTGAAATGTTTTTGTTTGTGCTGTACGAATTTGCAGGTTAGGCAGTTGAGCTTGCGGCATTGGTACATGCCCTTGATATCGAGGAAAGTAGGTGAAGCAGAAGGTTGGGTCTGTGGGTTTTTAGTTTGCTAGGAGCTATTTTTTCTTTTAGGTTTTGGGCTCTTCTGTATGTAATTTTGGGTTTTTCATCAAGGCTGTTTTTGAGATGGGGTCTTCTAGTAGTATTCCCCAATGTTTTTAAAGGATGTGTTCCATCTTTCTGTGTTGAGTATGGAATTGGGTGATAAGTCTGGGTGCTTGGGAGAGAGAGAGAGAGATTTTAGATTCCTGGATTGCGGTATTTCGCTCAGGAAGTGGTTATAGGCTTTGTCCACTAGGGGGGCAGGATAGCCTTTATCGGAGAACTTTTTCTTGAATGAGCTGCTTTGTTCAATGTAGTCTTCCAAACGTGTGCAATTAGGTTTCAAAACGGCAGAATTGGCTTTTTGGTATGTTTGAAATCCATCGAGGGTGATGGGAGCTGTGAAAATAGAGGCAAGAGTTGCCTGCAGTGGGTTTCATATAGTTCTTAGCATAGATGAGATTAACTGTGTGGCTTAGTTCAAGGTCCAGGAAGGCGAGGGTGTCTGGATCACAGACAGAAGTAAAAGATAAGCCTAAGCTGTTGGTGTTGCAGTAGGCCACAAATTCATGAACTCAAGATTGAGTGCCATCCCAGATGATCAGTAAGTCATCTATATAATCGGCCGAAGAATACGATGTGCTCAGAGTAGGGGTTGTTATGCCAGATTGAGCGTTGTTCCCAGAGCCCCATAGTCAAGTTGGCATAGCTGGGGGCAAAGTTTGCACCCATGGCAGTGCCTTGGGTTTGTAGGTACTATTAGTTCTCGAATGAAAAATAGTTGTGGTTAAGGCAGAATTCTGTGGATTCAACAATAAATTCTGCTTGTCTGGAGTTGATTTGGGGCTCTTGGGAGAGAAAATATTCTATTGCTTCTAGACCGATTTCATGTGGGATCGATGTGTATAGTGAGCAAACATCGACTGAGAGCCATAGATAGGTTGGTTCCCAACGGTAGTTACGTAAAGTATTAAGTAGATGGGTGCCATCCCGGATGTATGCCGGTAGATTCTGGGCCAGAGGTTGCAGGAAATGATCGATGTACATGGAGAAGGGGTTGGTGATACTGTTCATGGCGGCCACAATGGGACATCCAGGGAGCTTGGTAAGACTTTTATGAATTTTGGGAAGGTGGTAGTAGTAGGGGGTGTTGTAGTGATCACGTTTGAGGAATGCGGCTTCGGTTTTTGTGACGATTCCCTCCATTATTGCCTTGTTCACCAGTGCGTGGGCTTCAGGTATGAACTTGGGTAAAGGGTTACAAAACAGTTTTTTGTAGGTGTTGTCATCTGACAGAGGTCTGTGGGCCTCATTGACATATGCGTCTCTGTTTTGGATGACAATTCCGCTTCCTTTGTCAGCTGTTTTTATAATGTAGTCTGTATTGTTGGATAGGGCCTTGAGACAAGCCCTTTCAGGGAATGAGAGATTGTGGTTATGTGTGGGGGTCGGGGCCTGGTTACACAGGCGTTTGATTTCAGAGAAGACTACTTGATAAAAAAAACTTTGTAAATAAGGGCCTTTAACATGGGTAGGGTTAAAGATGGATTTGGGGCGGAAGGAGGTATGTTGGATGGGTGGGGAGGTGGAAGGAAGTTGAGTGAAGTATGGTGAAAAGGCATCTGTATTGCCATCTCCAGTGTATAGGTCTTCAAGGAGAGCTAGGCAGGAAGCATCCATTGTGTTGTCAGCGGTGGGGTCATCACAGGATTCAATGGATATAGTGTCTGTGATGGGATTTTCTATGGATTTATTGTTGAAAAACCTTTTCACAGTTAGGTCTCAGATGAATTTATTAGGGTCTCTGAACAAGGTAAAGAAGTTTGGACTGGCTGAGGGGGCAAAATTGAGGCCTTTGCTAAGTAGTGACGTATCTTCACAGCTGAGGGTTAGTGTTGGATAAATTGTAGATTTTTATCGTTTGGCTAGCTTCCCTTTTTTCCGTGTGTCTTCTTCTCCCCCCTCTTCTGCCTCTTCTCCTAATTTTCTTTTTTGGGCAGGTTGGGGGGGGGGGGGGGTTTGGCTAAAAAAGAAGGCTCAAGGGTGAATGAAGGGTCTGTGGTGTCTGAGTTGACTGGATGAGCTTGTGTGGTTGTTGGGGGTGAGCCTATTGTACGAGGCAGAGAACTGGGTACAGCAATGGCACTGGTGTCTGGTGGAGAAGGGTTGCATGGAGTTATGGGGGTAACTGAATGATTTATGGTGGACTTAGTAGTGCTGGGGGGCATTGTAGTCCTGGTGGTATTTGTACGTTTGCGGTTTCCATGTCTTATTTGCTTAGGTTGGGTGGTCGAGGCTCTGACTGAGAAGTTGGAGGTAACCGATTCTTCTGCGCGTTTATGCGGTTAGGGTTGGGGGCTCTATAGGGTGGTTGGGTGGGGCGAGGCCCGGCCCATGGTGGCTATGGGGCCCGGGATGTGTATGTGGGTGCGGAGCTTGCCGTGTGAGAGGGTGGGTGGGGGGGGGGATGTTCGGTAATTTGGGAGTTTTCCAGTCGAAGACCTTGGATGACGTGTAGTCAACGTCCCGTCTCATTTTTTTCAGTTTGGTTTGGATGAGTAAATCTTCATCTTTTTTGGCATTTTTCTTTAGGATGTGAAGCCAGGCCATGGGGAGTTGGTTGACCTCACTTCTAAGTGATTGAATGCATGTTTGGACCTTTTCTGTTAGTGTTACGAGTTTTTCTTCTTTGTAGTATTATGATGTCTATACATTTTTGCGAGCAGAAGTCCGATACATATTCCCACTCTTTTTGGCGTTCTGGGGTGAGAAAAGAGCATCTATGTTTGATCCTGAGGCCTCTAGGGGTGATTTTAAAGAGCCGGTATCTTTGTAGAAAAAAACTTGTCCCACCATTAATGGATATGATGGTGTCCTCTATTTTTCTAAACATAGCACAAAATTTCTTGTATGAAGCATGATTGATAGTGGCTTGGTTGTCAAACCGCGCAATTGTCATTCTAACTGCGACAGCGCTGAAAGCTGAAAATTGGTCTGGGCAGGAAGGTGTCTAAGTGCCCTGTATTGAAGTGGTTAAACACCAAAAGCACATCAAAACTGATCAG
The DNA here is from genome assembly GCA_037952835.1 of Lithobates septentrionalis. Classification (NCBI taxonomy): domain Eukaryota; kingdom Metazoa; phylum Chordata; class Amphibia; order Anura; family Ranidae; genus Lithobates; species Lithobates septentrionalis. The sequence goes on along the minus strand of JBBDGP010002781.1, from coordinate 703,634 downwards.
TGTGATAGGGCCCTATCATAGTCCATTTACACTATATTCTTTTTTTTTTTTTTTTTTTAAATTATATCTGCAACTTTATGGTCATTCTAAAGTTTTTGCAGGGTTCCCTTGAAACCTTAAAATTTCAAGATTTCCCCAAAGTGAAAAGGTTTTGAAAAGTTGTGCTAGGGACCCGTATGGATCTAGAAAGAGGTAGTGCTGGGCTTTCTTATTTAAAAGCTCAGCATTCTTTACACTCTAAAATGAAAACCAAATGAATGTGTTTTATCTAAGCAAAGAAAAGATGATATAAAAGGATTAGTAGATACATTTCTAAACTTTGATCTGATCAATGTCTGAGATAGCGAGTCAGGATCACCAATCTGTGATGTTACTAACATACAGATTTCTTACATCTGATTTTTCTGGCTATTTAGAATTCTCACCCAACTCTCTACATACACATTGTTCACCTTTCTCCAGTACACACAACGCAGCATTGAGGGGCTCTGAAGGTGGCGGTGAAGGTGTGGAGGGGTCTGATTGGCTCAGAGAGCTCATAAAAAAGAAGGACAACTGTCCAACTTCATAAACCCATAGAGATCCTGACTCGTTTACTGAAATCCTTAGGAGGTAATTGGATTCCTTTACTGTCATGTATTACTAGTAATGTATTCTTTTCCCAACGCAAGCCCCAAGACTTGTTGTTTTCACCAATACGTGACTGATCGCCTTCCCCTCCTATACTGGGATAACACATCCCTATCCTCCACCATGCAATCAGTGTCCCAGTAATACCGCCCTGATATAAAACGCCTTCTGCTTAATACATTATTCCAATCTTGAAATCACTGGTGTTTTTGGGCGATTCTGATTAGTTTCTGACCAGGATGCACTTTTCCTGTCATCTGATATATGGAGTTTATTATGAGCTGTGTTTATATCTAGTATTAGATCTGCAGGTTTTGGTATATAGACCTTTATATTTAAATTTCCTACAATCTGGGATAATGTGTGTAATGTCTTCAAAATCAAACCCACATCCAGGAGGACCTCCTTCATAGATCTGCTTGTCATATCTCTCTCTGTCCTCATTATCGGCTTCCTCTTCTTCTCCTATATCCGATTCCTGTAAGACAGTCAGTGGATCAGTCATGTTACACATCTCCTCAATGTGATGAATCTTCCTGAACAGTTCATCCTTCTTTATTTCCAGATGCTGGATCATATCAGAGATGGACAGTGAAAGCTTCTCTTCCTCCCTGGACATTTCACTCAGGACCTTCCTCTCCAGGTCTTCCAGCTTTCTCCTGAGGTCAGTGAGCAAGGCGCCAAATCTCTCTGCTTCACCAGCTGCATTTTCTTGTACTTTTTTCCTGCGTTCCTGCAGACTTTGGACTCTTCTCTCAGTCTCCTCTCTCTTGGTGATCAACTCCTGCAGAACATTTCTCAGTCTCTTCTTTTCAGAGGCCTTATCCAGCATCTCCACCTGATGTCCCCGATATTCTCCAGCCAAGCTACAGGAAAAACACAGACAGAGGGAGTCCTCAATGCAATAATACTTCAAGAGCTCACTATGGATGGAGCATTTCCTGTTCCCCAGAGAGGTGGTGGGTTCAGTCATGACATGTTCTGGTGCCTTGCCGTGGACTATCAGGTGTTTATCACTCAGAGAAGCTTCACAATGAAGACAGGATTTAACAGCCGGTACGGGAAAGTCCACACAGTAAGTACAGAAGGCTCCAGTCTCATCCTGAGTTGGCTGAGTAAAGAGGAAACTCTCCGCAATGCTACACAGAGTTATGTTCCTTATCAGTACAGGCCTCTCCACAGACTCTGCTCAGCATTCAGGACAGGAATAAACTCCAGATCCATCCTGTGTATCAAACACCCGATCAATACAGACCCGGCAGAAGTTGTGTCCACATCTCAGTGTTACAGGATCCGTATAAATGTTCAGACAGCACAGTTCAGCAGCTCCTTTCTCACACCTGCAGATGCCATGGCTGAGAGCATAGCAAAGAAATTAACCTCTGCCGGGTTAGCCCCCCATATCAAAATTTTTGAAAAAAAAAAATCTTATGCAGTTTGTTAGATGAACCGTTTTTTGCATTAGATCTCATACAGAAGAAGCAATATTAACAGTTATTTGCTGGGGGGGGGGGGGCGCTAACCCGTCATCAGCCCCCCCCTTAGCTATTTGAAGCCATTTGTTAGACCCGGCAAGATCAAGTGGTTTTAACGTTAGATCTCACATGATTAGAGACTTATTAAGTTATTAATGAGGGGGGCTGGCCCCCCCTTATCAAATTTTCTGACCAAAAATCATTCAGGCTAATAGATATTTGTTAGATCCGGTAAGATCAAGTGGTTTTAACATTTTAGATGTCACATCATTTCAGAGATATTCCAAATCAAAATAGAGATATTAGGTGGTACATATGGATGGGTTAGCCCCCCCACATGCAATTTTCTGGCCAAAAATAATCTAGGCTAATATAGACCTGGTAAGATCAAGTGGTTTTAATGGTAGAGATATTAGGTGGTAGTACATAAGGATGAGATTAGATCTCACATAATTTAGAGACTTAAGTGATTAATGAGGGGGGCTGGCCCCGCTTATCAAATTTTCTGGCCAAAAAAAAATCACCATGGCTAATTGATATTCATTAGATCCGGTAAGATCAAGTGATTTTAATGTTTGATTATCCATAATTACAGGGATATTATGGATATTTGGTAGCGTTGCACGTATATCCATACTAGTGTCTATATCGGAGCCGGTGATGAGCATTTTCACGTGTACCAGTGAGGAGTGCCATTGAACATATCGAGGTATGCTGAAATTATGTGGGACATTAATCGACAGGTGTGTCCAAGCCCAGTGAAGCCTGAAGCACAGTACCAGAAGCAAGAGGGAAACTTCGGAGGGCTCTGGTGAAGGAGCCAACCGGGTGCCCATCTACGGTAGCTGGCTCAAAACCAATGACACGAAGAGGACAGCAGCGAAAGTCCAAACCTCTGCAGTGGGCCCTCCGTTGTTGCCTCCAAGCAACCCAATGTCCCGTTTCTTTTGACAAATGCTGCCTGTTGTTGGACAATGCACACCAGACTCCCAGAACTTAGCGCAGACTTAAGCCCGATCAGAACTTCGCAGAGAGGAGCGCGGATACAAAACCACTGAACAGGCCAGGGCCACCACTTCCTCCATGCTCCCTGACAAGCTGGTGGGAAATTCTCCTGTTGTTCCCATCCAAGTAAAGGGAGTCTACTGGATACTGGAGCTTAAGTGACCCTTCTCTACAGAGACTTCTATGACAGGCACCTCAAGCACCTGCCTTTGCAGAAGTTGGAAGAGCTGCAGATATGGGGCATTGTGACTCAGAACTTCCCCTATGATGGCTATCTACCGGTCAAGCCAACCTTCTATCCCTCCATGGCTGGGAAAGCCGAGACTTTTGAAACTCAGGCAGTGGTCTGTCCTCGCCCACCAGGGGCCAGTAAGAGTTCTCTCATCATAGGGACCAATACTGATCTTGTCAGAAGGCTGTTGACACCTCTTGTTCTGGAGCCGGGCACTTCAACTACAAGTGTGCACCCCATGCCGAGACAAGCCTACCAGCACCTGGTACAAAAACAGAAGGGAAAGATCTGGCGCTTGGACCAGTGTGAGAAGGTGTTACAGCCTGGTAAAGTGGCCTATTTACGAGCATCAAGCTAAATTGGAAGCAAGCAGGCCCTGTCAATGTCTTTGAATCAGACGGACAGAGAGAAGACATGGGAGTGGAGATAATTCCCGAGGTGGTTTCAACCAAAGGGTTGCAAAGAAGTCACGGGAAGATCTTGGTTAGTGTCCGCAACATAACAGTCTCGCCAGTGAAGATGCCGGCTCAGATGTTGCTGAGACAAATTAATCTGGCCACCCCAGTCCCGCCGTCTGATTTGGTGGGGGGAGCAAAAGGATGGGATCTCGGTGGAGGAGCTCTATCTGAAAAATACTCCTTTTGCCTGAATGGAAAGAAAGGGCAGGCTGCATTCTCCAAGAGTGAATTTGATGTGGGGTGTGCAAAAAGTGCCCAATACCGGATCCATCTCTTCGAGTGCATAAGCTGTTCAGGGAAAGAGTTTGATGGATTCCTTTAGGGGACTTGGAGGATCTGCATGAACTGGCAGAGTTGAAGAGGACAGGCATCATCCGAGAGTCCCAGAGTCTATATGCTTGCCCAATAGTGGTGGTACGGAAAAAGAATGGGTCACTGAGGCTGGGTATTGACTACCGGACCCTGAACTGAAGGACCATTCCCGACCAATTTACCACCCCAAGGATAGAAGATGCCTTGCAGAGCCTGTCAGGAGCGAAGTGATTCAGCATGCTGGATTTGAAGAGTGGGTATTACCAAATTCCCATGCACCCTGAGGATTGGGAGAAGACCATTTTCATTATTCCGCAGGGGATCTTTGGATTTGACCGTATGCATCAAGGCCTGTCTGGTGCCTCAGCCACCTTCCAAAGGCTAATCTAGAAGACCTTGGGTGACATGAAACTGATCGAGGTGTTGGTGTACTTAGACGACATCATCGTTTTCAGCAAGACCCTGGAAGAGCACGAAGAGTCTCTGCAGAAGGTCCTGAAGAGACTCCATAGTGGGGGGGGGGGTTGAAGCTGTCTCTGGAAAAGTGCCAGTTTTATCACCCCTCAGTCAACTACCTTTGTCACATTGTGTCTGCTGATGAAGTGGCCACTGACCTCCTGGCCGAGGCCTACCAACGTGACTGTGCTTAGGCCATTTCTGGGATTCTGCTCTTATTACAGAGGATTTGTCAAGGGATTCACCAAGATGCTGACCCTGATCTGGCGAAGCCTGTCAAACCAGCTGGAGGGCCAAGAAAACCCAGAGAGTCCATTCAGGAACAATGGACTCTGCAGTGTGAAGGTTTTAGGCAGCTGAAGTGAAGCCTAACAACCGCTCCAGTCGTGGCCTATGCAGATCCAAACAAGCCATACGAGCTACACTTTGACGCCAGTCGAGATGGGTTAGGTGGGGTGCTATATCAAGAGCATGACTGCCATCTACGGCCTGTTGCCTAGAGTCGGAACTTGGCCCCCGCCGAGAACTATCCCATGCACAAACTTGAGTTCCTGGCCTTGAAGTGGGCGGTGGTGGATAAGCTGAGGAATTACCTGTATGGAGCGGAGTTCGTGATCAAGACCGACGACAATGCTCTCACCTACATCCTCACTACCACCAAGTTGGACGCCACGGGTCACAGATGGTTGGCTGCTCTATCAGGGTTTATTTTCAGACTGAAGTATCGATAGAGACAGAGATAAACGTAGTAGTACAGCAAGCAGGATCAGGAGCCAGAAAAAACGTCAGCCTAGCAAGTCTTCAACAGGAAAAGGTGAAGGCAGAGATCAAGTGAGCTGGATGACTTTAAGTAGGCAGGACTGACGAGCAGAATCAACAGCTAGGTAACTGTGGAGAGAAATTGGAGCTGGCAATTAGCCAACAGCTGAGCGGCCAGCTTAGAGAAGGAAGGGCTGAGCCCAGCCCTGACACCTACATCACAACCATGGCCACCTAGGGCCCAAGAGGACTTTTCTCCTGGTGAGGGACCGGTTCTACTGGCCCTGCATGCAGGCTGAAGTTGAGGACTATTGCCACTCCTGCATCAGATGTATCCAAATAAAGACTTTGCCTCACCGAGCTGCCCCAATGGACCATCTTCAGAGTCAAGGACCCATGGTAGCAGAGAAAGAAAAAACGGTCCTGAGCACAAGTGGATAACCAGACAAGTAGTGCAAAGACCCAGGCCTTGCTGCCCTCAAAGATGGGGAATCCTAATAGACAACAAAAAAGGAAATGAGGGCGCACCAGCCATGTGCATTATCTTTAGGTTAATTTTACATTGTGCCATCTTCTACAATTGCTTGTGAGTAGTTCCTTTTTATCATTATTTTCAATAAACTTTTATCCAAAAGATAATGCACATGGCTGGTGCGCCCTCTTTTCCTTTTTTGTTCAAGGACCCATGGAGCTGGTGTGCATTGACATTTTGTGCTTGGAGCCTGATCTGAGCGGGCAGGGAAATATTCTGGTAGTGACTGACCATTTCACTCGGTATGCCCAGGCGTTTTCCACGAGGGACCAACAAGCATCCATGGTGGCCAAGATCTTCGCAGAGAAATTCTTTGTGCACTTTGGGCTGTCCCAACGCATCCACTCTGATCAAGGGAGAGAGTTCAAGAGTAGTCTCATCAAGAAGCTTTCAGACCTGTTGGGCATCAGGAAGTCTAAAACCACCCTGTATCATCCTCAAGGAGATCCTCAACCAGAGAGATTCAACCGAACCCTCCTGGATATACTTGGAACTCTAAGTTCAGAACAAAAGCAGCACTGGAGCAAGCATGTAGTGGCTATTGTGCATGCTTATAACAGCACTGCCAATGATGTTACAGGTTACTCTCCCTATAGTTTGATGTTCGGACCGTAGACCCGGCTGCCAGTAGACTTGGCCTTTGGCACATCCCTCGACCATACCTTAGCAACTTCCCACAGAGGGTATGTGGATCGCCTGCAGAGACGTCTGAAAACCACCTATGATAAGGCTCAAGCTGCCTCATATGCCCAAGGACAGAGAATCAAAATAAACTTTGACCTCAGGGTAGGAGTGCAGGACCTACAGCCGGATGACAAGTTACTGCTGAGAAACCTGGGTGTCCCTGGAAAGCACAAGTTGACCAAGCGCTAAAAGTTGCAGCCCTATGTCGTTTGCAAGCATCTGCCAGGACACCCAGTATATCAAATCCGGCCAGAGGGAAGCACAGGCCTGCTGAAGACTTGGCATCACAATCATCTGTTGCCTTTGTCAGAAGCAGTTCATGTGCCACCACAGCCAGATTTACAGTCCACACCCACGGCCTCTCAAAGATCCCGGCCAGTGACTAGATCTCACTCTGTACCCCTTGCTGAGGATGAACAGGGGGTGGTGCGAAGTTGGTCTAATGAGTAGGGTGGACCCACATCCCAAATGTATCTAGGTAAATGGAAAATTGATCTTCTTGTGGCACTTTAAAGGGGACACCTACTCATGAGTAAAAAGGAGTATAAAGTAGTATAAGTTTGTTGCATTGAATTTAGGTATTTATTAGGGTATAGATCTGGATAGGTCTATAGTACATAGGGTAAACATACACAGGATACAGGATGCATAATACAAATACAAAATTGTAGCAATACAGTATGCAGAGATCCACAATCATAGAACTCCGGTACATATGGAACACACATACGGGGAGTATCCAACGCGTTTCGAGATATACTCTTCCTCAGGGGTGTCTGATTGGAATCAGCAAACAAAAAGGTATGTCTATAAATCAAAAAGACAAATTATAAACCAATTGTAAGGTATTATATATTCAAAATCAGCATAAACATCAAAAGAGGTATAGCTGTTGTGGTACAGATATGTGGTATACATATATGATAAAACTAGAAAAACAATGAGGTACTAACCATATAGTATTGCTTGGAGGACATGTATTTTGGTACTGCATCCATTAAAATCTTTCAAAAAGGGAGGGGAGTGGAGGGGATAACACACCACTGAATTTCAGTATATAGCTCGTTCCTAGTCCACGTCTGGCAGGCCTAATGTGCCCAATCCCAGCGGAGCAATCAGGGGGGGGTATTCCCCAACAGAGGGTGTCAGAGAGCCACCGTTGAATAGAATGGTCCTAAAGTGAGCTCCAATCTGCAAAGGAGCAAAGAGGTAGGGAGAAGGGTGTTAGAAAAGGTGGGGGGTATGTTGTGTGAAGACCCCAGGTATAATACAAAACATGTATGTACATGGTATGCAAGGAGAGTGTAGGATAAAACACAAGGAAGGGAGGCGCCTCTGGGTGTAGTATAAAAGGCCGTTTTTTATTTTTAAAAGCGATATGCAAACAACTCACATTTTGGTAGTGTAAAAAAGCATCTAGGAAGCCAGAGGAATGATCCATCATGGGGCAGTTCATCCAGTGGGTCACAGTGGTGCTGGCAGCTCTGCGTGTAGCTCCTGGTATACCGCTAATGCCGCCCACGGTGGTGATGGAAATCCAGATGAGGCTTGGAACGCAGATGGAGGGCAAGCGCACAGCTGTGATGTCACAGGGCCGCGACGCGTTTCTTGAGCGTATGGGCTACGATATTCTGGTAGCCGCGCTCCTTCATCAAGCTATAGATAGATAGTAAGACTGGCTTATGTAGAGGGAAGGGAGGGATGGGGGAGGGAGAGAGGAAGGGGGAGGAGGGGCCGGAGTAAGCATATTAAGGAACGAATGTGGTTTCATCTAAAAACAATGGATCAGGACTGAACTGTTATTTTACAGAGTTCTCTTTAAAAATATTATAACGGGAAGAAGGCTGTTGTTTGGGGTATCTATATAAATATGGTCGGCATAATAAAATAAAATAATAACAACAACAACAACAACAACAACAACAACAACAGATGGGAGATAAATAATGATAATAAACAGTCATTATTTAAAAACATATTAAAATGAACAATCATTATTTAGAAAAGGGGGTGAGCAATCGTTGTTTGGAAAAGGAAGTATTTGTTAAAATGTTTATTTAGAGAATATTTATTGGGTTAAGGCGAATATTTAGAGGCACTCTCAGGATCATGGTGCAATATGGAAATATGCTGAAGAATAAGTTTATTTATAATATCGTGGCGATCTCAATGCTCTCATTTATACCCCCAGGCGAAAGTACATCTAAGGTGTAAATCCAATAAGTCTCGCGGGCGCAAAGTTTTTTGAATCTTTCTGCGGCCGAGAGGGATCTGGGAATCTGTTCGATGACCCAAACTTTAAGGCCCACCGTGGAACCCTGGTGGGCCATAGCAAAATGCCTTGGGACACTATGGGGGTCAGTGCCCCCTTCAATTAGTCTTCTGTGCTCGCCGAATCTTTGTCTAAGGGTCCTAGTTGTTCGGCCTACATAGATTAGGCCACAAGGACAAGTTAGGCCGTAGATGACAAAGTCCGACGAGCAGTTGAAGAATTCCTTAAGATTATAGGTCTTGCCCTTGGTGGTGAAAAACTTATGTCCATGTTGGACAAACCTGCAGGTTTTACATAAAGCCTTACGGCATTGGTACATGCCCACCAGGGGGATCAAAGTGGGTCCTGGTTGTGTGACTGGGGTGGATTTTAGTTTGCTTGGTGCAATCTTAGTTTTTAGATTCGGAGCCCTACGGTAGATGACTTTTGGACGAACAGGGAGAGAGGTTTTTAGATGGGGATCTTTATGTAAGATCCCCCAGTGTTTTTCCAAATTTTTTTCCATGTGTTTATATTTGTGATGAAAAGTAGTTATAAACCTGCTTGAACAGTCATGTGGAGGTTGATTGGTTTTAGGAGGCTTCCCATGCAAATAATGATTGTAAGCTTCCTCAACTAAGGTTTCTGGATACTGCTTTTCAAGGAATTTTCTTTTTAAAGTTTTGCTGCGTTCGGCATAATCGCAATCTTAGCTACAATTCTGCCGAAGGCGGCAAAACTGTCCTTTTGGAATGTTCGTGATCCATTTTGGAAGGTGGCAGCTCTCAAAGTGTAGAAAGGAATTCCCCGCTGTAGGCTTGATATAATTTCTAGTAATGATATTGGCACCTTCATGTCCTAATTCAAGATCCAAGAAGGCTATTGTGGTGGGATCTGTGGCTGACGTAAAGGACAACCCATACGGGTTGTTATTACAATGTTGGACAAAAGTAGTAATCAACTTAGCGTCTCCATCCCAGATAATATTATCCATCCCAAAGAATATTATATTGGCTGCAAAGGGATTGTTTTGGTAAATAAAGTTGTTTTCCCATAAACCCATGGCCTAAAAATATTTAATTTGTCCTCCTGTACCCCATCTCATGCAGATCTGTCCCTTTTGAGCCGTGGATTAAATTTCGCACCTACAAATAAACCCAACCCCTTTACTCTTTTCAAGGATCTTAATGGCTACATTCGAAACCTCACTTTGAAGGAGGCATTTTCATATTCAATCTGAAAAAGAAAAAAATACCACCAGCAATTGTAATTCTACTCTTCCTACTTCCACCATAACCTCATCTACATCAAATTCAGAATTGTCTTTTGATATTGACGACTTTGATGTATCCAATAGTGATGACTTGGTGCTTCGATCACTCTCGCAGCACCTCATGTCATCGCCTCCTATTGTTCATACTACACTCAAGCCCAAATCCATATTTTTTCCTACCCAGTCAAAAGGCCCATATATAGAAGCTTTTTACAGAGTTGTTTTTGCAGACCTCAAGAAACTCTGCGAACCCACCTCTGCTCCTAAATCTAATAACTTATCACCCTCAGAAATTAAAGCACTTGATCAATTAATCCACAATGAAGATTTGATTATCAAATCAGCAGATAAAGGGGGCGGTATAGTACTCCAAAATAAATCTGACTATTTGAGGGAGTCATACAGATTACTGTCTGACACCACAACATATGTCAAACTCACCAAGGACCCCACAGCTGATTATGCTGCAGAGGCTGATCTATTGATTTCTGCTGCCCTCCTAGAAGGTATCATTACCAAAACAGAGAGTTCTTTTTTGCATAAGAACTTCTATCAGATACCTTACTTTTACCACCTGCCCAAGATCCATAAAAGCCTACAAGACCCTCCGGGCAGGCCTATCGTTGCAGCGATGGACAGCGTGACGACAGGCTTCAGCCTATATATAGACCAGTTCCTGCAACCTATAGTATCCCAAATGCAATCATACATTCGTGATGGCATCCACCTTTTGGAACTATTATCACCGTACAAGTGGGAGCCTACTTATGTTTGGCTCTCACTTGACGTGTGTTCACTATATACCTCCATACCTCACCACTTTGGCCTTATGGCGTTAGAACAGTTTTTGTCTTCTGATCCTCTTATCAATATGCGCCAGGCAAAGTTCATCGTGGAAGCCACCAGATTTTGCCTGACGCACAATTACTTCTCGTTCAACAACGAGTATTACCAACAAATACAGGGAACAGCTATGGGGGCAAATTTTGCCCCCTCATATGCTAACTTGGCCATGGGTTTATGGGAAAACAACTTTATTTACCAAAACAATCCCTTTGCAGCCAATATAATATTCTTTGGGAGATACATTGATGACCTGATAATTATCTGGGACGGAGACACTAAGTTGATTACTACTTGTGTCCAACATTGTAATAACAACCCGTATGGGTTGTCCTTTACGTCAGCCACAGATCCTACCACAATAGCCTTCTTGGATCTTGAATTAGGACATGAAGGTGCCAATATTACTAGAAATTATATCAAGCCTACAGCGGGGAATTCCTTTCTACACTTTGAGAGCTGCCACCTTCCAAAATGGATCACGAACATTCCAAAAGGACAGTTTTGCCGCCTTCGGCAGAATTGTAGCGAAGATTACGATTATGCCGAACGCAGCAAAACTTTAAAAAGAAAATTCCTTGAAAAGAAGTATCCAGAAACCTTAGTTGAGGAGGCTTACAATCATTATTTGCATGGGAAGCCTCCTAAAACCAATCAACCTCCACATGACTGTTCAAGCAGGTTTATAACTACTTTTCATCACAAATATAAACACATGGAAAAAAATTTGGAAAAACACTGGGGGATCTTACATCAAGATCCCCATCTAAAAACCTCTCTCCCTGTTCGTCCAAAAGTCATCTACCGTAGGGCTCCGAATCTAAAAACTAAGATTGCACCAAGCAAACTAAAATCCACCCCAGTCACACAACCAGGACCCACTTTGATCCCCCTGGTGGGCATGTACCAATGCCGTAAGGCTTTATGTAAAACCTGCAGGTTTGTCCAACATGGACAGAAGTTTTTCACCACCAAGGGCAAGACCTATAATCTTAAGGAATTCTTCAACTGCTCGTCGGACTTTGTCATCTACGGCCTAACTTGTCCTTGTAGCCTAATCTATGTAGGCCGAACAATTAGGACCCTTAGACAAAGATTCGGCGAGCACAGAAGACTAATTGAAGGGGGCACTGACCCCCATAGTGTCCTAAGGCATTTTGCTATGGCCCACCAGGGTTCCACGGTGGGCCTTAAAGTTTGGGTCATCGAACAGATTCCCAGATCCCTCTCGGCCGCAGAAAGATTCAAAAAAACTTTGCGCCCGCAAGACTTATTGGATTTACACCTTAGATGTACTTTCGCCTGGGGGTATAAATGAGAGCATTGAGATCGCCACGATATTATAAATAAACTTATTCTTCAGCATATTTCCATATTGCACCATGATCCTGAGTGCCTCTAAATATTCGCCTTAACCCAATAAATATTCTCTAAATAAACATTTTAACAAATACTTCCTTTTCCAAACAACGATTGCTCACCCCCTTTTCTAAATAATGATTGTTCATTTTAATATGTTTTTAAATAATGACTGTTTATTATCATTATTTATCTCCCATCTATTATTATTTTTATTTTATTATGCTGACCATATTTATATAGATACCCCAAACAACAGCCTTCTTCCCGTTATAATATTTTTAAAAGAGAACTCTGTAAAATAACAGTTCAGTCCTGATCCATTGTTTTTAGATGAAACCACATTCGTTCCTTAAATATGCTTACTCCGGCCCCTCCTCCCCCTTCCTCTCTCCCTCCCCCCCCCCATCCCTCCCTTCCCTCTACATAAGCCAGTCTTACTATCTATCTATAGCTTGATGAAGGAGCGCGGCTACCAGAATATCGTAGCCCGTACGCTCAAGAAACGCGTTGCGGCCCTGTGACGTCACAGCTGTGCGCTAGCCCTCCATCTGCATTCCAAGCCTCATCTGGATTTCCATCACCACCGCGGCCGGCATTAGCGGTATACCAGGAGCTACACGCAGAGCTGCCAGCACCACTGTGGCCCACTGGATGAACTGCCCCATGATGGATCATTCCTCTGGCTTCCTAGATGCTTTTTTTACATTACCAAAATGTGAGTTGTTTGCATATCGCTTTTAAAAATAAAAAACTGCCTTTTATACTACACCCAGAGGCACCTCCCTTCCTAGTGTTTTTTCTATAGATTCTGGAGCTTGGTTTCAGTTCCCTGGAAGGCAGCCCTGCTTGTGGACTATACATTTATCCCCTTTTTATATAGACTTGTTACATGGACCTTTAATGGACTATTCATGCTAATTTTTTCTTTATACATTGTACATGCATCTTTTAAAATTGTAGTTTTTAAAATTGTATGCTGCTTACTGTGATGTTGCTAGATATTTTCCAGTTTTTTTTGTGCCTTTTCCTTGTACAGAGAGTGTAGGATAAACTACCTGGATGAGGCCGTCAGAGCTATGCAGGCAAATAGCTGTTTTGTGTGCAGGGAAGGTCGGCCCGGATGAGCATGTGCAGTGGTCCTGTGTGGCAGAATATGGCACCCCGGCTCGGTGACACCTGGTGTCAGGAAGGTCTCTGGTGCCAAAAGAGGGGAGATGGGTTGAAGAGTGCCGGCTATATAGGGGCACTAGGAGATAAGTGCCCAGCCAGGGGTCCAGGCCAGGGGAGGCTTGGAAGGTCCGGCCTGCAAGACAGTAAGGAAGTAGATCAGAGGAGGTGGAGCGGGTGGCTGGATGTCTGCCCGGGGGTGACACATGGCAGTGCACATGGCTGATTTACCTGGGTCAAAGCCTGGTATGGAGGCGGTGTAGTGGAGACCGGCGTGCAGGGATGAGACGCCATGGGGTGATGGGATCGGCGTTGCGTTAAAATAGTGCGGCTGCGCTCGCGATAGGTCGCAAGCGCAGGAGGAGGAAGAGGAGGAGGAGGACCTGTAACCCCAGAACCTAAAGAACAGCGAGAGCGAAGGGTTATTCACCCGCCCAAAAGACTAACATATGATATTTTGGGAGAACGCTCTGAGGTCGTTCTCATTGCAAAAAGGACTCTTGAAGAAACTGACCCTTCCACCGCAGATTTGGTGGTGGACAATCCCAACTCACTGTCAGGGCTGGGCTCAGCCTTCCTTCTCTGAGCTGGTCACTTAGCTGTCAGATAATTGCCAGCTCCTATCTCTCCACAGTTACTCAGCTGTTGATGATATCCTGCTCCAGTCCAGAGGAGCTCTGCCTTCACCTTGGTCAACATCACAGAAACAATCTCCTGCGATCCTGTTCAAGACTTGCTTTGCTGACATCCCTTCTGCCTCCAGATCCTGCTTGCTGTTCCACTACATTGATCCCTGACTTCTGGCTTGGCTGACTATCCATTCCGGTTACTGAACTTTGGCTATCTTTTGACCACGTTTGTTCTTTTTACTTTTATTAAATAATCAAGTGTGATTTAACTGTACTTCTGTCTCGGCCTGATTTCTTGGTTTCTGACACTCACCCCCCGGCACAACTAGCTGGGCCATTCCAGTTAAGGTGGCCTGTAGGCAGGACAACCTCCCCTCCTATGCTAATTGGTGGGATGTTCCTCTGCCAGGGTTTTATGCAGATGTAAATTGTATGGTTTCCTGTGCACACCAACCTGTTTTTTTTTTCCTTGTGTATATCAAAAGCATGTAACAGGTCAGACTCTTTACCTCCTTTGGCGGACCAAAGGTTCTTTGGTGGGGGGGGGGTGTAGTGGGGGCTACTCTATCACCCGTGGTCCCGCACCTCCCGCCATTCCTGCCAGCAACCGCCGGACTGAATAGACACTGACACAGGCACTCACTGAGTGAGAGCATGCCTGTCAGTCCCTGTGGGGGATTTCTCCCCCTCCCTTTCCTCTTCCTGTGTCCCTATTGGCAGGGAGAGGGAGCCAATCAAGCAGCAGCAGAGGACCACAATACAGCCCCATTGATTTCTACAGGGGGTGGAACTACCAAGCCCAGCCTGCTTTGCAAGAAGGGGGGGCTAGCTAAAGACTTAAGCTTGTTGGTCTGAGGAGAAATCACCATGAGGCAGGGAGGTGAACGGAGGTGTGAGGAGAGACTACAGGCACCCGCTGAAGAACCATGCAAACAAGGTTCCAGAGACGGTTGAAGATGGATGTACCTTCTGTACCACCTAATATCTACCTATCTATTTTTTATGGAATATCTTTGAAATTATGTGAGATCTAAAGTTAAAACTACTTGATCTTACCTGGTCTAAACAAATATCTATTAGCCTGAATGATTTTTGGCCAGAAAATTTTATAAGGGGGGGCTAACCTGTCCATATGTACCACCGAATATCTCTATTCTGATGTGGAATATCTCTGAAATGATGTGAGATCTAACGTTAAAACCACTTGATCTTACCGGATCTAATAAATAGCTTCCAAAATAGCTGTTTGGCCAATTTTTTGATAAGGGGGGGCTGACGGGTTAGCCCCCCCCAGCAAATAACTGTTAATATTGCTTCTTCTGTGTGAGATCTAATGCAAACAATGGTTGATCTAACCTGAACAAACTGCATTAGATTTTTTCAAAAATTTTGATATGGGGGGGGCTAACCCGGCAGAGGTAAGAAATTAAAGTGAAATTTGAAACACAGAAACCAGTAAGATTACTAAGCTTTGTACTATATTTATTACAACAAAGACACATTTAAATGGCAAAAGGTTAAGTCACATTAGAATTCGCATGACAATTGAAATCACATTATGTCCAAGGGTTGCAGTTCCAACCTGTGTGACTCAAGACCCTGCAACTTTGCAAAAGTTTCCTGCACTACTTTGGTGCACTCCCAGTACATACCTCCCAACTTTTTAACTTCCGAATGAGGGACTCTGGAGGAGGGATAAGACCTGCGTTGCGTGGTAAAATGTGGGCATGGCCAAGCGTGTAACAGTGGGAAAGGCTTAAAGGGGTTGTAAACCCTCGTGTTTTTTCACCTGAATGCATCCTATGCATTCAGGTAAAAAAAACACCTGTCAATGACTGGCCCCTTAGCCCCCCCATTTTACTTACCTGAGGCCTGCATTTCCCTCAGCGGGGACGCGCTGTCCCTCTCTCCACGGGGTCCTGGATCTTGATTGGATAGATTGATAGCAGCGCAGCCATTGGCTCCCACTGCTGTCAATCAAATCCAATGACACGGGCACGGGGGGGGGGGGGGGGGCGCTGAGTCCGGCATTCGTGTCTATGGTGTGTATGTATATATATATATATATATTTTATACATACATACATATATATACACACACACACACAAAACCCAGGCTTCCTTGTACCTATAAAATATATGTTATGATTGCTTTGTCTGAGCCCACCTTAAAGAAGAACTTCATTAAAATAGTCAGGGACTGCATAGCAACCAGCAACTGTTGAAACAATGAACACTTTGGTGAGAAGTATATAATGTACAGTATTGTGTATTTTATGCAGGAGTGTCTAAGGCAGAGCACAAGGGTTAGGGAGCGCTGCAGTCAGTGTTGGGTTTAGGATACATAACTCAGAGTGCAGAATGTAAGTCCCCTCCTTACAGCAGGGTATACAGCGTCACCCCCTTAAATCAAGCTATCCAGCGTTTTCCCCTCCACTTACATCAGGATCTCCAGAGTTCCCCCATAAATCACCCAATACATTGGGGCCCCAGAATCCTCTTTTAGATCAGGGTCCCTAGAGTCTCCCCCCCATCTTACATAAGGGTCCCAAGCACCCCATCTTAAATCAGGGTCCTTAGAGTCCCTCCCTCTTACATCAGAATCTCCCATTTCATCAGGATCCCCAGAGTTCCTCATTAACATCAGAGCCCCCCCCCTTTCGCTAGGATCCCCAAATGTCCCCCTCATATCAGGACCCAGAGTCCCCCAGTTTCCCTTTACACCAGGGTCTCCAGTGTCGCCACCCTTACGTCAGGGTCCCCAGAGTCCCACCTCCTTAAATATGGGTTCCAAGAGTTACATCCTAAAATCAGGGTCCCCAGAGTTCCTGCCTTACATCAGAATTCCATACATATGACAAACATATGCCAAACTAGGGCTGCAACTAATGATTATTTTCATAATCGATTAATCGGCCGATTATTTTTTCGATTAATCGGATAAAATCATAAAAAAAAAAATGTGCCTTTTTGTTTATTTAAAAGTAATGATGAAAAAAACTGTGTTACACTCAAACTGCAGAATAACAAACGTTTAACATTACACAACTTTTCAGTAGTACAAAAACAACAAATATTCTGAAAAGAGGTGAACTATAACTGTTCAAGAAACTTTGCGTTTGAATGTAAAAAAGTTAACATGCTCGGGGCTAAGGCTGGCTCTCTTTTTACAAATGATGTTGCCTGCAGCAGAAAAGAGGCGCTCTGATGGAGTGGAGGTGCCTGGGATGCACAAGAAGGATTTCGCAAGTTTTGCCAAAGTAGGATATTTATCTTGGTTACCCTTCTACCAATTCAAAGGGTTTCCCTCCTTCGGAAGTGGCTTCTCAGCAAAATAAGCCTGCACTTCATTTCGGACTTGTGTGTGAATATCCTCCTCAAGTTGCCCCTCTTCCTCTTCACTGCTGCCCCCAGACTCAAGGAGTATGTCAAGTAGAGAAGGAGATGCTGTAGATGTTGAAGGCTCAGCATCTCTAGTTACAGGCGACGTGGTGGTCATTTGCTGCTGCACCACCATCTCCCTTCTTAAAGCAAGCGCCTCCGTCTGTACTTTTGCCTGCACATTTATGATCTGTTCTGGTGATAAAAATTTTTGTCTTCTAAATCGTGGGTCCAGGGCAGAGGAAAGGATTACGGCGTTTGGGACGTCTTCAAGGATCCCCTTCCATCTGCTTTGAAGTTGGTCTGTTGCAGTGGCTTGGAAGCTCTTTAGCGGAGATGTTTCAAATGAAGCACCTTCATTGGACCGCAACAGCCCCTTTACCAGTGCAGGCACGGATGATAGGGTAACATATTCTTGGCCACTCATGAATACAGTGCAGCATTCAAAGGGCTTAAGAGCAGTGGAAAGTTCTTCAAGAATGCTCCACTGGTCTGGTTTTAAGCCCAGATAATGTTTGCCCCTTTGTGTAACCGATGGGTCAGACAGAGTTGCAGTTACCGGCCACCTTTGTTCAATGAGTCGTTCAACCATATAGTAAGTGCTATTCCATCTTGTGCTTACATCTTGAAGAAGCTTGTGGTCAGATGTACCCATTTGCTTTTGTTTCTCCTTCAATTTGCTGCTGGCTAGCTCACTTTTTTTAAAATGTTCAACTAGTCCTCTTGCAGCACTAACGGCTCTCTCAATTTCGGAATTCTTTAACGCAGCACTGATCACCAGCTGCAAGGTGTGGCCAGTGCAGCGGATACTGGCCCAGCCATGCGTGTCCATCAGGATTTTCGCAGCAGCCACAATATTTGCACCATTGTCATGCACAATGGCAATTATTTTCTGAGCCGGAATTTCAAATTTTTCAGTGACTTCCCCCAACCATTCTGCAATATTTGCTGCTGTATGTCGGTCTTCCAGAGGCATGGTAGTGAGGCAGATAGAAATCATCTGCCAATCCTAAACTATGTAGTGGCATGTAATGCCAAGGAAAGCCTCGGTCGCTATACTTGTCCATATGTCTGCAGTAATGGCAATTCTGCTTTCATTATCGCTGATGGCATCCTTCACATTCTGAAATGCCTCCTGGTACTTTCTCTCCACTAGTTTGGTAAAATGGGTTCTTGATGGTAAAGTATATCCAGGGTTCAGTACACTGATCATGCTTCTAAATCCTCGGTCTTCAACCATGGATAGTGGCCGCATGTCAGTGACTAGCATTTTCACAACAGAATCTGTAATAATTGCTCATTGTTGGGGAGTGCACGGACGATTTTGCTGCACAAACTCTGTCATGGTGCGCTGTTTCTTTCTGCTATGAAAAAGATAATATGAATTAGTATGCAGGAAAAACTATTTCTGTGTAACTCTATATATGATTTGGGTTTTAACTCACCGTCCTGATATTTCGCCATCCTCTGTGAACCCCACGTGTTTCCGTTTCATGTGCTCGTTCATTGTTGTTGTGCTTCCGTGCCATGCAAGTTCCGTTTTGCAAAGTTTGCAGGTGACCACCTTCTTTGCAGCATTTAAATTAAAATGCTCCCATGCCTTAGAAGAAGATTTGGGTCGCACACCTTTTTCTGAGGTCATTGTGTCAGCAGCACCCTCTGCCATTTTTATAATGCGTTTTTTTTTTGCAGCTAGAAGTTAAAAAAAAAAAAAGTGCAGAGACGGAGTGCAATTAATATTATGTATTGTACAGTTTTATATAAATAAATGATTCTTCATTATTTATATGCACTGCTATTCCTCCCAGGAACAGCAATGATGGGGCATTATTCCTCCCAGGAACAGCAATGATGGGGCATTATTCCTCCCAGGAACAGCAATGATGGGGCATTATTCCTCCCGGGAACAGCAATGATGGGGCATTATTCCTCCCGGGAACAGCAATGATGGGGTGCTATTCCTCCCGGGAACACCAATGATGGGGTACTATTCCTCCCGGGAACACCAATAAATGGGCACTATTCCTCCCAGGAACACCAATGATGGGGCACTATTCCTCCCAGGAACACCAATGATGGGGCACTATTCCTCCCGGGAACACCAATGATGGGGCACTATTCCTCCCGGGAACACCAATGATGGGGCACTATTCCTCCCGGGAACACCAATGATGGGGCACTATTCCTCCCGGGAACACCAATGATGGGGCACTATTCCTCCCGGGAACACCAATGATGGGGCACTATTCCTCCCGGGAACACCAATGATGGGGCACTATTCCTCCCGGGAACACCAATGATGGGCACCATTATCATAAATGTACTTTGTATTTTACTATCACTGTTGGCTACCTTCCTTTCACAGTCAGTGTGCACTGTGCAGCTGAGCTCCCCTCACAGCTGCTTCTCGCCTCTCTGTTCCCTCGAGGCAGCAGCGGGCGGGGCTGAGAAGTTCAGTGGGGAGCTGACGTCAAAAGGGGGAGGCGCGGACGTGCCTCGTCATACGGCAGCGCCTTGTACACAGCAAGACGTGCGGCGCGGACGTGCGGCGTCATACGGCGGCGCCTTGTACACAGTCGGACAGGGGAGGTTTAAACGGACGGAAGGTGCGGAACAAGCGGATCAACTAATCGATAATGAAAATCGTTGACAACGATTTTCATTATCGATAATATCAATCGTTTCAGCCCTATGCCAAACATCTCGGCGCGGGAGGGCTTTGTTTAAGGTAATTTTAACATAATGGGCAAGTAAGGGGGAGGCGCTGACCTGAGTGTAGTATTAAAACAATGACATTAATAGGATAAGATTAAAAACACTTACAAGATGATAGAAGAAGATGTATGCTCGTCAAAGTAAAGTGCAGTCCTGGCATTCCACCTGGCTCTGTGAGTCCCACTGTTCTGGATAGCTGGAAAGGATCACAGTGTTTCTCCAGGAGCAAAGGAACCAAGCAGCTCCACAATGACCAGCATGGACCGTAGAACGGGAAGTGATGTCACCGGCGTCTGATTGACAAGATTCCAGCCCTGCCTAGGTCCAAATCAGGGCTGCAGTGGTGAAAGGCTACGTGCTTGGAGCTGGCTGCTCCTTCTATTGGCCTGCTGCCCTCTAGAGGAAGGTAGCTATATACACAAACGGAGAGCATGTGAGTATGGCCGTGGAACTAGAACTTCCAGCAGACCAATCAGTAAACAATTTAGGGAAAAATTAATTATAGCAAGGGGCAAGGTGAGGCAGGGGTTAACAGTCTCCGACTGACAAAAAAATAAAAAAATAAAATTAAAAAAAAAAAAAAAAAAAAAAAAAAAAAAAAATGTAAAAACTGATACACATGGAAATTTTGAAGCATAATTCTCTTCTATATGTATGGAAGCCTACTGAAGAGGTTAACGATGTATGAGAGGCCAGGCAAGTAAAATAGAAAAAAAAGGGGGGTTAGTATGCATGTAAACATAAAGAGGTGATACAGGCTGTAGTGTAAAGAATTAATAATAATAATGACTAAAGATAAAGTTGGTGCTGTGTTCCCCCTAATTGGTATACAAGATAGAGAGATAGAGAGATAGATAGATATGTGTGCGAGTATGTGTGTGCGTGTGTCCCCTCATGGTGTGGACACCAAGTGGGGTGCACCGAACGATGGATCATGCAATATGTATATATGTCTGCATATACATAATTTATATATACACACTGTACCACTCCCGACCGGTAGAGCAGAGACAAACAGGGGTAAGGGGAAGGGAGAAACAAGAAATGGGCGTGTGATCTGTTATAACAAGGTGTATGCGTCTAACTCCTCATTGAGTCCCCCTGGCGAGAGGGAATTTATCCAGAAAGTTTCCCGCTGGCAGAGTCGTTTGAAACGCTAAGGCAAACCTCTGGAGATGGCCTTTATGACCCACACCTTCAGGCCTTCGGTGGACTTTTGATGTTCAGTCAAAAAATGTCTTGGCACATTGTGCTCATCACATCCCTGTTCGATGAACCGCCTGTGCTTGCCAAACCGTTGACGCAGGGGATGGATGGTTCTACCAACATATAGGAAGCCACAAGGACAGGTCAGACAATATACTACATGATCACTGGAGCAATTGGGAAACTCTTTTATAGGGTAGGTTTTTCCTTTTGTAGAGAAGCTTTTTTGTCCATGCTGGACAAATTTAGACATCATGCATCATTTTTTCTTGCATTGAAACGTGCCCACTAGTGGGATCAGGGTGCTTAGGTGGTGGGATCTGGTTTGGGTTTGCGGATCTTACTTGGCGCAATTCGGCTCTTGACATTTTTGGCCTTGCGATAGGAAACTTTGGGTTTGGATGTTAGGGTGGAACCCAGAAAAGGATCTTCCAGAAAGATGGGCCAGTTCTTGATTTAGATTTTTTCCATTTGTCTGTAGCGGTCATGGAACTGGGTGGTAAACCTTGTTGGCTGGAGCCCTTCTGGTGTGTTGGGTTTAGGTGTCGGTTTAGCCTGATACTGATGGAAAGCATCATCTACGAGAGCTGGGGGGTATCCCTTGTCCAGAAATTTTTGGGTTAAGAGTTGGCCTTGGGTCTGGTAATCCTCATCTCTGGTACAATTGCGTTAGATCCTGTGGAACTGACTCTTGGGGATATTGTTCTTCCATCTGGGGTGGTGGCAACTCTGGTAGTGCATGTATGAGTTTCCTGCAGTGGGTTTCACGTAGTTGGTGGCATCTATTTGTGTGCCACTGTGGTAGAGTTCTAGATCCAAGAAAGGCCAGTTTGTCGGGGTCCGCTACAAAGGTGAAAGAGTCCCAAGTTGTTGTGGTGCCATCCCAGATGATTATTACATCATCGATGTAACGTCCATAAAAAATAATGTTGGCAGCAAAGGGATTGTTGTGTGTGATGTGGTGGAGTTCCCAATAACCCATCGTTAGATTTGCTTAGCTTGGGGGGAAGTTTGCCCCCATGGCAGTGCCTTGGGTTTGTAGATAGAACTGATCTTCAAATTCAAAGTAATTATGCTTGAGGCAAAAAGTTGTTGCCTCAAGTATGAAGTGTGCTTGTTGTGGGTTGATAAGTGGATAGAAAGTGTTCTATTGCCATCAGACCAACATCGTGAGGAACGGATGTGTAAAGGGGAGGTGACATCCAGGGATGCCCATATGTACGTGGGTTCCCAGGAGTAGAATGATAACATGTCCAGTAGATGCGTACCGTCTCTAATGAATGATGGTAGATTCTGTGCCAGAGGTTGTAAAAAGCGATCCACATACATGGAAAAGCCACTGGTGACACTTTCCATTGAAGCAACGATGGGCCGTCCTGGGTTATTGATATCTATGTAATTTCGGCAGGTGGTAAAAGTACGGAGTTTTGTAAAAACTTTTAATGAGAAAAGAGAACTCTGGTCTGAAAATAATTTCTTCCTGGAGGGCTCTATTGGCTAATGTGGAAGCTTCCTGAGTGAAACAGGGCAGAGGGTCCTGAGTTAACTTAGAATAGTGTTGGTATCTGACAACAGTCTCAGGGATTCCGTTATGTAATCCATTTTATTTTGAATTACAATACCTCCACCTTTGTCTTTAGCTTTGATGATGATGTCCTCATTGTTGGCCAGAGTGTCTAGTGCTGTTCCTTCAGCCTTGGATAGGTTGGATATTTTCTTGGAGTTCGGGTTGGTTTGGCACATCTTGATGAGGTCTGCATACACCACCTGATAAAAAGGTGTGTATGTAGGGAACTTTTTTGTGTACTGGGTTGAATATTGATTTTGGTGGGTGCGCCTTGGATATAACTGTGGCTTTGACCAGTGATAATGGACAACTGTTGCATTGTAGAACATTCAGATACGACTTTCATGCAACTTTTGAGGGTTAAGATTGAAGTCTATGGCCCTCAAGTTGCATGGAAGTCAGATCAAAGTAGTGCATGAACTACTTTAAAGTTGCTGCAACTTTAAGTAGCACATATATGAATGATTATCATTGAAAAACATGAGGAACGACTTGTCATGTGACTTTGATGTCCAAAGTGCGAATGGAGCCTAAACTTTAATATTTGACAGTGTTTCTTTACTGGAATTATAATTTTTATTTTCCCAAATGAAAAAAATATCCCACTCTTCACCATCACACCTTATTGATATCAGTTTTCAGCAGCACCTATACCTGGGAGCAACTGAAGCACACAAAGAGCAAAATTAGAACCAAAATATTTGATGAGTACCTTGAGAAATCATTGAGCATTGCTACTGAATCCATCGAACCAGATATTGATGCAATTGTTTATCAAAAAAGTATCGCATTAGTTTTATGTTGCCCTCTTTTACTTTTATAATAAAAAAGAATAATTAAGTTTTATTACTCAGATAGGTACATGATTTATATCAGTGATCATTAACTTAATAGTGATTTGCCCAACTTTTTCTGCTCATCAGCTATCCTTATTTTTAGGCTGCATTCACACCTGGGTGTTTTCAAATCAATGGAAGAATTGCCACGATACTTCCCCTGATTTCAAAACGCTGCTAAAATTACAAAAAAAAATAAAAAAATAAATAATATGATGCGATATGTTTTTCCTGTGTTTTTACCTTGCAAAAAAATGTTTCCCTTTAAATCCTATGGGACTCTTCACACCACTATTTCCTATGGGTACAGTGCGTTATGAAAAGTCCTGCATGCATCTAAAATGATTGGAAAACGCAGCAAAAATGCACCGCATTTTGTGTTTATGGTCACAAGTCCATTTTTCACAGGTGTAGGCAACCAAAACAAGCACCAGAAACAAATCTGAAGCACAGCAATATTTTGCTACAGAGCAGTGTAAAAGGGCCCTTAGGGACAGATGCATAGGTAAGTATGATTCCAAAGTACAAAATTGGCTACACCCAAGCACATAAAATCCACCCTCCCCCCCACCAATGTTTTTGAAGCTCCCACCCCCACATACACGTACGTACGAATGTAAACACACACGTCTACACATGAAAATGTCACTTGTGATTCACATTACATTATTACTTATCTCCGTGCCAACAGAGTGAAAGCAATCATTTTAGCACCAGAGCTCTTACGTAATGCTAAACTGATGACCTATAGGGGACCTTTAGAGTGTCACCTATGGAAAATATAGGGTACTGAACTTTGTTTTCATGAGCGCATACAAATTTTACAGTCCGACATGTTGGAGATTATATAAAGTTTTTTTTTTTATATAATAATAATAATAATAATAATAATAATAATAATAATAATAAATGCACGTTTTTTTGCAGGTAAAAAAAAAAAAAAATTAAAAAAATGTGCATTTATTTTTATTGTCTTTGGAGCCTGTAAAAGCATTGCACACAGTATATCTGTCTTACTTGGAATAAAATGCAAATAAATTTCACTGACAGTGTAAAAAAAAAAAAAAATACACACAGCGATTTGCTTGATTCATTATTACACTTTTTTTTTCTCAAAGCTCAACTTACCAATCAAACTCAGCTACTGACTTGAGTTTCTATTGAGAATTCCAGCAATAAGATCTCACACCAGACCTCTCAGCTCTGCAGCAAGCACAAATACAGGACAAATCCAAACTAGAACAAGAGTTCTACTAATTAATGTTGCAGGTGGGAGAAGCTAGGAACACAGGTGCAACAACAATGCCACTTGATTTCCTAAGTGGACAGTTCAACCTGATGTTATTCACCCAAACATAAAAGCTTTTTTCAGTAGACAGTATAATTAAAAAATGAACTCCAGACAAACATGCTAAATACAGAGATGAAATACATTCACCCTAGGTTCACACCTATGCGTTTTTAGTGTGTTTTACAGTTTGCAGAAACGCACTACAGTCCATTTACCATGGTTTCCTATGGTACACGTTCACATCTATGCATTTTCAGCCAGTGCGTTTTTGGAAAGGGTCAGTGACTTTTTTTCCCGCAGCAGATTGCATTTTGGGTGTAATAGACTTCAATGGACCCGCACCAAAAATGCAAGTGTTGCCTTTTTGATGCATTTTTTATTTTCTCTATAACAAACTGTGTAGCTGGTTAGTAAGGAGCAGACCAAAAAGCCGGCCGTTGCATCCTTGACAACCAATGAGTCATCAGCTGACAGCTAAATGTAAAAAAAAAGAATTGGCAGCAATAAAAAATAAAATTAGTAAAAGAAGCCAAAAAAAATTAATAAAAATGCCATGGGGTCTCCCCAAAATCCATACCAGACCTTTATCTGAGCATGCAGCCTGGCAGGTAAGGAAAGGGAGGGGAGCATCCCAGGTCCCATGCCCTCAACAGGGAGATGGTGCTTTGGGGCAGGGAAGGCTCTGCCCTCCTACCCCAAAGCACCTTGTCCCCATGGATCTGCGGGCAGGGGGCTTATTGTAATCGGAAAAAGCTCGGCTCGTGCTGAACGCTCCCGCCGTCTGCCTTCTCCACACCTGACAGTTCCTAAATGGCTAAGGGCGGGGCCATCCGGTGATGTCAACAGGTAGCCCCACCCCCTGTGACATTACTGAACCAACATGCAGCTGTCAATGACGTCACAGGGGGCGATGCCATCAGGTGACGTCACCTATTTAAGAGCTGGCAGACGGCGGAGCAGGCAGATGGCAGGAGCCTTCGCAGATAGCGGAGCTTTTTGTTTTTTTGGGGTCGGCGGGCGTCATGATTGACGATGGATCTACGTTAGGGGATATTGTTTTTTTATTTTTTAATAAAGGACTTGTCAAAAACTCGTGTTGTGTCTTTACTCACTTTTAACACCTTTTTGGTGACTGGGTAGGGGTAAGCCCCCTGCCTTCAGACCCCCACAACCACCGGCCAGGGTTGTGGGGAAGAGACCCTTGCCCCCATCAACATGGGGACAAGGTGCTTTGGGGGATGAGGGCATGTGGCCTGATATGGTTCAGGAGAGGGGGGGGGCGCTCGCTCGTCCCCTCCCTTTCCTGACCTGCCAGGCTACATGCTCAGATAAGGGTCTGGTATGGATTTTGGGGGGGACTCCACAGCATTTTTTTTTTAAATTTTGGTGTAGGCTTCCCCTCAAAATCCATATCAGACCCAAAAGGCCTGATATGGATGGGGGGGAGAGAGATCCCACTCGGTTTTCTTACTGATTTTTTTTTTTATTGCCAGCAATTCTTTTTTTTACATTCAGCTGGCAGCAGGGAACCCCACTGACAGCTGATGACTCATCGGTTGTTAAGGATGCGGCGGCTTCCTGGCCCGCTCCTTAACAACTGGCTATTCTCAGTTTGTTAAGACCCCTTTCACACTGAGCCGCCCCGGGCGTCAGCGGTAAAGCGGTGCTATTTTTAGCGCCACTTTACGTCACTATTCGGCAGCTAGCGGGGCAGTTTTAACCCCCTGCTAGCAGCCAAAAAGGGGTTAAATCCGCCTGCAAAACACCACTGCATCGGCGCTTTGCCAGCGGTATAGCAGCGCTGCTTAATTGTTTTCAATGGGCAAGAGTGGTGGAGGAGCAGTGTATTCACCACTCCTCCACCACTGCAACTTTTTGTCACGCCCTGCCAGCGCAGCCCCCCAGTGTGAAAGTACTCGGGCTTTCACACTGGGTTTGCAGCTGAGGCTTTATTCAGGTGCTATTTTTAGCGATATAGCGCCTGAAAAAAGACTCAGTGTGAAAGGGATCTATAAGAGAAAAAAAATTAGCATATTGAAAATTATGAATTTACTAAAGTTACAAAAATTCCCATATGACAGAATAAAAAATCAGAAGTAATTGAATGTGTTGTAGTGTGTTTTTTTTTTCAAACGACAACTGTGCTCATTAAACGAAAATCATATGATCTGCTATCATACAGGAAAAATTGCAGTGCAGTAAAAAAAAAAAACGTACAGTAAGCTGCATTTTTCCACACTGCAAATGCACAGAAACACTCACAAATGCATGTAAATGAAATGCACCAAAATGCACTGCAATGCACATAAAAGCAATGTGTGTAACAATGCACATTAACTGGTCATTGTGCATGCAAAAACATGCAGTAAATGCAACGTTTCTGGTGTGAATGGACCCTAAAAGGGAAGGCAGCAGACTGATAAGCACATCTTGTCACTCTGCTCCCTCCTATCGGCATGCTCCTATCATGCATAACAACAGATTAGTTTCTTGTGCTGTATCTCATTCAACAAGTCCGAGTTCTTCTAAACAGGAACTGCAAGAGTCTGACATCAAGTCAAATTCCGGTACTGATACTACTTGCATTTAAATAAAAATATAAAGATGTATTAATAATTACCAAGCTGCATACATTTCTGTCTTTTATAACTGCCCGGAAGATCAGCTTTGAGGCTGGATTCACACTTCTTCATCTTCACATGTGGCTCAAAGCAGGGGTCTGACGCGTCCTCGTTCACCGTTTCAGGGCCGATTTCAGCCTGAATTTTTGGCTGAATTTGGACCTGAAACGGATCAAAAGACGCACAGGGCTCCGGTGCAAATTTGCACCGGAGCCACAGCGGAGCTATGTGAACCAGCTCCATAGAGAGCCGGTCAAAATCTCCTGTCATTGCGAATTGGATGCGGGTAGTCCGCATCCAATTCGCAATAGTGTGAACCCAGCCTTATTTGCCCATAACAGGTCCTTAAAGGGGTTGTAAAGGTTCATTTAAAAAAAATAAATAACAAACATGGTATACTTACCTCCTCAGGGTTTGGCACAGAGTGACCCAGATCCTACTCTTCTGGGGTCCCCCAGCGTTGCTTCTGGCTCCTCCTCTTCTCGAGTGCCCCCCAAGGGTGCGCTCCTGAGTCCTGCTGCTGTGTCCATTGACACAGACAGTAGGACACGGTCCCGCCCCCTGGCTCCCATATCACTGGCTTTGATTGACAGCAGTGGGAGCCAATGGCTCCTGCTGCTATCAATCTATCCGATGAGGCCTCGAGACAGTGGCTGGAGCGGCTGTGCTCATCCCTGTTGATTGAAGGATTGTGTACAGGTAAGTAAAAGGGGGGCTTTGGGGGGCTGCTGCACTACAGAAGGTTTCTCACCTTAATGCATAGAATGTATTAAGGTGAAAAACCTTGAGGGTTTACAACTCCTTTAACGTTTGGTTTGCAAATATATATTTGTAATAACAGAGTTACATTATTCATTCCCATATAAGATTAGCCAGTTTGACCTCATACATTAAGCATAGACAATTTCATATCCAACCAAACAGGCACAATCAATGTGTAGACATTATATGGAAAAACCGCGCTAATTAAATACAAGAAAAATTGTTGATAAAATCATTTGATCCTGAAATGTAAATATTGTCTATTATTGATACAGTCTTGGGAATCCAAACATACTGTCCATATCACAATAAAGATGGTGAATCTATTGTGTATGTCTCTATGAGGTTCTTCCAATAAAAAGTGACAATTGAACCGAAGAAAAACAGCAGGTGATTGCGCTTACCAGATGCAAGCCTATTATAGGCAGATGGCTTAAACCCAGCCTGGGCCTCTAGACTGATACCTCTGGACAGATCACAATTTTCATCCTCGTGACGTGAGCCGGTTCATGAAAATAATTTCCAAAAAGAGAAGTACACATATAGTGTAATACTGTTGATTATTACCACACAAAAACACCCAGTTTGTGAAGAAAGTGAAAAAGAAAAATTGTGACATTCAAAACGATGTGATCATAGAAAACATGGATCACCCAAAAGTAATATTACAACCTCGGATGATGATGGGTGTCATATAATCATACACATCAATGAAAAAAGTGAGGAAGAGTGACACTTTATAACACCCCTCTAATTGGGCAGGTTTAAGAAAAAAAGAAAAGAAAAAAAGAAAAAACTTTACCCAATCACCAAAAATTAATTGTTAGCAGAAAAAATTATAAGTGATCTGAACACACTGATAGAAAAAAAGGGGAAGAGCCAGAAAAAACCCTTGTATGCAGCACACCACATGCACAGGCTGCTTACCAAATAACAAATCCTATAGGTAGGATAATACACCCAGCGTGTAAATATGTTAAATCACACCCACAGGTTTAGGGGATGTTCTGCTTACCAGACATCCTCATATACAGGCAGATCGGTTGAGGCACCGATGGGCTCCAATCTAAAACGATGTGGATAGGTCCTGGCCAGTCGTGCCCAAGCTCAGCAGAATATGGTAAGTAGAAAAAGCACCAATAGTGTAACACTGTATAGTCCGGTTTATTATATAAAGAGTAACACTTACATCAAAAGAAGTTAAAAACAGCATAAAATGAAGCCGGCCGGCATTCATACACACTCCCGTCCTCACAGGACACACGTGGCGACGTCAGCACGTCCCTCCCAGACGCGTTTCGTCACACGCTGACGTTTTCAATGGGGAACGGGAAGCATGCTGGGCCACCACGTTAAATATCCACACCAAGCCTCGCCCTGAGTTCCATAGACGGAAACACACGGCGCCATCTTAGGTGTGGGCATCCCTATGTTGCACTGAAAAGCATGGGATCCAATCGACAATCCAAAGTGCCGTGGGATCACCATCCTTAAATTACAGATTAGAAACAAAAGATGCAAATGAATACATATAGTATAGTAAAATTGTATAGAAATATAAAAGAATTGGAATTCTTAACAGGGTCAGAAAGCCTCTTATCAGAAAAAATATATAAATAAATAAGACGACGGAAAAGTGACCATTCATAGGAGACTACCATTGTATATCACAATAGTCTTTCCCTAATCAACAGGAATCTATATTAGTCTGGAATGTGAGTACAGTTTATACGAAAAAACTATATATTATGAAAAATATAATAAAAATTATAAAAAATATACTAAAAATTACACAAACGTAAAATATGGCGAAAACCGCAGAGGTATACAATCAATTGGGCATAAATTCATGTGACCCAGATTGTGATATATCGTTCCTCAAGTGGCAAAAAACCCTCCTAACATTACTAACAAGGAGACAAATCCTATGGTTGTTTCCCAACCCATCTAGGATGTATAAGTTGATATAACCACAAACAGGTCAGGAATGAAGAAAATATATTAATCTAGTATATCCTATTCGCCCTCAAGATTAGCAATCTGGTATGTTCTATTCACCCCTATATATCAAAAGTTGTCAATGGACGCATTGGTGTCTACACCTCTATTGACTTATATGACCCAGATTGTAATATGTAGTTCTTCCTGTAGCGTATGTCCCTCCTAATATTACTATCAGGGAAACATATCCTATAGTTGTTTCTCCAACCCATCTAGGATGTATAAATAGACAAAAACATAAACAGGTCAGGAATGAAAAAAACATATATTCATCCAGTATATCCTATTCGCCCTCAAACATAGTAATCTGGTATGTTTTATTCACCCCTATAGATCAAGAGTTGTCAATAAACGCATTGACGTCTACGTCTATATTGAGTCCATGGGGTGTATAACTCTTAATTCTATGGACCCATGACATCTCCAGTTTGGAGATGTCACGCACCATAGAACTACCTCGCCAGTGGGGTTGGTACCGATCAATACCCAAAAACAGTGTGTTGGCAGGGTTTCTGTCGTGTACCAGGCGGTAATGCTTGGACACGGAGTGATTTTTGAAACCCGTTAGGATATTTGTGACGTGTTCATTAAGCCTCACCTGAAGGGGGCGTTTGGTCCGTCCCACATATTGCAGGCCACAAGGGCACTGCAACATGTAAACCACCCCCATAGTGGAGCAAGTAATAAATGGGGTGATTTGGTGGGTTCGCCCAGTTACTGTAGACACAAAGGATTGGGTCTTCCTATTGTGACAGGAGCTGAGAGAACATACTCGACACCTATTACATTTATAAAAGCCCGTCAGTTGGTCGAAAAAAGTTGTCTTGACAGTTGGGGGGTCCAGTACTCCAGGGGCTAATTGGCTCCTCAGTGACGGGGCCCCTCTGAAAACAATTTTTGGTCTAGATGGTAAAGTCTCTTTCAACACCCGATCATTGGTGATAATGTGCCAGTGTTTAGAGACTAATTGCTTTATTTCCTTATGTTGAAGAGAATAGGAAGTAATGAAAGGTACCCCAAAACTTTGGTCTATTCCCCTAGGTCTGGGCTTATCAACCAATAGGAGCTCTCTACTCATGTCCTGCACTTCCATCAAGGCTGGTAACAGGCTCTCTTTGGGGTAGCCCTTTTCAAGAAATCTTTCAGTGAGAATATTGCTCTGTACTTTAAACTTCTCAAGGTCTGAGCAGTTTCTACGTATTCTCATATATTGACTTTTAGGGATAGCCTGAAGCCAGGGTTTATAATGGCAGCTTTCCAAAGAAATAAAGGAATTACGATCACTATCCTTAAAAAAGGTGGAAGTCAACAGGTGGTTCTCATCTATGGTCAAAGTAAGGTCCAGAAAATGAATCTGGGTCTGACTCGACTCAAAATTTAAATGTATACCTCTTGTATTTAATTAGCGCGGTTTTTCCATATATTGTTTTGTTTTTGGTGTGCTTCACTTATAACCGCAGCTTTTGATATTTGTCTCTAAGCGCAGTTTTTTCTGTAATAATTGTTTGTTTGGCATATTACTGCAGCTGGTTATCGATATCTAACCATGGATATTTTCGAATTTAGAGCTCAAAAGGTGGTCAACACTGATGGTGTTTTTGAGTCATTCAGGGAGGATGAGAATGGCCTGGGGGGGGTGTTTACAAGATTAAAAAATCTTTTGATCTCAGAAACCCATACCCAATGGGATATAGCTTACCTTGAGACCTATATTAAAAACTCTATGGTCCCAAGGAGCTTGAGATGGGAGGTTTCCCCCCAAAAGGGCGAATCAGAATTGGAAGAGTGGTTCAAATATTTTAATCAAGCAGGACTATCTCTGTTACAATTTTTGATAGACAGGAAAACGGTTAAACTGTCAAAAATTGACACTGAGATTAAAGCCATCAAAGAGAAACTCAGTGCCAATAAGGATAGTGATGAGTATAGGGAGAGGTCTCAGAGTCTATTGAAAGTCCTTGAAAAAGAGGACAAAGATCAGAAACTTAAAAAAAAGAAAAAATATAATCGGGACCTAAATGATTACTGCAATAATATGGTGTTTGAATGGCAAAAAAAGATGCTTGAAGACGCAGCAGGTCGGGCCACAACCGAGATGGAGGTGTCTAACCAGGGCTGTACTGATAATACAGGAGCTCCCCCGAGACAGCCCCAGTCCACTAAGAACACCAAGAAAGGTCCCCTAGAAAAGACCCTGAAAGGCCCCCCAAGATACCAATCCCCTCAGAGACCTGCGGGGTCCAATAAATCTAATTCTTTCCCCTCCCACTATCCCCAAAATTCGGGGCCTTCTAGATCTAATTATGGCCAAAGGGGAGGGGGGACACGACATATGCCACCACCCCCATGGAGGGGAAACTTGGTTGATAAGCCCAGACCTAGGGGAATAGACCAAAGTTTTGGGGTACCTTTCATTACTTCCTATTCTCTTCAACATAAGGAAATAAAGCAATTAGTCTCTAAACACTGGCACATTATCACCAATGATCGGGTGTTGAAAGAGACTTTACCATCTAGACCAAAAATTGTTTTCAGAGGGGCCCCGTCACTGAGGAGCCAATTAGCCCCTGGAGTACTGGACCCCCCAACTGTCAAGACAACTTTTTTCGACCAACTGACGGGCTTTTATAAATGTAATAGGTGTCGAGTATGTTCTCTCAGCTCCTGTCACAATAGGAAGACCCAATCCTTTGTGTCTACAGTAACTGGGCGAACCCACCAAATCACCCCATTTATTACTTGCTCCACTATGGGGGTGGTTTACATGTTGCAGTGCCCTTGTGGCCTGCAATATGTGGGACGGACCAAACGCCCCCTTCAGGTGAGGCTTAATGAACACGTCACAAATATCCTAACGGGTTTCAAAAATCACTCCGTGTCCAAGCATTACCGCCTGGTACACGACAGAAACCCTGCCAACACACTGTTTTTGGGTATTGATCGGTACCAACCCCACTGGCGAGGTAGTTCTATGGTGCGTGACATCTCCAAACTGGAGATGTCATGGGTCCATAGAATTAAGAGTTATACACCCCATGGACTCAATATAGACGTAGACGTCAATGCGTTTATTGACAACTCTTGATCTATAGGGGTGAATAAAACATACCAGATTACTATGTTTGAGGGCGAATAGGATATACTGGATGAATATATGTTTTTTTCATTCCTGACCTGTTTATGTTTTTGTCTATTTATACATCCTAGATGGGTTGGAGAAACAACTATAGGATATGTTTCCCTGATAGTAATATTAGGAGGGACATACGCTACAGGAAGAACTACATATTACAATCTGGGTCATATAAGTCAATAGAGGTGTAGACACCAATGCGTCCATTGACAACTTTTGATATATAGGGGTGAATAGAACATACCAGATTGCTAATCTTGAGGGCGAATAGGATATACTAGATTAATATATTTTCTTCATTCCTGACCTGTTTGTGGTTATATCAACTTATACATCCTAGATGGGTTGGGAAACAACCATAGGATTTGTCTCCTTGTTAGTAATGTTAGGAGGGTTTTTTGCCACTTGAGGAACGATATATCACAATCTGGGTCACATGAATTTATGCCCAATTGATTGTATACCTCTGCGGTTTTCGCCATATTTTACGTTTGTGTAATTTTTAGTATATTTTTTATAATTTTTATTATATTTTTCATAATATATAGTTTTTTCGTATAAACTGTACTCACATTCCAGACTAATATAGATTCCTGTTGATTAGGGAAAGACTATTGTGATATACAATGGTAGTCTCCTATGAATGGTCACTTTTCCGTCGTCTTATTTATTTATATATTTTTTCTGATAAGAGGCTTTCTGACCCTGTTAAGAATTCCAATTCTTTTATATTTCTATACAATTTTACTATACTATATGTATTCATTTGCATCTTTTGTTTCTAATCTGTAATTTAAGGATGGTGATCCCACGGCACTTTGGATTGTCGATTGGATCCCATGCTTTTCAGTGCAACATAGGGATGCCCACACCTAAGATGGCGCCGTGTGTTTCCGTCTATGGAACTCAGGGCGAGGCTTGGTGTGGATATTTAACGTGGTGGCCCAGCATGCTTCCCGTTCCCCATTGAAAACGTCAGCGTGTGACGAAACGCGTCTGGGAGGGACGTGCTGACGTCGCCACGTGTGTCCTGTGAGGACGGGAGTGTGTATGAATGCCGGCCGGCTTCATTTTATGCTGTTTTTAACTTCTTTTGATGTAAGTGTTACTCTTTATATAATAAACCGGACTATACAGTGTTACACTATTGGTGCTTTTTCTACTTACCATATTCTGCTGAGCTTGGGCACGACTGGCCAGGACCTATCCACATCGTTTTAGATTGGAGCCCATCGGTGCCTCAACCGATCTGCCTGTATATGAGGATGTCTGGTAAGCAGAACATCCCCTAAACCTGTGGGTGTGATTTAACATATTTACACGCTGGGTGTATTATCCTACCTATAGGATTTGTTATTTGGTAAGCAGCCTGTGCATGTGGTGTGCTGCATACAAGGGTTTTTTCTGGCTCTTCCCCTTTTTTTCTATCAGTGTGTTCAGATCACTTATAATTTTTTCTGCTAACAATTAATTTTTGGTGATTGGGTAAAGTTTTTTCTTTTTTTCTTTTCTTTTTTTCTTAAACCTGCCCAATTAGAGGGGTGTTATAAAGTGTCACTCTTCCTCACTTTTTTCATTGATGTGTATGATTATATGACACCCATCATCATCCGAGGTTGTAATATTACTTTTGGGTGATCCATGTTTTCTATGATCACATCGTTTTGAATGTCACAATTTTTCTTTTTCACTTTCTTCACAAACTGGGTGTTTTTGTGTGGTAATAATCAACAGTATTACACTATATGTGTACTTCTCTTTTTGGAAATTATTTTCATGAACCGGCTCACGTCACGAGGATGAAAATTGTGATCTGTCCAGAGGTATCAGTCTAGAGGCCCAGGCTGGGTTTAAGCCATCTGCCTATAATAGGCTTGCATCTGGTAAGCGCAATCACCTGCTGTTTTTCTTCGGTTCAATTGTCACTTTTTATTGGAAGAACCTCATAGAGACATACACAATAGATTCACCATCTTTATTGTGATATGGACAGTATGTTTGGATTCCCAAGACTGTATCAATAATAGACAATATTTACATTTCAGGATCAAATGATTTTATCAACAATTTTTCTTGTATTTAATTAGCGCGGTTTTTCCATATATTGTTTTGTTTTTGGTGTGCTTCACTTATAACCGCAGCTTTTGATATTTGTCTCTAAGCGCAGTTTTTTCTGTAACAATGTGTAGACATGACATCACATAATAATAGTTCCTACTTTCACATTGTTCATTATATGTTCTGCATTGTTTGTCCCATGCTGGAACGAACAGTTGCATTGTTTCAACTTGCAGTCATAAAATATTTGTATCAGTTTTGGAATAAGGTTTGGACTGTATTGTAAATCAGAAGTGCAAAGCCTGAGGGTCAGTGCCAAAGATGGGGTTCCTTTTATAATGTTCATTGACGCCCGATTTAATATACATACTAACAATTTCTATAATTTCTTTGTAGAACAACCACTAAAAGCCATACCACCTCTGAGTATAAGTTAATCAGAGATCCTTAATGTCTTGGGTTGTCAAGGAAATTCCTTTGTCGCAATGACCCCATGTGATGCAATCCTCCATATCTTATGACATTATGGCACACAAGTGCAGTCATTTTCTACTGATAAAAGCCAAGTTGGATGCTCAGTTTCCATACTTTGTGCTGTAAAGGTCCTCCCGGTCTATTCGGAGTTCAGTGGATGGGAGATGTTGGTGTTGGGGTCAAGCAGTAAAGTCTTTTAATATACTTTATTTACCAATATGGCTATTAACAGAACCTTTCCCTAAAAATAGCCTCCTATCTCTTGGCTGAGCGTCCAGCCTACAGTGTCCATGTGGGGACATCCCTTCAGCTTTTCATAACTGCATCAAAATGATAGGGAAATATATAAAAAGGGATAGGTCCAGGCAGGACATTTATTATATTAGGCATCAGGAGCTCCAAGCTTCCTCTACTGTAGACAGTACACTAAAGTCCAGCTAACAGTTCTAGTTTTTAATAAAATGTGGAAGGGATGGGCGTTCCAATCAGGTTTTAAATGTTGACTCTTTTATAGGATATTTCCCCTAACTTACTGTTGTGTCTGACACCAAACATCTGGACAGGCAGTGAGGGCAAACCCAGTAAGGACACATCAGTGAAAGCTTAATTGGGGTTCTGAACCTTAACTAGGGTTCTGAAAGCTTAACCTGGGGTTCTGAACCTTAACTAGGGTTCTGAAAGCTTAACCTGGGGTTCTGAACATCAGCTTAACTAGGGTTCAAATGAAGAAAAAAATTAGCATCGCTGGTTGTAAATCACCAGAATTCCAATCAAATGTGTTAGCTTTGTAAACAGAATGTTGCTCTGGTCTTCTGTAGGTTGATTGGCTAAATAAGGGATACCGCACTCTTCACCAGCAGAGGCCTGGCAGCCTCCAGGATATCAATCTTGGGGTCCAGCGACCGGCCAAGTCCTTCCAAGACTAAAATAGCAAACATTATAGAAGCAAAGTTGCTCTCCAGCTTCACCTAGAAACACAGAATTTCAGTGACTGACAATTTTTTAGTAGAACGTACAAAGAAACGGCACTTCTGTATTTTTCTACTGTTAAAACAACGTGTCAAATAAGATCTCTGACTACCTTACCCACCCTGTAGCCTTCAAGGTATAGATAGTAGGAGGCATGATATTCCTGACATTGCTGCATAAACCACTGCTCAGGGATTTCATGACTTTTGGTCACCTGCTAAATGGGATGATCAGCCAATCTACTGTATCTCTGACCTTCAGCAGGGATTATATGACTGTCTATGGTCTGTGATGAACGTTTGTTCAAATGCAGGTCAGAAGGAGGTCGCCTGCAGGTCAAATGCTCCTGTCAATAAATTCTAAATCTCAGAAGCTTCACAAACTGACATCCAACTGATTCCACTGACATGAGACCAAAGCCCATTGACACAGGCCCTAAATGTGCCTACAACTTCATACGAGGGAAATAGGGGAGTAGGGGATATTATTTGATGATAGATCTTTACAGAAATCCGGTCACCGACAGGCATTTGTAATATTTGTAATCTCCACTCTTAGATAGCTGTAGTAGTGCAGTCTCACCTTTCTTAACCACTTGCCGACTGCCTAATACATATTTAATGTGGCAGGTCGGCTCCATTGCGTGAAATCACGTACCTGTACGTCATTTCGTGCAATAGCCACTGGGTGGTGTGTGTACGCCACCAGAGGCATGATTGCGCGCTGACTGCACACCCGCGATCGTTCCCCAGAGAGACAGAATGGCGATCTGCCTATGTAAACAAGGCAGATTGCCGTTCTGACAGGGAAGAAAATGGAAATCTTGTGTTCCTGCTAAGCAGGAACATCGATCTCTGTCTTCATCCAGTCAGAGCAACCCCCACACAGTTAGCAAGCACCGGCTAGGAGCACACTTAACCCTTTGATCACCCCTGATGTTATCCCCTTCCCTGCCAGTGTCATTAGTACAGGAACAGTGCATATTTTTAGCATGGATCACTGTAATAATGTCACTGGTTCCCAAAAAAGTGTCATTAATGTATCCGGTTATTCCGCTTTTTTTTTTTTTTTTAACAAATAACTAAAATGTTATACTTAACTCCCCTGTGCAGTGTATTTGCCCGGATCCTCCTCTTCTTAGGTCCTTCTTTGCTGCTCCTGGCCCCTCCCTCCTGTCGAGTGCCTCCATAGGCCCACAGCTTGCTATGGGGGCACCCAACCTGAGCTGCAGCCCTTTGTGTCCATTCAGACACGCAGCTGGTGTGCGGCCCCGCCCCTCTATCCCCTGATTGGCTAACTGACTTTGATTGATAACCGCGGGAGCCAATGGTGCCGTGGCTGTGCCCCAGCCAATCAGGAGGAGAGTCCTGGAAGGCCGAGGGAATCGTGAACACTTCGCTGGACAGAGAAGGGGCTCAGGGTAAGTGTTGGGGGGTGCTGGGGGGCTTGCTACACACGGAAGGTTTTTTATCTTTATGCATAGAATGCATTAAGATGAAAAACCTTTTGCCTTTACAACTCCTTTAATGTTCTGTGCAGTAATCCAGTGATTCCTGTAATAACGACCAGTCTCTGCTGCTTTCTGACTTTGCAGGGTGACTGGTTTTGTCTCCGCACTTTCCTGTAATTTTCTGCAGGCAGCCTGTAGTGGGTGAGACTTGCTAGGTCTCTCTTACTGCTCTGCTCTCTGTACAGGCTATGTATATCTCAGTAATGCGGTCACTATTACTTTTACAAGATAACATCTGGGTTTGCAAAGGCATTTGGTGCTCAAAAAGTGGATTTACTGTATATCCTCTGTTGTTATTGAGGAATATATAGTCAATATACAGTATATAGATTAAACCTTTTATGCCACGTGTTCTACTTTAAAATGGAATTTAAAACAGAGAATCATTATGACAGCCTGCCAACTAGCATTTTTAATAGTAGATTAGGAAGCATCTTTTTTCTGTTTCTCCCACTAGTGGGTCATATATACCAGTCCTGTGGGCCTGGAATGGATAAAATTGCAGACATTTCCTTTATCACCAAAAACTGTGCCCCCTACCCCACCCACTACCACCACCTTCCCTCCTGATACCAGCTATATGATAATAATTAGGAAACTGGCAAAAATTAAAGGGATTTATAGATAATACCTCATGTGTCATCAAAAGCCGGAACACCTGAGACAGCAGCAATGCAACCTGGAGCTGGAAAACAATAAGGAATAAGAAAACCGGTGTTTGTAAACAGTAATCAGTTGATATATTTTTTGTTGCATTAACAGTATTAGGGCCCTTTCACACGTGTGGACCGTTCGTCCGTTTTTTCATAAATCCGTTTACGGATTAAAACGGACATCAATGCTACTCTATGGGATAGCGGATGTTAGCGGATGATCATCCGCTAACGTCCGTTAACATCCGTCTCCGTTAAGCTCTGTTTTTTTGGACGGAAGAAAACCCTATTTTTATTCCTTAAAAAAAAACAGAACGGACGAAAAACGGATGTTGGCGGACGATCCGTTAACATCTGATCTGCTGACATCCGTTTTTCATCAAAATATGTAATTTAATATGCATACATTACAATTAACCTATGACCCAGGTAGTGGTCATTAGTAAAGTCACATGCACAAGCACATGCTGCCTAGTGCCTGGAGAGAGGAGAAAGTGAAGAAATGGCGAGAGATGTATCCCATGAGCAGCTCATCCAACTTGTGCATGCCAAGCCAGTGTTATGGGACAAAAGAAGTGCAGAATACAGTGACCAAAACAGCACAAGCATGACGTGGGAAAAAATATTCGAGGAGGTCACACCAAACTGGTTGTCGCTCAGTAATAGACGCAGTCAGATACGTGGTAAGCAGTTTATGGGATGGGGGTGGGTTGGCATGGTTAAACTTGTAGTACACCCATATGTCAGCATCCTGATAATTGTAGTCCAACTCACCATTCGTATTCCAGCACT
This sequence comes from Lithobates septentrionalis, assembly GCA_037952835.1. Lineage (NCBI taxonomy): Eukaryota > Metazoa > Chordata > Amphibia > Anura > Ranidae > Lithobates > Lithobates septentrionalis. The sequence continues at coordinate 663,597 of JBBDGP010002781.1, read as the reverse complement.
CTTCTCCTACATTAGGCCCCATGTACACGTTTCGCTGGTGCAAACTCTTTTGAACGAAGCTTGAAATCGGCGTTTAGAAACGCCCGTTTTGCCGCATTTGCATGCCGCATTGAGCCTTGTTTAGCGTGTTTTTGTATTTAGCGTGTGACTTGCCACATCACCTGCCACAAGTTGTGGATTGTCCACCTGCCACATCACCTGGCCACATCACCTGCCATGTGACCTGGCCACGTCACCTGCCACGTGACCTGACCACATCACCTGCCACGTCACCCGGCCTACGTGACCTGGCCACGTGACCTGGCCACGTCACCTGCCACGTGACCTGGCCACATCACCTGCCACATGACCTGGTCACGTTGTCATCACGCAGTGTACAGCAAATATATCATAAACGGCGCAGAGATAATTACAGTACTTCTAGTGAAGCCTTTTAATAGGCTTACCTATATGTAAAACTGACAAAAATTGTTGTTAAAACCACTGTATTCCACATATGGGTTTTAAATAGTATACGTAATTGTGATGTTGGAGTTCTATCAGTTCAATCATGACAAGGTGGAGATCCCTAAGAGACCGCTATAGGTGGGAGCTGAAAGAGGAAGCTAAAGAAAGTCGCAGCGGAGCAGGATCGTTCAGAAAAAAAAAGCCCCTTCTTTGAGATGCTGGACTTCTTAAAATGTGTGATGGACTTAAGAAGGTAAGTAAATACATTATTTCTCCCCTATATTAAATTATTCGGCCTAGATGAAAATACTCATATACTCCAAAGAGGAAGTAAACCATAGAAAAAAAAAAAAACCTACAAGACAAAGGCATAATGAGCTAGTATGCATAGCATACTAGCTCATCATAATGAGCTAGTATGCATAGCATACTAGCTCATTATGAATTACTTACCTGAGATCGAAGCCCCCGCAGCAGCCTCGTTCCCCTCCTCCGTCGCCGCCATCACTCCTGGAGTGACTTCCGGGTATCGCGGCTCCGGTGCTGTGACTGGCCGTAGCCACGATTATGTCATGCGTGCGGGAGCCACCAGTCACGGCACGATCGCCTTCAGAAACGGCACACCTAGTCAGGTGCCATTGTCTACGTGTTTTCTGCAAATATCTCCTAAACCGTGTAGGTTTAGGAGATATTTCTTGCACCTACTTGTAGGTAAAAGTGGTCTGTAAGGGTTTACAATCACTTTAACGGTAATGACACACATGGATCTATGTATTGTAATAACTATACTGTACTGAGCTGTAATCCATCTATGTACAAATATTTTCCAGTACCACCAGCAACATTTCTGAAACAGAAGAGGAGGGGGATGCAGTGGATACCCAGCCTGCGCAAGAGGAAGACATGGGAGTTAACGAGCAAGGTCCCAAAGAAAACCCGTCCTCCCAATCGACAGCAACAGCCACGCTTGAAAGACAAAGTGTGCCTGTAAGTATCCTATATAAAATGCCCCATTTTAAAATGTTGACAAAATAAAATGTGCTAATAAATGTTCCACCCCTCAGATTCGTTATGTTGGAGCTACCGCACCGAGAGGCAGGAAACGTCACGGACATCCCAAACGTGACATGGATGTAGCCATGTTAACATTTATGGAGGAGATGAGGGCAATAAGAAGGGCTGATACCACCGACCCATTTTCAGACCCCAATAACGAGGATGCTAGTTTTGTTAGGAATCTGTACCACCATCTAGTTAAAGTTCCAGCTGAGCGTAAAATGGATGTTCAAATGTCAATCTTTAATTTTACTGGTGTGTGCATAAGGGCTGCAATGTCCGGAGAACCCATGCCACCAGTCATTACCCATCACCAACGTCCATACCATGGTGAGCAAACTCCACAACATTTATTTCACCAGCCATATCACACAGGCATTAACCCCTATCACCAACGTGCACCAGCCACCACTGCCCAAAATGTAGTACTCCCACCGCAAGTGGCACCCACCTATGAGTCCTCCAGTTCACAGGCCACTTCATACAGTCATTCCTCCCAGTCATCCACTCCCTATTCCACTTCCCACAGTCCTTATTATCAGGACCCTTAAAGAATCCCCATTTTAAGTCGCCCCGTTGTAGTTGGCCACCAAGTTTGCACTGAAACACTACATGTTATATACAGTATGTGTTATATGTTTGTACAAAAATATGTTTGTACAGTTTAATTATTTTTGTGATATTTGTTGCGGTCATTGTCTATTAGTAATAAAAATAATTGACTGCATGGAAAATGTAATTTTATTATTGTACTCTATATAAACCAAAAACAACTGATACAAATGAATGTGATGGTCCTAGGGTGAGTGATGATCGATGTTGGCACTAGGAGACTGAAAACAACAAGCTTTAATCATACACTGATAGAGGTCACAAGACTGCTATACTGCTAACGTAAAAATTTATTATTTCGTCAAACTATTGAATTTCCATTTTCTATGGGAAAACAAATACAATGCAGGGTACAAAAAGGGGGTCAAACATGATACTAGCAAATTATACCTTATAAAGTGCCTGGTGAGTGTTTTTACACATGTTGATACTGCCACAGAACCTCTCCCTCTGGGGACATGAAATAGTTTGCAAACGTATCACGCATGGTAATGACTGAATTGTTGGGTCGCAATCCGGTAAACCGCACAGAAGGTAAATCGATCTCGTCCTCTTCCTCAACAGTAATTCCTTCTTTCTCACGTATAATGTTATGGATGACACAACATGCTTGTATAGCTAGTTCGGCATTCTCCAGGCTCAGTTGAATTGTTGTATGGAATATGCGCCACTTGCTGGTCAAAATGCCAAAGGTGCATTCAATAAGACACCTTGCACGACTCAACCGATAGTTAAACATTTTTTGGGGGGGAGTTAGATTGTGCCTGGCATAAGGCCTTCAGGAGATGCCTAAAAAGTGCAAATCCCTCATCAGCTACAAGCACATGTGGCACATCTGGCCCTACAGTTCCTGGAAGAGGTTTGTCTGATGGCAAATGAAAGTGGCCCTCAAGTAGTCTTCTCCCCATTTCTGATGCTGTAAACACTCTTGAGTCTGCAGTACGTCCATACGCCCCAATATCTACAGCTACAAACTTATAATTACTGTCACAGATTGCCATAAGCACAAGGGAGAAGTATTTCTTATAGTTAAAATATTGTGAGCCAGATCCAGGTGGCATCTGAATTCAGATGTGTTTCCCATCCAGGGCTCCAACACAATTAGGGAATTGGGTCTTCTTCCAAAACCCATTTGCAATTTCCTGCCACATGGATGTATCTGGAACAGGCATTGCAGAACACCGAAGCTCCTCCCATATTGCTTGACAGGTGTCCTGCACAGTTCCAGAAATTGAAGAGGTTCCCACCAAAAAGTAGTGGTTTAGGGACGTATAGGATAGTCCAGATGCCAGAAACCTAGGAAGAGTAGAACAAATGATGAAAGGAATCCTACATTATGCTGGACATAATCAAGCAGAAAGGCTGGCTGGCTTACCTCAGGGTAAGTAGAAGTCGCTCCTCTGGTGGCACAAAACTTCTCATATCCGTGTTCATCCTTTCCAAACGGGGATGCAACTTTTCTAATAAAAATTCAAATGTTGGTACAGACATTCACGTAAAATGAAAACATTTTTGTGGGAAACGTCGCAGATCTGCATACTGCAGAGCAAAAAACCCTTCAGTGGGCCTCTTGAGCAGCATGGGATGTGTCCAGTACCTGCGTCTTATTGCAGAAATCTTCCTGGTCATGCTTTTCTGTCTCCTCCAATAAGATAGCATGACAAATAATGTCACACGCTCAAAAAATCTGACCAAATCCATTGCTCTAAATAAGCACGTACACTACAGCAAGGAATCAGGAAACACAAAGCAAGCTGAAACCACAAAGCAGCATGGGAAGCACAATGCATGCTGGGTAATACAAAGAATCATGGGAAAATTCCCATAATTCATGAAAAACTGATTAAATACAGTTCTGGAAAAAAACGGACATAAATGGATGAAAAACGGACATACACGGATGTAAAACGGATGCAAAACGGATGACAACAGATGTACAACGGATGACAACGGATGTAAAACGGATGTAAAACGGATGACAACGGATGTAAAACGGATGACTGAACTGATCTAATGAACGGTCCGTGCGTGTGAAAGGGCCCTTAGTAGGCAATCAGATTTTTACAAATCATTTAAATACTGTTTGAGATAATCAGGATGTATTGGAGTTCTGAGCTTGCAATTCTGCCAGCCGAATTGAAGTTTCAAACCTTTTCTATCCCAGTAAAAAAAATCCTGCATCCCGCCCTTTCACTCCAGTGCTCTGTGCTGGCAGAGTAACAGCCACACCCTTCATTACAGTCTTGTATTGCAAGGAAAGACCGCCCTGATACTGAATGCTGACTACCGCGGGCACTGGGTATATCCCTGGTGCCTATTGGACTGCACAGTTATATTTAGTCATTGTGCATAAGAGTAAGTTTAAAGCCCAATTTTGTACCTGAACCGCACCTGAACCAGTGTACAGACACGCACCGGACTCCAGGCACGAACCAGCGGCCGCACATGTGTGAACCTGGCCTTAGATTCTCAGATTTTTTTATTCCTGCCTGTGGTGCTATTGGGAGATTTCCTCTTAAATTCTGTCCCGATGACAACATTGTCACTAGAAATGAGCTCAAAGAATAATTCTGGGTTAACCCTAATTTTAAAAATACATCCTCCCCCTCCTAACAACTGTACTTACTAACCTGTGTTGTATGATGCGTGTACTTGCATATACTTGCTCAATGCATATACATATAATCTGATGTATATACTTACCTATTTTTCATGCCACTCTGGCCGGGTCACATAATCAGCTCCCCAGTTGTCAGCCAGAGAAAACTGCAGGGAAGAGGAGGGATCGCCTACAACAGATGCGCCTTTGAAGGATATGGGTGACATCACCACTCCAGTCTTTACTAGCCATTGTCAGCGCTCCCTCATCTCTCCCGTTGCTGGCACTTGCTGAAACAGGGGAGATCACATGACCAGCCTGGAACCGCATGAAAATAGGTAAGTATACAGATCTTTCTTACACAGGTTAGCAAGCATAGGTTTTAGACGGTGGGAGGGAGTGTTTTTAAATTGAGTTAGGGTTAACTTGAAATCCTACTTTAATCTTGCAGGGACAAAAACAACAATAAAACATTGATTTTCCAGCCTTCCCCAATCTACTAACAAAGAAAAGTCCTCTTCTCATATGTGTCAATCTCACCTTCCCCAAAGACACTGTACTCTTCCGGGCTTCATTCACCAGCTCAGCCATCTGAGACTTAAAAGCTTCCACATCCGTACATTGGTTAGCTCTGGCATGGTGAAGGATCAGTTCGGCTACAGTCTCCCCCTACAGAAGCCAACACAGGTCACTAATATATTTTGGCACTGAAGCTTCATGTTCAAAAACATTTAATCCAGTTATGGGGTCAATAAAAAACAATGAAATGTATCTTTACATATTACTAGTATATATACATGCATCAGACTGTAGGCAACCTTGGAGCCAATCAGAGCTTAATGGCTTTGCATGGTGCTGTCATGCAATAGTCTGAGAACATGTTTACAGGAGGAGACAGCAGAGAGACACCTTATCAGTATGCTTTGCCTCCTTCACTGTCCAATCATGGGCTGGAGGCAGGTTGGTGACCAAGCTGCATTGCTTAGCTGTGGCGAGGAACACTGAGGTCACCAACCTTTCTACTCTGTCTGGCAGGGGTGATTGAATGACAAGTTTGGTTAAACACAGCTTGGCAGGTGAACCATTCATGTGTATATATTTCACTATTTGCCTGGAGTTATAATATAACTTATTTTATTAATATTATTATATAAAATAATAATACGTTATCATTATAACTTCTAATTCTGTATATATTATTTCTACTTCTGCTAGGACTTCCTGCCCATTAATCCCATTGAAGGACACAAACAGCCAGCCTCCTCTTTTTCTTGGCTGCATAACAAATTTTAATGTTCAACTCAATTCATAAGTGATATTTCAGTTTGTCACACATTCTAAATTCTTTTATCTCCTAGGAATGGTAGAGACATAGGCGTGCACACAGGGTGTGCCAGGTGTGCCTGGGCACACACTAATCGCCTTGTGTGGTGCATATTCCCCCGTTTAGACCACTGATATTTCATCCCCCAAAAAAAATGTTACAAAACAAAATAATTTATTTAAAAATAAAATTAAACTAATGACACTGTCCACTGCCCTACTGACACCATCAGTACATATACACATGCATATGTATTTGAGCTTTGGGGTGCACACCCTAATGCAAGAGGCTGCGCACACCTATGGGTAGAGATATATATTGGATACATTGGACATGTATTGTGCAGTTTCCCCCATCTGACAGGGCCATCACAGAGCCATATTATGGCGTCACCCTTACCTGATACATTCTCAGTTGAATAAACCAATAATTGGTGAATCTAGCTGGGACTGGGAGTGACACCTTCATTGTGGCCCTGTGGGAGAGGCAGAGGCACAAAGCACCGTGGAGAAAATTTCATCATGGTAGGTGAGATATATGAATCAAGAATTTGATCTACCTGGGTGATTGGACAAGATTTACGCATACAAAATTTCAGAAAAAAAAAAAAAAAAAAAAATCGCATTTACATGCCCTTTAAAGATTTATTTTTTTCTGGATTTCATGAACAGAAAAAAACATCACTATACATTGCAACTGACAAAATAATCAGATCTTCCAGCCCACCACTCACCTGCCCAAGGACGACCGCAGTAAACACAGATCGGAAATTCTCAAGATCTCTCTCCTGCAGTTCTGCCACCATTCCCGCATCCAGCAACACCAGGCGGAGAGGGCAGCGGCTGGGGCGGACATTCACAATCAGCGTGTCGCACATATCTACCAACGTGGTCCGCTTAGCCTGTCTTGAAGTAAACTCCTGAGCCCCCTGTACCAGAATATTACCGGGGTGCAGATCAGCGTGGACAAAATTATCCACAAACACCTGCAAGGCAAAAACTCAACATGACTATTCACTTTGGGCAAAATAATTCTACAATATGTTCTCTTTGTCTATGGTCAATCCATGATACGAAAATTCCCCAGCACACAATCCAGCTAGTCAACACAAAAATAATAAATTCAACTATTATAGTATTTGTGATCATATTTTATCTTTATGAGTGTGTTATAAACTTTATTTTATTATATTTATATATGTATAAATATATAGTAGCCACAGCCTAAGTAGAAAAGCTTGTCTCCTGCCAGCATGTTGTAGAGAAAATTCCCCTGTGCGAAAGCAGTGGTCTCATTTAAAAAGGTCCAATAAGCCCCCTGCCAAGCTAGCACTGTAATCAGTTAATCTCATTGTACATGCTGATTGAAAAATTCTAGTTATTATTAGGCAGTGGGTGTGTCGGACCTTTGCAGAAAGACCATGGCTTCCACACAGAGAGCAAGGGACCTTCTCTGTAGCTGCTGGCAGAGTCAGGCTTTTCTACTAAGGTTGTGGCTGCTTTCTAAAGAAAACAAACTGTAAAGCCTCGTACACACGATCGGATTGTTGGCCAACAAAACCGTGGAATTTTGTGTTGGCCCAAACTTGTCTTACACATGGCACACAATTGTTGGCCAACAATCATGAAAGTAGTGACGTACTACGTGGTTTTTCAGCTCTTTAGCGCCACCCTTTGGGTTTCTTCTGCTAATTTTGTGTTACTAGAAGTTTGCTGAGTGTTGATTCACGCTTTTCATTTTGCGCTTTTCATTTTGTGCTTTTCGGTTTGTTTCTGAACGGTTGTTTGTCAACCAGTCATGTTGCGGAATCGGAGGAGATAACGTGTTATTTATTATTGGCCTTGGAGTTATTGCTTTGACATTATTTTTTTGGTTGAATAATGATTTGATTTGGTATATTTTCTATATTTTTGGATGCATAAAATGCACTTTTTGGTTAAGTTCTATTGGCATATAGCATGTCTAATTTTATTTGTTTTCTTTTTTTAATGCACAATAAAAAAAATTGTGGAGAATAATACTTGGCTATGTGTTTTATTTCAAATGACAGTTTGGGAGTAGGCAGTTACATTTGAAAAAATACAATGTAAAATTAACAAGGGACACAAACATAGTTGTATTTTTGATTTTAAAAACTATGGGATGATGGTGTTGTGGTAACTTACCCAAATATATATATATAAAAAAAAAGCATAATAATATTATTCTTGATATCACTAGAAAAAAAAGCCTTTGAAAATGAGTTTACAATAACTCCATCAGTATCACCAGAAAAGCAGCTTCATTATTATCCCATTAAAGAAAAGAATTGTGCGTTGCATTTCGAAATTTCATAATTTGCCACGTCACGAATGTTAACTCTTTATTACGAACACTAGTTTACAAGACCGACCGCTTCTGGCTCGTCCTTGCTTCCGAGCATGTGTGTTTGTACTTTGTACTTTTGTCCGATGGACTTGTGTACACACGCTTGGAAAATCCGACAACAGACATTTGTCCACAGAAAATTTATACACCTGCTATCCAACATTTGTCCACGGAAAGTTGGCCAACAATTGTCTAATGGAGCGTACACATGGTCTGATTTTCCGCCAACAGCCTGTCATCACACATTTCCTCTCGGAAAATCCGAGGCTTAAGGCTAGTTTTACACATGCAGTAGTGCTTGCCTCTGAAAAGCCTTCTGCAGTGGATCACTTTTCAGGGACAATTGACATGTCGTATCACCTCCTCACTGCCTGTTTAAACCCTGTAAATGCTGCCCCACTGCACTGCAACCACGTACTATACACACACGGTCGCGGCGCAGCCCAATTTACTTGGATTCCCCAAATGCGACGGGGGAATAACAAAACTTGGCACTCTTTTTGTTTTGATGCACTTGAAAACATATTTAGCAGATTTATACTGAAAGCTCAGCTGGGCTTTAAGGAACTATATGCTTGCACATATATATATATATTTTTGGCAGACAGGAGGACTGCCACCCCCACCAGAACACTGATTAGCACTCGCAGCCATTGGCTGCCAGCGCTGATCTGATGCTACTTTTTCATCATTCCCGTTCGACATAAGCTAATGGTGAGACGGCTTCTGTAGAACAGACAGCTGCACACACGGGCCGAAAGTTGGACGGTTCCAGCTGAACAGGTCGATTTTAGTTGCTTTTCGGCCCATGTGTTCAAGGCGTAAGTAGGTTTATCTTGCACTTTTATTCAGCAAGGCAGCCAACAAACACACTTTAATGTGTGCATACACTTACCATCTTCAGCAGCATGTCAACACCCATTGCTGCTATTCTTTGCTTGATCTGAGTAGAGTCTGACCCTTGGAGATAGACAGACAAAGGTTCACCTTCCTGTAACAAAGGAGAGATATGTCATAGCTTGAATGCTATCATGAGAGATAGATGAAGGCTGCTATCGCTGACCTCTCCTGAAAATGCTAGTTATCCGGCAGCAGTAGTAGTCTCTGTGGGGGTGATTTTCTAAAACTGGAGAGTGCAAAATCTGGTGCAACTCTGCATAGAAACCAATCAGCTTCCAGGTTTTATTGTCAAAGCTTTATTGAACAAGCAAAAGTTAGAAGCTGATTGGCTACCATGCACAGCTGCACCAGATTTTGCACTCTCCAGTTTTAGTAAATCAACCCCACTCTTTCTGAGTGTCAGGCTTCAACACAGACTTTGTCCTAATACTCACCTCAAAGGTCTCCACCAGGATGTTCCTTGTGACAAAGGGTCGCAGTGGGATGGGAAATTTTATAAAGTCAATTTTTTCAAACTTTTGCTGAAATATTTCCAAATTTCTGGCTTCATATTTGAGATTTATCTGCGGGAAGAAGAGGATAACTTATTCTATGCATTCTATATGGTTTCTATACTCTACATTTACAACTCACAGACAAAAATGTTTATTTTATTTTGGAAAGAGCAAGGAAGGGTTGTAGCCTCTGTCAGATTTGTATTGTCACTTTGATTTCCCCTCACTTCTCAGGTAAGGAAACAATGGAAAATCTTCACAACAGGGACAAAGACGAAAACTTTACACCACAATGCTTAAGGGTTAGAATGAAAGAGTATGTAAACCCAACACTTCATATTCCTGATATGTGCCTGCTGTACCAAGAACTTGTAGAAAAAGGATCCTATTCTCTTTGTATTGCTTCCTTTGTGTGAAATCCCTGGTATTCTAACTGTGCTGGGAATTCAGTGTGCTCTCCTCCAATGATCAGACTTGTCCTGCTCCCTCCTGCACAGCCTTTCACTGGGAAGTTCAGTGTACTGCTGTTTCTCCTCCTCTAGCTTCTGCAGCTGAGAACAAAGAGAATGGGATCGCTTATTAAAAAGGGAAAAAAGGTATTTAGAATGTTTTTTTATATATACACAAATGTTTTGCCTTTCATTTCTATTTTGAATGGGTGGTTTTACAAAGTGAAAGCTTACATATACTTTACGGTTTTATTACCGTCCGTGCCTTCCTGACCTGGTGAAAAATCTGTTGAAAAGACTTGACAGAAATTTTAACATATCACATGCTTTCCAAAATTAAAAAAAAATCCCTGGGCTTTAAATCTCTGACACCCCTTCTCAACTAGTTACTAGACTGGAGTGAAAAAAGAACCATTCTAAATTCCAGAAATAATTTCTAAACCCATGCAGCGTTTGGGGGTGATTTACCAAAAATGGTGCACACAGAATCTGGTACAGCTGTGCAAAGTAAACCAATTAGCTTCCAGGTTTCACTGTCAAAGCTTAAAGGGGTTGTAAAGTCAGAAGGTTTTTTTATCTTAATGCATTCTATGCATTAAGATAAAAAGCCTTCTGTGTGCAGCAGCAACCCCCCCCCCCCCCCCAACACTTACCTGTTGCCGTAACACTTGCCGTCCGTGGTTCTCCCTCCTGATTGGCTGAAACACAGTAGCAGAACCATTGGCTCCCACTGCTTTCAATCAAAGTCAGCTAGCCAATCAGGGGAGAGAGGGGGTGGAGCTGGGTCAGGGCTCCGTGTCTGAATGGACACAGGAAGCTCTCACTCAGCTCCGGTGCCCCCATAGCAAGCTGCCTGCTGTGGGGGCACTGAACAGGAGGGAGGGGCCAGGATCACAGAAGAGAGACCCAAGAAGAGGAGGATCCAGGCTGCTCTGTGCAAATCCACTGCAACAGAGCAGGTAAGAATAGCATGTTTATTATTTTTATAGGAAAAAAAACGAGACTTTATAATCACTTTAACTGAACAAACTGGAGTTAGAAGCTGATTGGTTACTATGCACAGTTGCATCAGATTCTGAGGGCACCAGTTAGTAAATCTTCCCAATTGGGTCCTGAGTCTTCTATCTTTTACTTGCAGTGGAGGAGAATCCTTTTTTAGGTGTCCACATCACTGCTTCCACTGCTTCTGCTGGCTATACAGGGGTGGGGTCCTCTGAAGACTGAAGCAACTGATGGTTTTAGAAAATGGTGACCAGTCTACTGCCATGTTGGATCGACTAGTCATGACTTCAAAAAGCAACATCATCGAGGGACACAAATAGCAGACTAAGATGAGTAGAAAAAAAGCTATTTAGATATTTTTTTGCAAAAAATAGTGAATGGGGAGTGGGGTAGGAGGAGGATAAGCTTTTACTCGGAGATGGGCTTTAAAAGTGATATTAAAGGTTCAAATAAAATGGTTTTGCACAGAGCCTGGATCCTCCTCCTCTCGGGTCCCCTGGTGATGCTTCAGGCCCCTCCCTCCTGCTGAGTGGCCCCACAGCAAGCAGCTTGCTGTGGGGGCATCTGAGCAGGCGCTCTCCCGCTCTCTCCATTCACACACAGAGCCAGGACTCGGCCCTGCCCCCTCTCTCTCCTCAATGGCTTCCGCCCAATGAGAAGTGAGAGTCCCTGGAGAGCTGAGACTGTCGTGCACATCGTTGGATCGAGATGGAGCTCAGGTAAGTATTAGGGGGGCGGCCAGCTGCACACAGAAGGTTTTTTACCTTCATGCATACAATGCATGGAGGTAAAAAACTTGAATCTTCACAACCACTTAAAGTGTAGGGTTCTATAAGTTGAGTACAGTAAATACTCAGATTGTTAGAAAGAGGGTCAGCACTGTGGTTTAGAGGTTAGCACTTCTGGTTTGCGGCACTGAGGTCCTTGGTTTGAATCCTGGTCAAAACAGTATCTGCATGGAGTTTGCAAGTTCTCCTTGTGCTTACATGGGTTTCTTAAAAAAAAATATGCTGGTAGATTAAGTGGATCCTGTCTAAATTGGCCAGTGCATGTATGTGAGATAGGGACCTTAGATTGTAAGCTCCTTTAGGGCAATCAATGGAATTTAATGAACAATATGTACAGAACTGTGTACATTTTCAGCACTATATAAGTATCTGTCATAAATAAAATTGTTTGTGCTGTTGACAAAATTGCGCTTTTCAGTAGCTGCTAATGTCATCCAATGTGGGTGCTGGTAACTGTATCACACCAGAGATTTGTAGTAGCAGCACAGATGTGTATTGTGGCTGGATACGGTAGAAGTTCTACAGCCAACTACAAACCACCATGGAAAATACTGAGAGAGGTTGGCAGCTATTACATACTCCTGCTACTAAATCACTTATTTGACATACCCATAGTCTGGGTGATATTGACCATAAGGCACTTGGGGGCCAATGGGTGCTGCTGCACCAGGCCTTAATAATATATACCGTGATCACCTTCTTTATTTTGTTATATTTAGCCAGAGAATTGTAGGGGAGAAGGGGTACAGAGGAGTCAGAAGACTCTTTACAACTGAGCTGAGCTGAGCTCTCTTTGCTTTTTTGTGTGTCGGTCTCTACAGTTAAAAAATAAAAAAAGTTAACCTGCTTGCACACGAGGCAAGGATTTACATGGGAACCTCATCATTCGTGTATGCTTAGAGCTACAAGATGTCTTAATACAGCCCTGCCAACAGTTTAACTCACTTGCCGGGTCATAAGTTTCTCAAACTCTTCCACAATCTCGGTCACACTCAGCCACCTGAATTGAGGGATGAGACCAAGCAGTCGGCTCCAGGTCTTCATTAGGAGGAGGTCCATTTGAACCTGTTGTCTAAGACCTGGATGCAGGACCTAGATGGGGGAGCAAGGAAAAAACAGAGTAGTCAAGTAGTGTTCCACTGACCAGTTCAGTCTCTGATTCCTGTTACACACAAATGGAAGGTCTGCTTTACTGATAGGACCCACCTCCTAAATACAAATGGTTATAAAATGTCATTGAAAAATAAAGTTAAAAAAAAAAAAATACTTACTTAGGTCAAGCTTCCAACGCGTCTACGAGGCAGGGTGTCTTCCGGGAGAACTGGATGTTTGAAATCCTTTGAGAATGCGTTTTATCCCAATGATGAGATCACAGCATTGGTTACTTTACTTCTCAGTGGATTTTTAAACCAATAGTATTTGGAGCTGTCAGTATAGAAGACTTTCCATTTTCATGGAAGTTCCACTTTAACCATATGCTCAGTTTGAAATGTCTAGATTTGTAACGGGTTTACTTTAAATGTAGTTAGCATCATACTGACATGCTCAATGCTCCGTTGAAGAATACCTTTTACTGTAAACCAAGGGTACCCATACAGGTTACAATCTGACCATACAATCTTTTCACAATCAACTTTAGATTTACCAAAACTATATAATCTGAGCACCTACCTACCTATCACATACATACCTACCTACTCTATCAGACAGGCACATGCACTACATAATTTTTAGGATATCTAAGGGCTTGTTCTTACATGCAGTAGCTCCTGTCACCCCTTTGAAAACCCTTCCATGGTGGATCGCATCTCAGAGGTGTTTGACAGGTGGTGAGGAGGCCATAAGTTGCCTTCTGACCACCGGTTTTAACCCTGTAAATGCCACAGCACTGCGCTGCAACTGTGTACATTGCACACAATTACAGAGAGGTTGTGGTTCAGCCCCATACACTTAAATGGGTCGTGTTCAGTGGTGGTACCGCCTGCTGAATGCAACATACTGTTTCATTTTGCATCGGCCGTGAATGACAGCATTATGGCCGATGCATGTGTACAGCCCTGAGCAGCTGCATGCCCTTCTTTAGGTGGACGGAGGTAGAGGTGGTAAAAGCTTGGCTCAACTGCTTTCTTTTACCACGTTGTGTACGCGCCCCAAAGGAGATAAGTGAAGTGGGCCGACTCTCTCCACCAAGGGCATAGACCAGGGGTCTCCAAACTGCAGCCCAGGGGCCAGATGCAGCCCTTTACTTGGCTTTATCAACCCCTTGGGGCACTATCCCTTCCACTGACACCGATGATAGGGCACTATTCATCCTACTGACATCAACGATGGGGCACTATTCTTCCCGCTGACACCAGTATTGGGGCACTATTCCTCCCACTGACACCAATGATGGGGCACTATTCATCCTACTGACATCAACGATGGGGGACTATTCCTCCCGCTGACACCAGTATTGGGGCACTATTCCTCCCACTGACACCAATGATGGGGCACTATTCCTCCCACTGACACCAATGATAGGGCACTATTCTTCCCACTGACACCAATGATGGGGCACTATTCCTCCCACTGACACCAATGATGGGGCACTATTCCTCCCACTGACACCAATGATAGGGCACTATTCTTCCCACTGACACCAATGATGGGGCACTATTCCTCCCACTGACACCAATGACGGGGCATTATTCCACCCACTGACATCGGTAATGGGGCACTATTCCTCCCACTGACACCAATGATAGGGCACTATTCTTCCCACTGACACCAATAATGGGGCACTATTCCTCCCACTGACACCAATGATAGGGCACTATTCTTCCCACTGACACCAATGACGGGGCATTATTCCACCCACTGACATCGGTAATGGGACACTATTCCTCCCACTGACACCAATGACGGGGCATTATTCCACCCACTGACATCAGTAATGGGGCACTATTCCTCCCACATTACACCAATGATGGGGCATAGTCTACACCCCACTGATGCCTGGACACACTCCGGGCCCCCTTAAGTCTGAAGGACAGTAAACTGGCCCTTTGTTTAGAGAGTTTGAAGACCCCTGGCATAGACTAATAAAAAAACGTAAAATATTTTTTTATGAAATAGAGGAAGGAGAGAAACACCTTCAGCTTCTCATTGCTGTCTCTGCCCATGCTGGGGAGATTTTCTCATGCCCTGTGTGGCCATCAAATCAGGAAGTGAGGTGAAATCCCCCCCAACAGTAATACAATTGGAAATAAAATCCAGTGGTTTCGCTTTGAGTTGGCCTTTAACACAGAGTAAAAGCAACCATGAAACTGAGTTTCATCAATTCTGCCATGGAAAAGGTTTTGTACTTTTGGTCACTATTTGGTGATTTTGGCCTTACTTTTACAGCGACAGGAATCAAGCGATGAGCATCATCCACTGATGGCTTTATGGATGAAGGATATGGGTCTTCTCCTTTTTGGATATCGCAGGTTCCATCAGTATCTCCTTGATCTTCTAATGCATCATGATTAGATGGCCCCCTTTTCCCTAGATGCCTGAAAATTCCACCAAGCCCCGCCACTTCCCATGCCTCGAAGCCATAGTCACTCCCAGGGGTTCCTATCAGGGATTGCGATTCCATAGCGTCAATAACAGACAGGTCAGCGTAGGCTTTGTACACCTGAGCAACGCAGCCAGAACCTACAGGTTCCTTACTTGGAAATGTGAACACTTGTCCATAGTTATCTCCAAAGTCTCTTTTCAGGCAAAACTCAGTGTAACCCCAAGAGTGCGGTGCCACCCTAACGTGAAGTCTGGAAAATTTGGCACAGAACGTTTCAGAGAAAAGATCTCTTCGAGTGCTAGCCCACTGGCCAAGTTTAATGCAAGTTGGCCCCGATGACTCGGTGGCCTTCAGCAGTAGATGAAGCCACAGGGTATAAAATCTGTCTGAAAAGAATGTCAATGGATAGGCTAGTAAGAGCGGTCCAAATTTCAGGAAGAGGACGCAAGAACGCACAACCAAGCGCACAACGAATGTGGTCTTTTTTAGGAGGCTATCTTCAGACTTCTGATGACCTGGTGAGGCCATGGCCACCTCTGATGGTACTTGTCTGTGGTATAGTCTCTCACATTCTGCTGGCACATATCTGATGCCCAGGCACATCAATGAGATCTTCCATAAGCCTTTAATCCTGCTGTGCTTGATTATGTTTCCCTGACAATGAACTGCCATTTCCTTCCACCTAGATACATTCCTGGAGCTCCTGAGACAGCAGATCCTGCTGCAACACAACAAGCCAATTCTCACGTGCAAAGCCTGTGACATTGCAGGAGCCGGGTCATAGACAGGCACTAGGAGATCGTCTTCCTTCCTTCCTAGGCAGCCTCCATTGAGGAAGACACAGACCGATCACCGCTTCCCTTGTCTCTTATTGCATGAGCCTGCCCGTCACGTGACCCGTGCTCCCGATCACAACACAGCGGTCTAAGAATGGAACGTACAGAACATCCCTGCCCAATGACAGCAGGAGGCCCCGCCCACAGTGACGACACGCACTGTATTAACTCTCACGTGGCCACAACACTTCACACTGGGAGGAGCTTCTGTTTCATTTCAATGGACAGTGGGGAGGAGCCAGTGACAGTCATAAGATATTATTATTATTATTCACGATTTATACAGATATTCACTGTTATATTGATGAGAAATCTTTAACTGTTTGCATACCTGGACATTTTCCTATACATGTTAAAATCGGTCCTTTTTTTGTTAGAAAATAAGTTGGAACCCCCAATTATTATATATTTCATGAAAGCAGAGGCCCTGGAGAATAAACGGGTGGCTGTTGCAATTTTTTATGTCAAACAATATTTGAGCAGCCATTTATCGAACATAAATCTTCGGGAAAAATGCAGTTGAATTCATTTTAGTGCACACAAACACTATATAATACCCATTTTTTATATTTAAAGCGGGGGTCCACCTAAACCGCCAAAAAAAAAATAATATTAAAAGCCAGCAGCTACAAATACTGCAGCTGCTGACTTTTAATACATGGCCACTTACCTGTCTCAGGGTACAGCGATGTCGGCAGGGGACGCCAAGAATCCGCTCGGTTCTCGGCAGCTGCCTCCGCCATCCTAGGTGAGGGAATCAGGAAGTGAAGCATTGCGGCTTCACTTCCCGGCTCCCTACTGCGCATGCGCGAGTCGCGCTGCGCATCGTAACTGGTCCCCGCTATCTCCTGGGACCTGTGTGTTTCCCAGCAGACAGCGCGGAGGGACAGGAAGAGGCATAGACTCCCATGGAAGTCTATGCCGGAAGTGGGTGCAAATACCTGTCTTAGACAGGTATCTGCACCCCACTCCCACCTGAAAGGTGCCAAATGTGACACCGGAGGGGGGGAGGGTTCCGAAAAGCAGAAGTTCCATTTTTGGGTGGAACTCCGCTTTAAAGCGGAGTTCCACACAAAAGTGGAACTTCCGCTCATTTGTCTCCTCTCCCCCTCCGGTGCCACAATTGACACCTTTCAGGGGGGAGGGGGGACAGGATACCTGTCTTTGACAGGTAGCCTGTTCCCACTTCTGGGAGTCCGGGCCGTGGCCCGTGACATCAACGCAGGACTCCCTCCTCCTCCTCCCTCCCCTCTCCCTGTTGCCGGGCCAGTAGGAGAGAGGAGCGGGGCCTCGCGCATACGCAGTAGGGTTCCCAGCGTGAAGCAGTAAGGCTACACTGCCGAGTACCCTTACCCGCAATGGCGGCGGCAGCACCTGACAGCTGATGGAAACATCAGCTGCGGTGCCGACAGCGCTGGACTCCAGGACGGGTAAGTGTCCTTTTGTTAAAAGCCAGCAGCTGCAGTATTTTTTTTGAAGCACATGATTAGAGCCAATAGGCTTCAAAACAGAGGGGGCTTGGGGCGCAGAGCACTGGATGACCCGCAGTTCCGTCTCCCGCGTGTGTTGGTTGTGCCGCCCCCTTGTCCCCTCCCCCAAACAGTGAGCACCAGCCGTCACTAGATTTCAGTCCAAATTCTTGGCTGAATTCGGACTTGAAACAGACCAGAAGACGAACAGGACTCCTGTGCAATTCGCCCTGGAACCGCTCTGGAGATGTGTGAACCGGCTCCATAGAGTGACAGTGACAATTTCCTGACATGCAAATTTTTTACCGTTTTTGATCCATTAAATAAAAAATTAAAAAAAACTGCTAAAAAAACGTTAAAAAACACTAATAAACGCTATTGCAAAAATTTAAAAAACGTTGAAAGACTCACTGCAAAGCTACTGGTGTTTTTATAATTATTATTTTAACATTCAGTGTGCATAGAGCCTAAAGAGGGAATAAAGTCCTATGTATAGTTTCTATCCTATAGGTAACCCTATGATGAGGCTTACCTATAGGTACTGTAAATATCTCCTAAATGTGCACTGTTTAGGAGATATTTACTATATATACAGCCAAAGACATCATCGGCGCATGCGCTCTGAAGGAAGGGCCACCCGCACCATTCCTTCAGAATCCTGTGCCGTAAATGACGGTTCCTCCCGCGCATGTGTGGGAGTGATGTCATTGCGATTCCGGCCTATCACACGGCCTGAGTCCGCAGACTCGGAAGGAAGACGGGTGAAGATGGACGCTGTCTCTAGCAATGACATCGCATCGCTGGAGGGCTTCTTTTTCAGGTAAGTACTAGCACATTATGCCTTTACCTTGCAGGTCCAGAAAAACAAAAAACAAAAAAACAAATAGCGGTTTGCAACGGCTTTGATAGATATCTAAACCCAAGAACCAAAATATAATATATTGCAGCTTACCAGTCCTTAGATGTAATGAGCGCATTACATAATGAGTGGAGTTTGGTTACTCTGGGCGTCCGTCTGCATTAGCCATGGAGCACCATCTAGTGCTCTCTGCTCTACACTATCAGCCTGCTGATCCACCCTGAAGCTTGTCAGTGAACTCTGAAAGCTTTCAGTAAACTTTGAGGTTTATTGTAGACTTCAGGATGAAGATTTGTATTTCTTTCCTGGCATTCCCTTGGGATTGACTGTGGAGTGATGACCATCGTTTTCCTTGCTGACCGCCCAGCCTGTGTTAACATCTTATGCACTTTTGGCCATTATAACCTGTGGCCCATCTTTTCTGGTAAGAGGCGTGATGATTATTCCTAGCCGGTGGTGGATCTCTTTACAGTTGGAAGAACACATACTAATGGTCTTTGTTCTCACTATGGACATCACAATTTCATTTTTATTATGACATAAGGACATTTATTTATGCAATGTGTTTGTTTGCACATTTGTTGTTATTTTTATGCACGGTTAAATATTGGATATATGACACTGATATTGTCAGAGGTCAGAGTATTTTAAATAAAACAAACCTATAGCCCAGACTTGAAAGGATATAAGCACTATATGGGTTAACTACAAATGATATATTTATTTTTTCTTCTTTTATTCATTAGTTAATTGTTGTACTTATTCACTGCAATTAAATATCATAGATGTCAAATGCTATAATATTACACTTCAATGGATACAGTAAATACTGTAATTCATGCGATCCGTTCTTACTGGTAATGCATATGCATATTCTGTATGATTTAGATTCTGTGATGGATTTTCCATTGTACGGTAAAAGTGTAATGTGATACATATCTGTTTGTATTGTTTGTTGTTTCTTTTTCTTTGAACAATAAAAACTTTTTTCTGATTTAAAAAAAAAAATATTGGATATATATCTGCAATTTATTGAATGCTGTTCCATATTGCACTCTCTGGCACATTATCTACTGTTACAGCAAATATTTGCTGTCTCATATTGCACTTATAGTTTGCTGTTCCATATTGCACTTATTGCACTTTATTTACTGTTTCATATTGCAATGATTTGCACATTATTAGTCTGATCTATAGCGCTGCTTTGACACATATATAATGAGTGCATTAATGTTCCTTTTTTTAGGCCAAGAACATTTTCAGCAAGTACAAAAAATACACTGCCAGAACTGCAGTGTTCTTGTCACTTCCTGTGAACTGATAGTACATACAATGTTATTTTCCTTCGTTAAACTTTTAATCCTCCCCCCTCTTATGTAATAGAGATGAAGAGAGGAAGACATGTTTGAAGTCCAGTCTGGGTGATCACCATGGCTTCCTCCAAAGACACAGCGGAGGATTGTGTGTTTCCCACCAGGACGGGAAGTGTGTTATTTACAGGCTCACGAGGTGAAAATAAACCTGAAAAAAAAAAAATAGAAAATGAATGCACCAATTTCCTGTAAGAACTGAAAGACTGAAATATAATGCATGTTTTTTTAGATATACTTTTAGATATACTATAGCATCATTCATCTGTATGTGGAAGATTTAAAGCTGAGCGCAGGAGAACGCTAATTTTTGCAAATTTTTGTCTACGATAGCTTTAAATACATTTTTTTAACATAGTACGGAGGGGATAAAACCTGTGTCAGTTTTTTTTTTTGTTCTCCGTGTATCATTGGGGAAATTTTCCTTCACTTCCTGTCTAAGGGATAAAAGGAAGTTAGAGGAAAGCTTCCATTGGAAGATTACTTCTTGTTCTGGGGGCAATTCTAAAAATATGAATTTTCATTCACTTTCTTTCTCGGTGGCAATGGTCACCTGTACAAATAGAGCAGTGATTCTACCCAATGGGGACACGGGCAGAAATGAAAGCTGAACTCCAGGTATGATCTTTGTTGCATACTTACAGGGATGGACTGGCCATCGGGACTACCGGGAGATTCCCGGTGGGCCGATGGCTCAGTGTGGCCAGTTTCACTTTTAGCCGCATCTGCGGTCCGCGGCGATGTACCCGTCAACCGCCAACAGCTGGCGCCTGACGGGTAGATCGAGATTAGCCAGTATGCAGAGTAGCGCAGGGAGCCCTGATGTGCCCCGAGCCCTGATGTGCCCCGTGCCCTGATGTGCTCCGTGCCCTGATGTGCTCCGTGCCCTGATGTGCCCCGAGCCCTGATGTGCCATGTGCCACGTGCCCTAATGTGCCATGTAGCCTGATGTGCCCTAATGTACTATGTGCCCTGATGTGCCCCATAATGTGCCCTGATGTGCCCCATCATGTGCCCTGATGTGCCCCATCATGTGCCCTGATGTGCCATGTGGCCTGATGTGCCCCGTGCCCTGATGTGCCCGTTCCCTGATGTGCCATGTGCCCTGATGTGCTATGTGCCCCCATGTGCCCTGATGTGCCTCGTGGCCTGATGTGCTATGTGCCCTGATGCGCTATGTGCCCTGATGCGCCATGATGTGCCCTGATGTGCCCCGTGCCCTGATGTGCTGTGCCCCAATGTCCTATGCCCTGATGTGCCTTGTGCCCCGATGTGCTTTGCCTTGATGTCCTGTGCCCTGATGTGCCCCGTGCCCAGATGTCCTGTGCCCCGGTGTGCTGTGTCCTAATGTGCTATACCATGATGTGCTGTGCCCTGTACCCTGATGTGATGTACCCTGATGTACTGTGCCCTGACGTGCCCTGATGTGTTGTGCCCTATTAGCTGATGTGCTGGGCTCTGTACCCTGATGTGCTGTGCCCTGATGTACAGTGACCTGATGTGCTGTACCCTGATGTGCTGTGCCCTTTACCCTGATGTGCTGTGCACTGTACCCTGATATGTTGTGCCCTGTACACTGATGTACTGGGCTCTGTACCCTGATGTGCTGTGCCCTGTACCCTGATGTGGCCTGGTGTGCTGTACCCTGGTGTGCTGTACCCTGATGTGCTGTACCCTGATGTGTTGTGCCCTGATGTGCCTTGTGCCCTGATGTGCCTTGTGCCCTGATGTGCTGGGCTCTGTACCCTGATGTGCTGTGCCCTGTACCCTGATGTGGCCTGATCTGATGTGCTGTGGCCTTATGTACCGTGCCCTGATGTGCTGCGCCCTGAAGTACCGTGCCCTGATGTGCCGTGCCCTGATGTACCGTGCCCTGATGTGTTGTGCCCTGGGCCGGTCTGGATGAAGTCCAGGGCCACATTTTTGTCCCAGTCCAGCCCTGCATACTTATATTCGTTCAGCTTAAACCAAAGTATGCATACTGTATTTTATAACTCAGGGGCCGCTGAGGAAGCTGACAATTACTGTAGTAGTCAGCGCTACTACGTTGATTGATGTAATTAATCTTCTGTGTCTTGTGCCAAGAGGCTGTCCTCTGCTCACTGACAACCAGAGGTTGTTTGCTTGGCACTGCCACCAAGTATAGAACACCTTGTATTTTAAAATGAATTTTCTGATTGACCTCACAATCTCCACCTCGTCCAATCAGTAAAATGCCTTGTATTCACTCCAGTAATTGCCAGCGTCCCCATCAGCCCTCACATATGAGATACAGTAAACATAATTATATTGTGCCAAGCTGGACCCATGTATCTATGCAATAAAGACCATACCTGGATATCAGCTGAACCACTTAAGGACCAGAAGATTTGCCCCCTTAATGACCAGGCTATTTTTTGCGATACGGCACTGCGTCGCTTTAACTAAAAATTGTGCGGACGTGCGATGTTGTACCAAAACAAAATTGATGTCTTTTTTTCCCACAAATAGAGCTTTCTTTTGGTGGTATTTGATCACCTGTGAGGTTTTTATTTTTTGCGCTATAAACAAAAAAAGACCGACAATTTTGAAAAAAAAAACAATATTTTTTACTTTTTGCTATAATAAATATCCCCAAACTTAAAAAAAAAAAAAAATCTTCATTAATTTAGGCCAATATGTATTGTATATATTTCTGGTAAAAAAAAAAAAAATCACAATAAGCGTATATTGATTGTTTTTTTCCGCAAAAGTTATAGCGTCTACAAAATAGGGGATATATTTATGGCATTTTTATTATTTCTTTTTTTGGTGGTAATCTGCGATTTTTAGCGGAACTGCAACATTGTGGCGGACAAATCGGACACTTTTGACACTTTTTTGGGACCATTGACATTTATACAGCGATCAGAGCTAAAAATAGCCACTGATTACAGTATAACTGTCACTGGCAGAGAAGGGGTTAACACTAAGGGGCGATCAAGGGGTTAAGTGTGTTCCCTGGGAGGTGTTGCTAACTGTATGGGCGCTGGGCTGAGTGGAGGAGGAGAGAGATCATTGTTCCTAATCACTAGGAACAGATGATCTGTCTCTCCTCCCCTGACAGAACGGGGATCTGTTTAAACTGACAGATCCTTGTTCTGCCTGTCTCTGGAGCGATTGCGGGTGGCTGGCGGACATCGAGTCCGCCGGACATCGAGTCCGCCGGACCCACTGGTTGGCTCCCTGCTCGTGAATGGTGCGTGAGCGCCCACAAATTGCCGTGTATCTGCCCGACATACAATGACGGCGACAGTAAAACTGTGGCGGGCGGTCGGTAAATAGTTAAAGAAAAACTCCACCTTTGTTGAGAAAAAAACATTCCCCTCTGGGTGATTTATGTACAGGCAGGATTTTAACAAAGTTGCAGATTCTTACCTTTTGTTATTCTGAGGGAATCCCTGTGTGTTTGTCTGTGTCCATGCGCTTAGTGAGTCTAATGGGAGTGGTTTCATAATTATCACATTGATGCGAATTGGATCCAGTGTGCATGGAGCCTTAATGTGTAGATTTTAGCAATCAACCAGACCAATTCTTTAAATTTGCAGACCATCTGGAATTCAACAGTTTGTTAAACTGCAGTACCTTTATGCCCCGTACACACGGTCGTATTTTCTGACGGAAAATGTGTGATAGGACCTTGTTGTCGGAAATTCCGACCGTGTGTAGGCTCCATCACACATTTTCCGTAGGAATTTCCGACACACAAAGTTTGATAGCTTGCTATAACATTTTCCGACAACAAAATCCGTTGTCGAAAATTCAGATCGTGTGTACACAAATCCGACCCACAAAGTGCCACGCATGCTCAGTATAAATTAAGAAACGAAAGCTATTGGCTACTGCCCCCTTTATAGTCCCGACGTACGTGTTTTACGTCACCGCGTTCAGAACGATTGGATTTTCTGACAACTTTGTGTGACCGTGTGTATGCAAGACAAGTTTGAGCCAACATCCGTCGGAAAAAATCGATGGATTTTGTTGTCGGAATGTCCGATCAATGTCCGACCGTGTGTACAGGGCATAAGTTGTCTTTTCTTAGGCTCCATGCACAATGGAGCTCATAAACAGGCATTTTTGGAGTTTGGTCATTTTTTTTTTTTAACAGCCCATAAACTCCCCGCTATGTTGTAACTATGTTATCCTATGTTTCCATGCACACATGGACGTTTTTGAACTTTTATCAGCAGTGGCGTTTATGGGCTGTTTTCTGAACGCCATCAAATCGCGCTCAGGAGTCCTTTTCTGACCACAAAAAACACCAAACGCTGATAAACGCAGATGAATGTCGATAAACGCTCAAAAAAGTTTTTGATCCATTAAAAAAAAAAAACGCAAAAAAAGCGGAAAACCGCTAAAAAACCACTATTGCAAAAACGTTGAAAGACTCACTGCAAAGCTACTGGCGTTTTTATAACGTTATTTTAACGTCCAGTGTGCATGGAGCTGATATTACAATTCCATTGATGGGGTTGATGGATATGGCTTCACAAGCATCGGGAACATAGAAAATAACAACCCTTCCCATCGCAATGTCTGGGCAGCAGAAGTGACAGTACCAAGAATGGCCACTAGAGCTCAGTAGAGTATTTAACATTTTTCTTGGCCAGATGAAGGCATGCAGGTATAAGGAATGATGGTTTTAGTTGCCAGATTGGTCTACTTCACAAAATTGCCAAATATTTTCCTATCGTTTTTGTAAAACGTTATGGAAAATGCAAACATTGGATATGGAGTGGTCCCATGCAAGATATTAATGTGTTAAAGAACCTACTGTGCTATTAATGTGTGCTGAACTAAGTTCTGTTTTCACAACACATTTTGTATGTTGTGTGGTTTGTGTTTAGTACAAGATGATTATTTTTCCTTTTTCTTTGTAAATTCCTATAATTTCTGTAATTAAAATTTCAATAAAGAAATATTATTATGACAAAAAAAAAAAAAAAGAACACAGCTCCTACTGCAAATATCCAAGAAATAATAGGCCTGCTTTATTAAAAGCAGTATTAAACCCCAAAACAAAAATGTATTTGTAAATGTAAATGTATGCAGATTACTGATCATTAGATGCATTTGTTTTCTTTTTTTAGACTTTTCCCCCTATGTTTTCACCTGGTGATTTGGCCAGTAACACGCCTCCTGTATTAGAGTGCTGCCACTCTGGATGAAGGAGCAATGGAGACACCTTTGGACAGCAGCATTGTCAGTCTTGGTAGGAGGTGAGTGTTAGATGTACTAGCAGATTTATAAATTGAGTTGTAAATAAACGAACAAATTGGAGCCAAGCTCCAGCTCATTTTGCAGTTACACAAGCAGTTACAGCAACATTTTTTTTTTCTTTTGGGATAAGGGTTTTACATAAATAAATCAAAGCTGATCATTGTAATCATGCCTGTCATGGTAAATGGTTTGTCTCAACCCAACATTTGCAGGAGAGTTTGTTCTGTTGAAAAACAACAGTTTTTTGGCCAGATCAATAGATGAAAATCGAAGAAAGAAAGCCTAAAAAAGAAAAAGAAAATGAATGCAGCCATCACATTTAAGAACTGGTGAACTGTAAAATAATAAATGTTTGCTTTTGAGTTTAGTACCGCGTTAAGGATATGCGCTGACCGTGCGCAAACAATCTAATCATTTGCTTTTGGGTCTGTCTAACAGCTGTTATTATATTTAAATGTGCTATGCCCGAGTGTCCAGCTATTTGTAGAAAGCCTCAGTGAACCATACCCCCAAGAAGTGTTGTACTGCTCCTGTGCATATCTTTGTGTGAATGTGCAATTGTCTGTGCATCAGCATACAAGAGTCCATGCACTGGGGCTTGGAACAGACTTTTTTTTTTTTTTTATAATCTTTTTTTAGTTTTATAGTGCAGTACAAAACATATAAAAGTAAATACACAACCATAGACATAAACAGTCTCAGGGACTTAGCCCACTAGAACAGACGTTTTAGTGATATATATTTGTACATACACTATCTTTTATATGATAGCATAGTGTACAGGATATTTTGACATGTTTATATTTTACTGATTAATGAGTGGATTACATTATTCTTATTATATTTTTGCATTTTAATATATATTATGTTTTAGAGAACATATTGAATACTGTAGTGTACCTTATAGAAAAATAGGCACATAAGCAGCATTTTTGGATGCTCAATTTACACAAAAACTAAGATGGCACCAAACACATTGAACATGAGTATATCATCTGCTAGACTGGTTGTTTGATCACATTCCGCAATGTTTCCTCCGATGATTTATCCCTGCTCTCTTGTTTGTTTGCATTAGTAAATTAGGCCAAAAGACTTACTTCAATGGAATTCTTGTGGTTTGCCATAACAACTTAAAGCCCCACAATGGGCACCAGAAAAAAATACTCTTGTAGTGGAGCCCCCAGCACTGCAGGGGTTAAAGGAGGAACAAACAGTAATACTTGTTGTCAGAGTATTGAAATGATGTGCTGGAAGCTTCTTGGATACAGCAAACGGCTTTACTTTTATGGAGAAATATATTACATGTCTTATATCATATAACAGGAAGAGAACACAAACAAGTGCATTGAGCATAGATAGACAATACATCCTGTTATATCATAGAATACATACTATAAAAACTATAATACTATAGCGCCACCTGCTGCATAGATAAGTATAATGCATACAGTATATAGTTCACAGTACTTTACATTACATGCTGTTGTCCTTCCAACAATACTTGCCCCAATTCTTACACCAGTGGTAGAGGAATACGCTTTAATACTTACCTAAATTCTTACACCAGTGGTAGAGGAATACTCAGTAATACTTACCTCAATTCTTAAACCAGTGGTAGAGGAATAAGTTGTAATACTTACCTCAATTCTTAAACCAGTGGTAGAGGAATAAGCTGTAATATTTACCTCAATTTTTACACCAGTGGTGGAGGAATCAGCTGTAATACTTACCCCAATTCTTACACCAGTGCTAGAGGAATAAGTTGTAATACTTACCTCAATTCTTAAACCAGTGGTAGAGGAATAAGCTGTAATACTTACCTCAATTCTTAAACCAGTGGTAGAGAAATAAGCTGTAATACTTACCCCAATTCTTAAACCAGTGGTAGAGAAATAAGCTGTAATACTTACCCTAATTCTTAAACCAGTGGTAGAGGAATAAGCTGTAATACTTACCTCAATTCTTACACCAGTGGTACAGGAATAAGCTGTAATACTTACCTCAATTCATACACCAGTGGGAGAGAAATAAGCTGTAATACTTACCTCAAGTCTTGCACCCACAGGTTTTCCATACAATGTAGGGCCAATACTCCTGTAATGTATGAGAGGATGGCAAGAGCCGCTCACAAACTGGAGCTTTGGAGAAGAGTTGTGGCCCTCAAACCTGCCACAGTAGGGACTAAGGTAAGTATTACAACTTACTCCTCTACCCCTAGACTTAATGAGCATTTAAAGCCCAACTCCAAGATTTAGAAAAAATATAACTTTGCATTGGGGCTCCCCCCACTACAAGGGCTAAATGCTGGTGATGTCTAGGGGCAAGAGGAACAGGCAGGATTACTTTTACACTATCCTCAGGTCCAGCACTGCCCTTTTCTCCACAGACCGCTCCCTACTGGACCATGGAATAAGGCAACTATTTCTTCTTATTCTGACACCCACTAGCCATAACAAGCTTTTAACCTTTTCAATTCCCAACTGCAGGCATGGGATCCAAGCAGAATTTTGCCAATTGTTTGCAATGAATCAAACATAAATCAGTGTGTTGGAGAGTCAATCGTACTTTAAATAGCCTAAATGATCACTTTGATAGATCATTAACAATAATAAACTAGTAGATATATTTATTCAATATTTCCAGTCAATGGCAAAGTATGGTTCAGTATCAGGTGTGATTCGTACTGCTATATTTATTATTATTACAGGTACTTACCGGTATATAGCAACATCAATTCACGCAGCGCATTATATATTTATTATACATTCGCATCAGTCCCTGCCCTCGAAGAGCTTACAATCTAAGGTTCCTAACTCACATTCATACATACATATACTAGGAGCCATTTAACATACCAGCATATCTTTGGAGTGTTGAAGGAAACCGGAGTACCCGGAGGAAACCCATTCAGGCACAGAGAGAACATGCAAACTGCAAACTCCATGCAGATAGATTCCTTTAATTGATGATTTTTCAATCTCACCTAAATCTATCACAATCCTAGTATAATTACCAGCACATCACGGGGGACTCAAAAAAAGCACATTGAAATATCACGCTTTTTTTTTTTTTTGCTTTTCTATTTTTGCTATGTGCAATGGAAGGAAAACAAAAGGAGAAAACACAATAGTACAATACATCATAATACACATCCTATATTTGTTGCTGCCCCTACCTCACCCTGCTAGATTTAGCATTTTGTATACACTAATTACACAACTACAGGATTGTTTACAGAGGATGTATTTTATCAACTTAGTCTATTGCTACTTTAAAATTTCTAAAATCAACACTTCATATTCCTGATATATGCCTGCTGTACCATGTACTTGTATGAGAAAGTATCCTGTTCTCTTTGTATCACTTCCTTTGTGTGAAATCCCTGGTGTTCCTGCCAGTCCCTCTGCTTTCCTATTAAAACTGTCCACAGTAGGCATGAGAGCACAGCATGGTCAGTTCAATAGCTATGCTGGGAACTCGGCATGCATGCTCTCCTCCGATGATCAGACTTGTCCTGACACACACCCTGCACAGCCATTCACTGGGGAGATCAGTGTGCTGCTGTTATTCCTACCCCTGCTCTTATGCAGTTGAGAACAGAGGGAATATGATCACTTATAAAAAAGGGAAAAGGGTATTTATAATGTTTTTTTTATCTATACACAAATAATAGCTGTGCTGGGAGTTAATCCAATAATCAGACTTGTGCTGACACCCCCTACCCCTGCACAGCCATTCACTGGGAAGACCAGTGTGCTGCTGTTTCTCCTCCCAGAACCCCTTATGCAGCTGAGAATAGAGATTATGTGATCATTTATTTAAAAGGGGAAAAAAGGTATTTATAATGTTTTTTATATTTATACACAAACCTTTTGCCTTTTTACTTTAAACGTAATAGTTCGTTTTACAAAGTGAGGGTTTAAATATACTTTAATTGCTCAATCAGGTTCAAAGCAAATGTCTGTTTGTTTCCAGTAAATTTGTTTAAATAAAAAATATGTTATGATGATAATCCTTTAAAAAACAACCCTAAATGTTTTTATTACATGTTTTTATTACATATAATGTTTTAACCATAGCAGCGCGTTAGATGAAAACAACAGATTCTCAAAAGTTTTTCCCTAAACTGTCCAGATTCCCACCTTTACCTTTCAATCCTTAAAAGAGCAGCTTCAAAAGTCCTTTAAAAGGTTCATATCGAGCTCACTATCGGTCAGTTAACACGATGGGCAGTCTTAGGGCCTGTGTCTATAAGCTATTATTCGCATCAGACGGTGTTTGCATTCCCATACCGTACAAGTCGACTGCAGATCAATTGCTCCTGTTAGTGAATTGTTAATGATCTCAGAAGCAGCTCAAACTGTTGGCTCATTTACAGGGGCAAATGAGAGACATAAAAATTGGTGGTTAAGTCGTGGTTTTAACCCCCCCGACCACCAAGCTGCAAATGAACCCAGGGCTTTTTTTTCCGGGGGAACTTGGTGGAACTCAGTTCCACCACCTCTGGTTCAGCCCTTTGGTGCCTGCTCACCACAATCACTTGTAAACACAGAAGTCTGAATTCTGTGTTTACACGTTGACAGCTCTGCACTCTGTGTGTAACCCCCATGAACTCTGCACTCTGTATGTAATGCAATCCTGACATTTAATGCCCCTTTAAGACCCTCCTACTGTTTGCGAAATATGACCACACCCACTATTTGATGTGATTTGGAGGGTGTGTGTGGGGGGAGGGGTTTTGGGGGGTCGTGGTTGAGTTCCAGCACCTATTGTTTGAGAAAAAAAGCCCTGAATGAACCACTCGGCCTCCATATTTTGCTATTGAGCACTGTGCTACTTTAACCACTTGCCGACCGCCTCACGCCTATATACGTGAGCAGAGCGGCACGGGCAGGCAAAATCACGTACCTGAAACGTGATTGCCTTCCCGCGGGTGGGGGGTCCGATCGGACCCCCCCCCGGTGCCAGCTGCGGTCGGCATTTGGTTGGGAGCGATGAGAGACGAGGGGGAGACCATCCGATCGTGGCCCCCCCCTCGCGATCGCTCCCAGCCACTGACAAACATCCCCTGCCTCTGTATAGTACACAGAGGCAGAGGATGTGATGTCATCTCTCCTCGGCTGTCAGTTTCCGTTCCAGCGCCGAGGAGAGATGACATGTAAGTAAGTGCACAACACAAACACACACAGTAGAACATGCCAGGCATACATTACACCCCCGATCCCCCCCCGATCGCCCCCCGATCCCCCCCCAATCACCCCCCCCCTGTCACAAACTGACACCAAGCAGGTTTTTTTTTTTTTTTTTTTTTTTTTTTCCTGATTACTGCATAGTGTCAGTTTGTGACAGTTAGCAGTGTTAGGACAGTTACTGTAACCCCCCTGTAGGTCTAGGGTACCCCCCTTACCCCCCCTAATAAAGTTTTAACCCCTTGATCACCCCCCCTCACCAGTGTCGCTAAGAGATCATTTTTCTGATCGCTGTATTAGTGTCGCTGGTGACGGTAGTTAGGGACGTAAATATTTAGGTTCGCCGTCAGTGTTTTATAGCGACAGGGACCCCCATATACTATCTAATAAATGTTTTAACCCCTTGATTGCCCCCTAGTTAACCCTTTCACCACTGATCACCGTATAACCGTTACGGGTGACGCTGGTTAGTTCGTTTATTTTTTATAGTGTCAGGGCACCCGCCGTTTATTACCGAATAAAGGTTTAGCCCCCTAATCGCCCGGCGGTGATATGCGTCGCCCCAGGCAGCGTCAGATTAGCGCCAGTACCCCCCCTAATAAAGTTTTAACCCCTTGATCACCCCCTGTCGCCAGTGTCGCTAAGCGATCATTTTTCTGATCGCTGTATTAGTGTCACTGGTGACGCTAGTTAGGGACGTAAATATTTAGGTTCGCCGTCAGTGTTTTATAGCGACAGGGACCCCCATATACTATCTAATAAATGTTTTAACCCCTTGATTGCCCCCTAGTTAACCCTTTCACCACTGATCACCGTATAACTGTTACGGGTGACGCTGGTTAGTTAGTTTATTTTTTATAGTGTCAGGGCACCCGCCGTTTATTACCGAATAAAGGTTTAGCCCCCTGATCGCCCGGCGGTGATATGCGTTGCCCCAGGCAGCGTCAGATTAGCGCCAGTACCGCGAACACCCACGCACGCACCGTACACGCACCATACACCTCCCTTAGTGGTATAGTATCTGATCGGATCAATATCTGATCCGATCAGATCTATACTAGCGTCCCCAGCAGTTTAGGGTTCCCAAAAACGCAGTGTTAGCGGGATCAGCCCAGATACCTGCTAGCACCTGCGTTTTGCCCCTCCGCCCAGGCGAGCCCAGCCCACCCAAGTGCAGTATCGATCGATCACTGTCACTTACAAAACACTAAACGCATAACTGCAGCGTTCGCAGAGTCAGGCCTGATCCCTGCGATCGCTAACAGTTTTTTTGGTAGCATTTTGGTGAACTGGCAAGCACCAGCCCCAGGCAGCGTCAGATTAGCGCCAGTACCGCTAACACCCACGCACGCAGCATACGCCTCCCTTAGTGGTATAGTATCTGAACAGATCAATATCTGATCCGATCAGATCTATACTAGCGTCCCCAGCAGTTTAGGGTTCCCAAAAACGCAGTGTTAGCGGGATCAGCCCAGATACCTGCTAGCACCTGCGTTTTGCCCCTCCGCCCGGCCCGGCCCAGCCCACCCAAGTGCAGTATCGATCGATCACTGTCACCCCGGTCGTAGTCAAACCAGCACTGCAGTAACACTTGGTGACGTGGCGAGTCCCATAAGTGCAGTTCAAGCTGGTGAGGTGGCAAGCACAAGTAGTGTCCCGCTGCCACCAAAAAGACAAACACAGGCCCGTCATGCCCATAGTGCCCTTCCTGCTGCATTCGCCAATCCTAATTGGGAACCCACCGCTTCTGCAGCGCCCGTACTTCCCCCATTCACATCCCCAACCAAATGCAGTCGGCTGCATGAGAGGCATTTTCTTTATGTCCTCCCGAGTACCCCTACCCAGCGAACCCCCCAAAAAATATGTTGTGTCTGCAGCAAGCGCGGATATAGCCGTGACACCCGCTATTATTGTCCCTCCTGTCCTGACAATCCTGGTCTTTGCATTGGTGAATGTTTTGAACGCTACCATGCACTAGTTGAGTATTAGCGTAGGGTACAACATTGCACAGACTAGGCACACTTTCACAGGGTCTCCCAAGATGCCATCGCATTTTGAGAGACCCGAACCTGGAACCGGTTACAGTTATTATAGTTAGTTACAAAAAAAAGTGTAAAAAAAAAAAAACACAAACAAAAATATAAAATAAAAATAGTTGTCGTTTTATTGTTCTCTCTCTCTCTATTCTCTCTCTATTGTTCTGCTCTTTTTTACTGTATTCTATTCTGCAATGTTTTATTGTTATTGTTATTGTTATTATGTTTTATCATGTTTGCTTTTCAGGTATGCAATTTTTTTATACCTTACCGTTTACTGTGCTTTATTGTTAACCATTTTTTTGTCTTCAGGTATGCCATTCACGACTTTGAGTGGTTATACCAGAATGATGCCTGCAGGTTTAGGTATCATCTTGGTATCATTCTTTTCAGCCAGCGGTCGGCTTTCATGTAAAAGCAATCCTAGTGGCTAATTAGCCTCTAGACTGCTTTTACAAGCAGTGGGAGGGAATGCCCCCCCCCCCCAACATCTTCCGTGTTTTTCTCTGGCTCTCCTGTCTCAACAGGGAACCTGAAAATGCAGCCGGTGATTCAGCCAGCTGACCATAGAGCTGATCAGAGACCAGAGTGGCTCCAAACATCTCTATGACCTAAGAAACCGGAAGCTACGAGCATTTTATGACGTAGATTTCGCCGGATGTAAACAGCGCCATTGGGAAATTGGGAAAGCATTTTATCACACCGATCTTGGTGTGATCAGATGCTTTGAGGGCAGAGGAGAAATCTAGGGTCTAATAGACCCCAATTTTTGCAAAAAAGAGTACCTGTCACTACCTATTGCTATCATAGGGGATATTTACATTCCCTGAGATAACAATAAAAATGATTTAAAAAAAAAAAAAAATGAAAGGAACAGTTTAAAAATAAGATAAAAAAATAATAATAATAAAGAAAAAAAAAAAAAAAAAAAAAAAAAAGCACCCCTGTCCCCCCTGCTCTCGCGCTAAGGTGAACGCAAGCGTTGGTCTGGCGTCAAATGTAAACAGCAATTGCACCATGCATGTGAGGTATCGCCGCGAAGGTCAGATCGAGGGCAGTAATTTTAGCAGTAGACCTCCTCTGTAAATCTAAAGTGGTAACCTGTAAAGGCTTTTAAAGGCTTTTAAAAATGTATTTAGTTTGTCGCCACTGCACGTTTGTGCGCAATTTTAAAGCATGTCATGTTTGGTATCTATGTACTCGGCCTAAGATCATCTTTTTTATCTCATCAAACATTTGGGCAATATAGTGTGTTTTAGTGCATTAAAATGTAAAAAAGTGTGTTTTTTCCCCAAAAAATGCGTTTGAAAAATCGCTGCGCAAATACTGTGTGAAAAAAAAAAATGAAACACCCACCATTTTAATCTGTAGGACATTTGCTTTAAAAAAAATATATAATGTTTGGGGGTTCAAAGTAATTTTCTTGCAAAAAAAAATTATTTTTTTATGTAAACAATAAGTGTCAGAAAGGGCTTTGTCTTCAAGTGGTTAGAAGAGTGGGTGATGTGTGACATAAGCTTCTAGATGTTGTGCATAAAATGCCAGGACAGTTCAAACCCCCCCCAAATGACCCCATTTTGGAAAGTAGACACCCCAAGCTATTTGCTGAGAGTCATGTTGAGTCCATGGAATAATTTATATTGTGACACAAGTTGCGGGAAAGAGACAATTTTTTATTTTTTTTATTTTTTTTTGCGCAAAGTTGTCACTAAATGATATATTGCTCAAACATGCCATGGGAATATGTGAAATTACACCCCAAAATACATTCTGCTGCTTCTCCTGAGTACGGGGATACCACATGTGTGAGACTTTTTGGGAGCCTAGCCGCGTACGGGACCCCGAAAACCAAGCACCGCCTTCAGGCTTTCTAAGGCCGTAAATTTTTGATTTCACTCTTCACCGCCTATCACAGTTTCGGGGGCCATGGAATGCCCAGGTGGCAAAAAAAAACCCCAAATGACCCCATTTTGGAAAGTAGACACCCCAAGCTATTTGATGAGAGGTATAGTGAGTATTTTGCAGACCTCACTTTTTGTCACAAAGTTTTGAAAATTGAAAAAAGAAAAAAAAAATTTTTTTTTCTCGTCTTTCTTTATTTTCAAAAACAAATGAGAGCTGCAAAATACTCACCATGCCTCTCAGCAAATAGCTTGGGGTGTCTACTTTCCAAAATGGGGTCATTTGGGGGGGGTTTGTGCCACCTGGGCATTCCATGGCCTCCGAAACTGTGATAGGCAGTGAGGAGTAAAATCAAAAATGTACGCCCTTAGAAATCCTGAAGGCAGTGCTTGGTTTTCGGGGTCCCGTACGCGGCTAGGCTCCTAAAAAGTCCCACACATGTGGTATCCCCGTACTCAGGAGAAGCAGCTAAATGTATTTTGGGGTGCAATTCCACATATGCCCATGGCCTGTGTGAGCAATATATCATTTAGTGACAACTTTGTGCAAAAAAAAAAAAAAAAAAAAAAAAATTGTCACTTTCCCGCAACTTGTGTCAAAATATAAAACATTCCATGGACTCAACATGCCTCAAAGCAAATAGCTTGGGGTGTCTACGTTCCAAAATGGGGTCATTTGGGGGGGGTTTATGTCATCTGGGCATTTTATGGCCTTCAAAACCGTGATAGGTAGTGAGGAGTAAAATCAAAAATGTACGCCCTTAGAAATCCTGAAGGCGGTGCTTGGTTTTCGGGGCCCCGTACGCGGCTAGGCTCCCAAAAAGTCCCACACATGTGGTATCCCCGTACTCAGGAGAAGCAGCTAAATGTATTTTGGGGTGCAATTCCACATATGCCCATGGCCTGTGTGAGCAATATATCATTTAGTGACAACTTTTTGTAATTTTTTTTTTTTTTTTTTTTTTTTTGTCATTATTCAATCACTTGGGACAAAAAAAATGAATATTCAATGGGCTCAACATGCCTCTCAGCAAATTCCTTGGGGTGTCTACTTTCCAAAATGGGGTCATTTGTGGGGGTTTTGTACTGCCCTGCCATTTTAGCACCTCAAGAATCGACATAGGCAGTCATAAATTAAAGGCTGTGTAAATTCCAGAAAATGTACCCTAGTTTGTAGACGCTATAACTTTTGCGCAAACCAATAAATATACACTTATTGACATTTTTTTTACCAAAGACATGTGGCCGAATACATTTTGGCCTAAATGTATGACTAAAATTGAGTTTATTGGATTTTTTTTAGAACAAAAAGTAGAAAATATCATTTTTTTTCAAAATTTTCGGTCTTTTTCCGTGTATAGCGCAAAAAATAAAAACGGCAGAGGTGATCAAATACCATCAAAAGAAAGCTCTATTTGTGGGAAGAAAAGGACGCAAATTTCGTTTGGGTACAGCATTGCATGACCGCGCAATTAGCAGTTAAAGCGACGCAGTGCCGAATTGTAAAAAGTGCTCTGGTCAGGAAGGGGGTAAATCCTTCCGGGGCTGAAGTGGTTAACTGGCAATTGCACAGTCATGCAAAACTGTACGCAAATTATATTTATATATATATTTTTTTACATAAATAGAGCTTCCTTTTGTCAGTATTTGATCACCACTGGGTTTTTTATTATATAAACGAAAAAAGTCTTTTATTTTTTTATTTTTTTATTTTTGGGCCAGCTCACACCATAGAACCGCAGTCCGGATGCGCTCCAGATGCTTTTTTCCATGCGTGTTTTTGATGCGTTTTTGGTGCATTTTTGATGCAGTCCAGCGCATTTTTCCCCTCTTTTTTTTTCACTTAGGGCCAGTTCACACCACATGCAGTCCATTGCGGGTTTTTTTCTGCATCAAAAACACATAGAAAGTAGGCTATATGGTTTTCAATGGCATAGTTCACACCAGTGCTTGCAGTTCCAGTCCGTTCCAGTTCCAGAAAAAAAACGTAGAACATGCTGCATTTTTCCTGCACTGGACTGTACTGGAACGCTGTAAAAAGCATCAAAAACTCACCGGAACGCAGCTAAAGGCACCAAAAAGGCACTGGAACACCCATGTTTTTATCTAAGGTTAAGGAAAAAAAGGGGGGAAATGCACTGGACTGCATCAAAAACGCACCAGAAATGCATCAAAAATGCACTGGAACGCATCAAAAATGCACATGCAAAATAGCATCTGGAGCGCATCCTGACTGCGTTTCTATGGTGTGAACTAGCCCTTAACCTTAAATAAGAACATGAGTGTTCCAGTGTGTTTTTGGTGCGTTTAGGTGCGCTCCAGTGCGTTCCCATGAGTTTTTGATGCATTTTACAGCTTTCCAGTACAGTCCAGTGCAGGAAAAATGCAGCATGTTCTACTTTCTGTTACAAAACAAATAAATAAAAAAAAAATTTAAAAAATTTAATTTCTTCATAAATTTCCTTGTTTAAAAAAAAATCCAGTAAGTGTTCATTGATTGGTTTGCGTGAAAGTTATAGTTCTACAAACTATGGTATTATATATACACTACCGTTCAAAAGTTTGGGGTCACCCAAACAATTTTGTGTTTTCCATGAAAAGTCACACTTATTCACCACCATACGTTGTGAAATGAATAGAGAATAGAGTCAAGACATTGACAAGGTTAGAAATAATGATTTGTATTTGAAATAACATTGTTTTTACATCAAACTTTGCTTTCATCAAAGAATCCTCCTTTTGCAGCAATTACAGCATTGCACACCTTTGGCATTCTAGCTGTTAATTTATTGAGGTAAGCTGGAGAAATTGCACCCCACGCTTCTAGAAGCAGCTCCCACAAGTTGGATTGGTTGAATGGGCACTTCTGGCGTACCATACGGTCAAGCTGCTCCCACAACAGCTCAATGGGGTTCAGATCTGGTGACTGTGCTGGCCACTCCATTACCGATAGAATACCAGCTGCCTGCTTCTGCTGTAAATAGTTCTTGCACAATTTGGAGGTGTGTTTAGGGTCATTGTCCTGTTGTAGGATGAAATTGGCTCCAATCAAGCGCTGTCCACTGGGTATGGCATGGCGTTGCAAAATGGAGTGATAGCCTTCCTTATTCAGAATCCCTTTTACCCTGTACAAAGCTCCCACCTTACCAGCACCAAAGCAACCCCAGACCATCACATTACCTCCACCATGCTTAACAGATGGCGTCAGGCATTCTTCCAGCATCTTTTCATTTGTTCTGCGTCTCACAAACATTCTTCTTTGTGATCCAAACACCTCAAACTTGGATTCATCCGTCCACAACACTTTTTTCCAGTCTTCCTCTGTCCAATGTCTGTGTTCTTTTGCCCATCTTAATCTTTTTCTTTTATTGGCCAGTCTCAGATATGGCTTTTTCTTTGCCACTCTGCCCTGAAGCCCAAAATCCCGCAGCCGCCTCTTCACTGTAGATGTTGACACTGGTGTTTTGCGGGTACTATTTAATGAAGATGCCAGTTGGGGACCTGTGAGGCGTCTGTTTCTCAAACTAGAGACTCTAATGTGCTTATCTTCTTGCTTAGTTGTGCAACGCAGCCTCCCACTTCTTTTTCTACTCTGGTTAGAGCCTGTTTGTGCTGTCCTCTGAAGGGAGTAGTACACACCGTTGTAGGAAATCTTCAATTTCTTTGCAATTTCTCGCATGGAATAGCCTTCATTTCTAAGAACAAGAATAGACTGTCGAGTTTCAGATGAAAGTTCTCTTTTTCTGGCCATTTTGAGCGTTTAATTGACCCCACAAATGTGATGCTCCAGAAACTCAATCTGCTCACAGGAAGGTCAATTTTGTAGCTTCTGGAAGGAGCTAGACTGTTTTTAGATGTGTGAACATGATTGCACAAGGGTTTGCTAATCATCAATTAGCCTTCTGAGCCAATGAGCAAACACATTGTACCATTAGAACACTGGAGTGATAGTTGCTGGAAATGGGCCTCTATACACCTATGTAGATATTGCACCAAAAACTAGACATTTGCAGTTAGAATAGTCATTTACCACATTAGCAATGTATAGAGTATATTTGTTTAAAGTTAGGACTAGTTTAAAGTTAGCTTCATTTAAAAGTACAGTGCTTTTCCTTCAAAAATAAGGACATTTCAATGTGACCCCAAACTTTTGAACGGTAGTGTATATATACTGGAATTTATGCAGCTATGACGTTATGCTGGTAATGGCGGTGATCAGCGACTTATAGTGGGACTGTGATAGTGTGGCGGACAATCTGGTGCTAGCTGACGCTGGCTTGGAGGTACACTAGCTGATATCAATAGTGACACTAATACAGTGATCAGTGATAATACTGTACACCGTCACTGTACTAATGACACTGGTTGGGAAGGGGTAATCAAAGGGTTAAATATGTGCCTAAGAATTGTAATGTGTGTAAATGTTTTACTAATCGATCTGGCTGTCTTTTCTCCCTAACAGACAGATCGCGTGTTTGTAAACACAGGGCTCTGCGCTGTGATTGGACACAGCCAATCAGCAGGCCTCTGCTATAAATCATTGGCCAAGACCTGCTGACAAATTGCGATGTGTTCAACCACAGCGTGGGTCAGCAGTGAATGCGTCCCCCAGACCTGAAAGCAAGCTCGCAACATTTATATACAGTACTTTTTTGAGCCTGCAACTGACGCTCAATCACAGTAAATCTACTGTGACCGAGCGGCAAGTGGTCAACATAGCCATCAGCCATGTTAGTACACTTTGCTGCAGTTGCAGCGGTGTGACAAAAAACATACTACCACCACCAAACACGACCCATTCAAACGTCTCATTTAACTGCTTGTCTTGCGGTCCCTGCAAGGTATTCCCTATAAAAATCCTCTTTCAGCTGAAAAAGAAATCAGGCATTTAGGCGGTGGCGGTATTTACCGCCCTGTGAAAAACAATCCAGTACAGATCTCATTTTAGAGGGGTGGTAGAGACTGCTGTTTTTCTAAAAGAGAACACAGCCTGTCGATCCCAAACCCTTATGCCGCGTACACACGATCGGAATTTCGTCCCGCAAAAGACCGATGAGTCGGAAAATGCGACCGTGTGTATGCTCCATCGGTCTTTTGCTGGCGGAATTCCAGCCAGCAAAAGATTGAGAGCATGCTCTCGATTTTTCGGTCGGAAAAAGTTTCTATCCGAAAATGCGATCGTCTGTAGCAATTCCGACGCGGAAAATTCCTACGCATGCTCGGAAACAATTCAACGCATGCTCGGAAGCATTGAACTTCATTTTCTCGGCTCGTCGTAGTGTTGAACGTCACCGCGTTCTTGACGTTTGTAGTTTCAGCGAACGTTTGCGTGACCGTGTGTATGCAAGGCAAACTTGAGCGGAATCCCGTCGGAAAAGCCGTCATATCTTTTTCCAACGAGAAGTCCGATCGTGTGTACGCGGCAATAGTGTCCAATATTCAGGTCATGGAAGTGGAGGGTGGGGGGGACTACTGACAAGCTTTTGACTTTCCTTCCTCAAGTTAATAGAGCACCCAGGGTGTTGAGTCTTCCCATGAGCATGGAAGAAAACTGCAATCTATTCACAGACACCTTAGGGAATTGTATTCACCTGGCTGCCTTGCAGCACTGGGGTCTTTGGTTGCAATACTGGCAGAGATACTATCTGCATGGAGTTTGTATGTTCTGCCTGTGCATGCATGGGTTTCCTCCCAAACTGCAAAGAAATGCTGGTAGGTTAATTGGCTCCTGTCTAAATTGGCCCTAGTGTGTGTTTGCATGAGTTAGGGACCTTAGATTGCAAGCTCCTTGAGGGCAGGGACTAATATGAATGTGATATGTAAAATGCTTCATAAAATTGATGGTGCTATATAAAGCTGGGTTCACACCATTGCGAATTTGATGCGGGTTCGCCGCATCCAATGCGCAATAGCAGGAGATTTTGACTGGCTCTCTATAGAGCCGGTTCACATAACTTCCCAGCAGGTTCGGTGCGATTTGCACAAAAATGTCCATTTAGGTGCGAATTCAGCCCAAAATTCGGGCTAAAATCGGACCTGAAATGGTGAAACAGGATACACCGGACCCGAAGCTGTGAGTCGCATGCGGCTCATATGTGAACCAAGCCTAAATGTCCGTAATCATAATAAAAAATAAAAATCTTTTATAAATGATTTAACATTTCCTCCATTTCATCTTAAATTCAGTATTTTTTTTTACTGCATCACTGTCCCTCGTATTCTGTGAATCAAACTTAGCCTTGTCTTCTCTACAGTATGTGGCAGCAACTGAGAGTTGTAGTTTCCACCTCAGTGCTTCTGTCATCTCTCACTGGCAAATGAAAGGTGTAAGTGGCTTGAAGGTAAGTGGTTAGAACATCATTTATAGCTAACTGACATGTAACTAAATTTGTTTTGTCCAGGAAAACCTAAAAGAAAGGTGCCGCTTTTTAAAGGCCACTTTAAAAAAAATGTTTTTACAGTTTTTTCATGTTTTACACATTTATGGCATTTCATTAGCTGTTTTAATTGTTTTAATATC
This sequence comes from Lithobates septentrionalis, assembly GCA_037952835.1. NCBI lineage: Eukaryota > Metazoa > Chordata > Amphibia > Anura > Ranidae > Lithobates > Lithobates septentrionalis. The sequence goes on along the minus strand of JBBDGP010002781.1, from coordinate 622,597 downwards.
AAACAAAGGAATAAGAACGAATGGAGCCATCCTCTAACAGGAAGTCAGATCACTGCAGGGAAGAAAAAGAAATTTGGAGATATGGAAGAGGCTGAGATCAATAGAAGGTACCTTCTTGAGTTAAGAATACATACTGGAATAGACTTTTTTGTTTTTTACACCAGAGTTTGAAACTGATTGGTTGCTATGGGCAATGGCGCCAGTTGAGACAGAACTTGTCCCAGGCATTTTTATTCATTCCTCCAGTGGCGGCCCATCCATTGTTTGCCACCTCCAAAAAAATATACCACCAGCCGCCACTGAATTCCTCCAGCCGTGTCCCTCTCTAAATTACTTGCACTCTCTTTCAGGGACCCAAAACTGGTCATACACTGTACAAATTCTAGGCGGTACCCTATGAACCAGCCAAAATTCAATCCTTGGGTGGCCTGGGGTCATCGGTTCGAATCCCAACCACGGCACTACCTGCCTGGAGTTTGCATGTTCTCCCTGTGCCTGCGTGGGTTTCCTTCAGGTACGTACTCCAGTTTCCTCCCACGCTCCAAACACATGCTGATAGGTTAACTGGCTCCTTTCTATATTGGTTCTAGTATGTGTATGTATGGATGTGAGTTAGGGGACCTTGGATTGTAAGCTCCATGAGGCCAGGGGCCGATGGGAATGTACAATACATACTGTATGTAAAGCGCTGTGTAAATTGATGGTGCTATATAACCACTTCCCGCCCGGCCTATAGCAGAATGACAGCTGGGAAGTGGTTCTATTATCCTGACTGGGCTTCATATGAGGTCCAGCAGGAAAAGACGCAATTGCACGCCCACGGGTCGGTGGTAAAGAGCCTCTGACAGAGGCTCTTTACCACATGATCAGCTGCGTCCAATCACAGCTGATCACAGTGTAAACAGGGAAAAGCCATGTATCAGCTTTTCCTCTACTCGCGCTGACAGACGCGAGTAGAGGAGAGCCGATCGGCTGCTCTCCTGACAGGGAGGGGGGGTCTGCACTGATTGATTATCAGTACAGGACCACCAGGGATGCCCACCCATGGCCACCAGGGATGCCCACCCATGACCACCAGGGAAGCCCACTAGAGCCCACCAGGGATGGCAATCATTGCCCATTAGGGATGGCACTCTGTGCCCATCAGTGATGCCTGCCAGCGCCTCTGATCAGTGCTGCCTATCAGTGCCCTCCAGTGCCACCTATGAGTGCCCATCAGTGCTGTATATCAGTTCACATCAGTGCTGCAGATCAGTGCCGCCTATAAGTGCCTATGAGTGCTGCATATAAGTGCCACCTCATCAGTGCCAATCAATACTGCCTCATCAAGGCCTGTCCATGCAGCCTCATCAGTGCCCACCAGTGAAGGAGAAAACTTACTTATTTCCAAAGTTTTGCAACAGAAACAAGAAAAACTTTTTTTTTCAACATTTTCATTCTTTTTTTATTTGTAGCGCAAAAAATAAAAACCCCAGAAGTGATCAAATACCACCAAAAGAAAGCTCTATTTGTGGGGAAAAAAATGATATAAATTTTGTTTGGGTACAGTGTCACATGACTGCGCAATTGTCATTCAAAATGTGAGAGCGCTGAAAGCTGAAAATTGGTGTGGGCAGGAAGGTGTATAAGTGCCCTGTATTGAAGTGGATAAGTACCTGATATAAACAAAACAAATAAATATTTTGTCTGTCAAGATATAATAGCTGCAGTCGCAAATTTGTTTATCTGCATTGTATAGTGTAGTTAGATGAATCTGCTCGATTTTTTTTATTCAGTCTGCAAATGCCATTTCACTGTCCAATAAGATTGCTTCAGTGGCCCACAAGGACACCCTCATTGGACAGAAGGGATATTAGTTGGCAAGGCTTACCCATGAGGTCAGGAAATGTCAATTTCCATTAACACAGTGAAACTAAATCAGAGGGAGGCACAGAGGAGGCTTTTCTGGGTAATATGGGCATCCTGCATTCAGACAAGGCATTTGGTTTTAAAAGTTTACGTTTTATAATAGAGGTTCAAAAAGGTGACTGCAACAATTAAAACATGAAAAAGAAAAAATGTAGTCCAAAACTTTTTTTCTTTTGTATTGCAAAAAAATGGTAAACCCCAGAAAACCCAAAACAAACAAAAACAAGCAAAAAACAGAAACAACAACTAAAAAAAAGAAAGAAAAAAGTAAAACATCTACTTCTAAAGTTCAAAAAGCTACTCCAAAAATTTTATTCGCAGCGGCTTTGCCCATGGAACTACTCCATGGGGGTTTGCAAAATACCAATGCATCCTTTTCCCTCTTCCACAAAGGTTAAAACCATTGCAATTAGCTCTTTGAGGATCAGATTGGGCCAGAATGCATCGTATCCGGGGCCCCCTGCCTCTGGAGCCAGAAGAGTTAATAGAAGTTTGTCCTAACCCCTATCCCCCACTGTAAGGCCCATCCTGTATTCAGGGCTACAGGTTGCCATGGAGATAGAACCTTAGCCCAGCCAGCTGCAGATGAAGAAGTCAGAATGGGTCAGGCCTCCACTGGTGGGAATAGGGAGGAGGAGGAGGAGAGAGTGCGAGGAGGAAGCAGCACAACTCCAAAGAGAGACACAGAGAGAGAGAGCAGAATCATTTCCAGCAATCACTCTGAAAAAAAAAAATACCCATTATCAACAGAGAAATAAAGTGTACAGGATGTATGGAGGAGGGGAGCCACTGCAAGGACAGGCTCTGCCAACTTCTTCCATTGAAGTTTAGGAAGAAGAGCTTGCTGCAAGAAGAAGGCATTAGATACTTTTTCTGTGTTTTTTTTTTTCAAAGAGGATTTGGAAGTTTAACAAAAGAGGGGAGGAGGGAGGGGGGCATGGATCCAGATGCTGCTTATTCCTCTCCCTGCGCTCTTCTCAAGTTACACAAGATGAGGGAAGAAGAGAAAGAAGCTGCTCCCTGGGTTTTACAAGAGGTAGATTTCTATATATTTATTTGTACATTAATATATGTATCAATGTGTGCTGGAGTGGATGGAAGAATAGAATGTGGAAGTTGGTGGAATTAGGATTAAAAGGACTTGATGAGAGACTGTGGGAAAAAAAAAAAGTTTAAGAAGTTTGGGAAAGTAATCATTATTCAAGAGACGGGAAGAGATGGGATTACATGAAAGTAAGGGTTGCATGGAATTCGTTCTGGTTTTTGGCTTAAATCAAGAAAAGATTCATAAACTTATATGCAGTAACTCATAGCAACCAATCAGAAATTTCCTGATGATTAATAAAAGGTGGGTTCTAATTGGATGCTACGAGCTACTGCGCATAGGAGATAACACTCTTTAGTAAAGAAGGTCAATCTATTTTATATATATATATATATATATATATATATATATATATATATATATATATCAATGAAATAATTTAAATAATTATATAGAGATACCAAAAGATAAATACATAGACAGGTTGATGGATGGATAGATTTTAGATCTATAGATAAATAGATAGCTAGATAGATAGATAGCTAGATAGACAGACCATAAACGGGTGAATGGATCCATGGGCAGATGGGTAGGTCAATGGATAGACATATAGAAAGACAGAGTAGACTGATAAATGGATGGATGGTTGAAAGGATAGAAGAGAAGAAGATGGAAACGAAGAGTAGATAAACAGACATATAGATAGACCAAGAATGTATGAATGATTAGCTAGCTACCGGAAACGAATGGATGGATAGATAGATAGACCATGGATGGATGAATGGATAGCTAGATACATGGACAGATGGAGGAATAGATAGATAGATCGATAGATAGATAGATAGATAGATAGATAGATAGATAGATAGATAGATAGATAGATAGATAGATAGATAGATAGATAGATAGATAGATAGATAGATAGATAGACAGATGTGGTAGTTTTATCTAGTTGGTATAAGTAGGATACCTCATTGTATAATATCAGCATACAGAATATATGGGTATTGATATACTGTAAGTGAAGCTATGTTTCTGACTGATAAATCTAAGGTTCTTTTCATGAAAGATAGATCCACTCAGTGAAGAAAAATCTTTTTTTTACTAATTTTCTAATTCATTTACTAACACTAACACTTACTGTGTTCATGAATTGGTTCTCTTGGTTTTCCTGATACTTTGGGTTTTGATAGCCTGCAGCCTGGTACACTTATGTGGTGAGCCCCAGTATCTGCAGCTGTTGCCCTCATAATTGTCTCGGAGGACCACACAACTGTACAGATCAGATGATGGTTATTTAAGTGGAATATACATTTTCAGGATTTGAATGCGTCATTTTAATAAATATACTGTATATGAGCAAGTGAGTAGACACTGTACATGTAGAGAAAGAGGATTGATGGAACATTTGGTCAGTATGGAAAAGGAACATTTTTAGGGCATACATTTTCACATTCAGAATTTCAAAACCTGGGACTTTCCCTGAAAATCATGGACAGTTGGCAACTCAGATCATATATAGTTTTATCACATGTGAAGTAAAAGGTGACTTCTTTATGCTGAAAATATTTGTGGTGGATGACCGAGTTGCAGACATTCTTAACCACGTCAGTACCAACATGTTACACCCCTTTCCTTTCCAGGCCATTTTTCAGTGCTGTGATAGTTTGACTAACAATTACTCGGGCATGCAACTGTACACAAGTCAATTTTTTATACTTGTTTTGAGATAGATTTTACTTTTGCTAGTATTTATTAACCACTGTTTTTTTTTTTTACTTTTTATACTATTAGGGAAAAAAATGGGTATATACTGTACATTTACCCTTTTATTTCTAATATATTACATTTTATTATTAGAAAAGAAATATAATATATATATACTCTGTATATGTTGTATTTCTAAATATTATAGTCTATTATTTCCCTTTACAGTATATTTTCATTTTTAATAGATAATGATTAGAGCTGCTTCCTGGAATAAAATATTAGGTTGGCATTGTATTAAAAGGTGGCATTTTATTAGAGGTGTTCAGGCAAAAAATGGGCTACATCGTGCTGAATCCACCCAAAAGCATTGGATGTGTTTGCACCTTGGCCTTGCGGAAACACATGTTGCGCATTAGGGTGCTGCAATGCCACGCATTCCTAATGGAATCCTAGTGTACCTTGCCAATGCACATGCATTTTAGCACAACACACCGTAAGGCACTACCAAATACTGTGGTGAGCACCTTTTTGAAAAAAAAAAAAAGTGCATGCACTTTCTGGTGTGTTTTAGTGCATTAAGGAGCCAATTAAAATTAATGGGCTGTCCTAACACATGTTAATGTGCAAAGTAAAACACATCAATGCATTTTGTGTTAATACACTACAAAAGTGTGAAACCTGCCTACTGATTAGTAGCAATACTACCTAGTAGCAGTGGTTAATACTACTTATTACTGGTCAGTGGCACTTTTACCCACCCGACTTTATACAAAATGTATCCCACAATAACTGGTGCCTTCCCTTTAATCACAAGCCATGTTCTGCTGCTCCCTTTCTCTTATTTTCCTTCCTTACTGTGACCAATCTGCTGCAATCCTCCTTTCTCCCCTTCATCCATTGTGAGAGGAAGGGGAGGATTTTTTTTTTTTTTTTTTGGGGGGGGGGTTGGTTTTATGTGGAGGTAGTGGGGAAGGGGAGGGTTTAATGTTTGTAAACACAGACAGTGTTTACACTTTTGATGACTGTGATTGGTTCACAACGATCACAAGGCACAGAGCCATTTTTGCCTGTGATCTGCATTGTATATACAAGGATGTTTAAAAAGCTTCCTCTCAGAATAACCGCTGCCCGTAATGGCTGTTTAGCTACAATGGCTGGTCGGGAGATGGTTAAAGGAGCAATCCACTCAAAAGTGATGTTTTAATTATATGTTTAGCATGGAGGGCAGAGTCAGCCCCTAGCTCCTTATATGCCTCTCTCTCTCTCTCTCTCTACCTCTCCAAAATTCCCAAATCCATTTCTCTACCCAGTTTTGAATGTTCCCTCCCACCCGTGAGAGTTCCAGCTCCATCTGTTATATTCTCCATATTATAAAACATTTAATATATGCAGCAGGAGTAGAGGAAGCCCCCCATAATAGGCAAAGCATGTGTGCAGATCCAGGAACTCAGCATAGAGATCTCACCAATGGAACCCTAAAGAGATATTCTGAGAAATATCTGTCAGGTGTTCTACGAAATTACTAAAATATCTGTTCTGGGTGAATCGTCCCCTTAAAAACATAAGATACTTTGTGGATCATGATTATCCAATAATGGTTTGCAGAGTGTGATTCTGTAAACATCTGTCTGTCCTTGAACGAATCACATTCTTCCCAAACCCACCGTGAAATTTCTCCCCTTTTCATCTAATGAGTAAATGAACATCATGCTTGGTGAATATTTTTCTTTAGTTTTTCCCCATTCAAAAGAGAACAATTGTCTATTGTTTGTAAAGAGATTTTCCACTAAGTCTTTTGATAGGAAGCGATAATTCTTTCTACATAATGGAGAATCCATCCGGGGAGAAAAACACCATCACCTGGCTGTGACAGTTGGGCAACCCCGGGAATTCTGGTGGATAGACCTCAGCGTTGGCGTCTGTTAAACTTATAATCTTATGATTCAGCTTTCCAAAAAGTGCACTACAATGAAAGATCAGTTTTGGACGAAGTTCCTCTTTATGAAATGAGCAATGTAGAGCATGCATGGCGTTTTTATTTTTTCTCTGTTGAAAAGGAAACATTTGTCTGTTTTTTCCCAGAGATAGGTTTTAATATGGTCGCTAGTACAACAAACTCTAAACTGAGCCAACCCGTAAGAGCACATGTTGAATACTTACCTGTCCAGGGGGCGGTGAGTCCAGTCTTCTCCAGACATAAGGGTGCCACTGATAACCGACATTTCTGCATGAGGCGGATAGCATGCCCCCTGTTAAGTGCTATGGTTCCTCTCACCAGCCACTTCATCACTTCAGTGTCCTGTACACCTGTTAATAGTTGGCTTGGTTTGGGTTTTGTTTTTCTAGAGTCAGGGCCAGTTTAAAGGCCAACTCCAACTAAATCTAACAAAGATTTTTTTTTGGTGAGAGACAATGGGTCGAATAATATGCTTTTCGTGTCTCCCTGAGACGTCGATGGAGAGATTTCCTCCCAGGAGTTTTTTGTTTTTGTTTTTTTTACTCCATCCCCTCCAACCATGCCATAAAGAAAATGTCACTGGACACTGAATCTCCAAATTGTTTTTGATTTCTTGAATCCATCAGGTGAGCATGGCACCATCATCTGGCTTTCTAATAGCCAGCATGCCAAATGCTGCTTTTATTTGCCCTACACTGCAATGTGGTCCTATCTCTGATGTTATGACTACATATGAGCTTGGGCACTTTGCCATACTGGAGCTGGCTGAAATAATGATTAAGGTTTATTATTCCCACTCCAAGGACAAAATGGAACCAACTGGTGCCATGTTGGATAAATCGGAGGGTATAATTGGAATATCTGGTGCCATACTGTGCTGTCTGAAGGTATGATGGGCTTTTCTGGTACTTCATTTATTAAAAAACGTTCTGTATTGCCTTAATGTCATAAATCAGACTTTAAGGGATCTGCTATCAATGTATATACCCACGATTCATACAACTTTCACCCATAATTTACCTGTTTTAATAAACATACAACGACATTTCTCTATGTCCATTGTCTCTTCAAAGTTCATGTAAAGCCAAAATATTTTTCCTAGTTTTTGGCTACAGTAGGGAAGGGTTAACACCCCTATCAGGGTATTTTTAACTTCTTTGTTTTTCTTGTGAGTTTTTCCATCACATCTTGTCTTGGTAATGCAACAGGAAAGGCTAAGTTCACCTTCTGAATACAATTGACTAGGCCCGGTATTCAAACTGCACCCGGGGGTTGCACCCTTTGGCACTTTTTGTTTGGCCCCCTGGGGACCCTTTGTTTCCCTAATGCCCTTTTACAGTCTCATGTAATGTCACCAGTCCAGGACTGTCTCCTGAAGCATGTCCCCAGTCTCCCAAAACTCCTACAGCATATTCACAATCTCTGAAAGTCTCCTGAACATGTCTGCAGTCTCTGACCATCTCTTCTACCGTGATAGCAGTCTCTGACCATCTCCTTTATCATTAAAGGAGACAGAAGAGCGCCTCTAAGTGTAATATTTGGTGAGTACATGAGACAATCAGTCAAATGAACACTCACATGGAGGTAAAAGATAAAAGGCTCATCTGTAGGTGACAATCCAATGAAATGAGTCCTCAGCTCCTCCAATCCGGGATGGTGGAAAAACCGTGGTGTGACAGGGAGATAGCCGGCAAGTCCGAGTCGTTCCGGGTATAGCTGGATGGAAGGCGGCTTGGAGCACAATGCTTGTCAGCGTGTGACGTCACCAGGGTTTTCCTTTCAGCCTATACCTTTTACTTCTATGTGAGTGTTTATTTGACTGATTGTCTCATGTACTAAATTAATTTTACACTTAGAGGCACCTCTTCTGTCTCCTTTAATGTAATTTTGCAGAGTCGGCTTCACTCCTGAGATGAGCTTTGCCCTTAGTGACTGCTTTTTACTCCATGCCTGTTAATTGACAGGTGTTTCTCTCATTCTATGGACTCCCTGATGCACTTATTTGACTATTCCTTTTTTTTTTTCCAAATAACATTTTATTGTTGCATTTGTATTACAAGATTACATAATATGCAATGAGTAATAAAAATTAAAAAAAAAGAAGAAGAAAAGGAGAGGAAAAGGGGAGGAAGGGGAGTAAGTAATAAAGGTCATATATGTAATACTCCCTCTCATCCTTCCCATACTACTATTCAAAACCGTATAAGTCATTAAAACATTTAATGCAAAGAAAAAAGGAGGGGGGAGAAGAGAAGAAAGGTAAAGAAGGAGGGGGGGGAGGTGGTTGTTACAGTGACTTGTTTACTCGTTCAAGGTGGATCCTCTCGAAGGTGCCACAGCTCCCATACTTTATTATGTGCTTCCAGCCTGTCCTGTATTCTGGCCGTCATCTGCTCCATCAACTCCACATCTTTAATCCTGGCGTATAGAGCTTCAGGAGTGGGGGGGGGGGAGTTTTTTTCCAATGTAGGGCGACAAGACATCTTGCCGCTGTGAGAATATGGCGCATTAATTTTTTGTATGGCTTAGGGATTTTTAGTTGTAGGACTCCTAGAAGGAAGGACTTGGGCGTCATGGGGACCTGTACTTCCAAAAGACCGGTCAGCAATTGGTGGACCTCAGCCCAATAGGGGGTGAACAATGGACAGCTCCAATATATGTGAAGGAGTGTTCCCTTTTCTTTCTGACAGCGCCAGCAGCGGTCGGAACTGGAGGGATATATGCCGTGGAGGGTATCCGGAGTCATATACCAGTATAGGATGATTTTATAAGCGTTTTCTTTGTACAATGTGCAAAGGGAGCTTTTTGCCGCCTGGGTCCATATCGTCTGCCATTGCTCCATAGGAAGTTCCTCCTCGAGGGCTTTTTCCCACCTGATCATGTAAGCGTGTTTACCCTTGGTTTATAATGGGTGGGCATTTATTATTTTGTAAATATCTGAGATTAGGCCCTTCTGGGCTGTGCCTCCCATAATCAGGTTTTCGAAAGGCGTTGGGGGGGAGAACTGTAGGTCAGACGTTATGGACAGGGCATAATGGCGTATTTGCAGGTAGCTGTAGAAGGCTTGACGCGGGAGGCCATATTTGGTCTGGAGATCAGAGTAGGGCAATAGCCTGCGGGTTCTAGGGTCTACTATGTGTCCATAGTGGAAAAGGTTCCGTGACGACCACGGGTGAGACATCTGGCGAGTGAGGCTGTCTGGGATTTTGGGGTTGCAGATAAAAGACGTTAGGACCGATTTTTCTGAGGACAACTCATGTTCATGTGATAGTTTGTTCCACAGTCGGCGAAGATGGGACACGGCTCCTAGTAAGCGCTCAGGGGGGACCTCTGCCCTCGCGTTCCATAGTAGGTTATTAGGGTGGGTTGGGGCTAACCATATTTTTTCAATCTCTGTCCACCTATTATAGGACCGTTGAGTAAACCAGGAGGCTATAGCTCGCAGTTGGGTGGCTTGGTAATATTTAATGAGATTGGGGAACGCGAGACCTCCATCTGAGCGTGCCGCCATCATCACCGACCGAGGGACCCTATGTCTTTTGTAGTTCCAGGTGAATTTAAAAAGGTCAGATTGCAGTTTACTCAGGTGGTTGCGGGGGACAGGGACGGGTAGAGTCTGGAAAAGGTAGAGCAGTTTTGGGAAGATTGTCATCTTGATCGACGCGATCCGACCTAGCAGGGAAATGTGGTGTTTTTTCCAAGATGTCAGTAGGGCTCTGATGGAACGATATATGGGGGGGGAAGTTTTCCTGGTATAAAGTGTTGAATTTTGTAGTGATATGTACCCCTAGGTATTTCAAGGAAGTGGTTTTCCAGTGATATGTGAAGTTTGCTTTCAGATGTGTCGTTTCCATATCCGAGATGTTGATTGGGAGGGCCTCTGACTTAGAGGTATTAATTTTATAGCCCGACAGGGCTCCGTATTTGTCCAGTTCTGCGTGTAAATTTGGCAGGGAGACTCTGGGTTGGGTCAGGGTGAGGATCACGTTGTCCGCGAACAACGAGATCTTGTACTCCCGACCTCTAACCGAGATCCCCCTAATGTCCTGATTACCTCGGATAGAGGCCGCCAGGGGTTCGACACATAGTGCGAATAGTAGGGGTGACAATGGGCATCCTTGGCGTGTGCCGTTTGTTATCGAGAAAGCTGGGGAAATGGCAAAGGGAGTTCTGACCTGTGAAGAGGGATTTGTATAGAGGTGTTTTATGGCTCTCAGGAATGGTCCCCGAAATCCCACGTGTTGTAATGTGGTGAACAGGAAGGGCCACCCAAGTCGGTCAAAGGCCTTTTCGGCATCCAGGCTGAGTAGCAGAGCCGCCGTTTTCTCCCTATTCGCCACATCTACCAGGTCAATCACCTTCCTAGTGTTATCCCCTGCCTGCCTAAGGGGGACAAAGCCCACCTGGTCTTTGTGAATTAGGGATGGGAGAATCATGTTCAACCGTAGTGATAGTAGTTTAGTGAAAATTTTTAGGTCTGAGTTCAGCAGGGCAATGGGTCTATAGTTGGCACATAGGGTAGGGTCTTTTTCAGGTTTAGGGATCAGAGTGATAAATGAGCGCTGCATGTCTGACGGGATGGGGGAGTCTCGGTAAAAGGCATTGAAGAGTTTGCACATATGTGGTAAGAGGATGGGGAGGACGGCTTTGTAATATTCGTAGGGTAGCCCGACTGGTCCGGGGGCCTTGTGTGACGGGAGAGTTTTTATAGTCTGTTCTATTTCCTCTTCAGTGATCGGCATGTTTAGAGTTGCCAGGTCAGAAGTTTGGAGCTGTGGGACTCCACTCTCCGCCAGATAGCGCTGCATTCGGTGGAGGAGGTCTGGGGGGGCGGGATTACTAGGGATATTAGGATTATTGTAGAGGTCCTGATAGTAGTCTGCAAAGGTATCAGCGATGTCTTTGGGGTGGGATAGTAGGGAGCCTAATTTATTCTTAATTTGGTGTGGTGTGGATGTGTGAGAGTTATCACGTAGTTTTTTTCGCTAGTAAGGAATGTGCTTTGTTGCCTTTATCGTAGTATAGTTGTCTTAGTCTGATGATGGCTTTTTCCACCCGCCCCATTGCCAAATCGCTCAGGGTTGTTCGCAGTTGTACGACTTTTTTAAGGAGGGTTAGAGTTGGGGACCGTTGTAGTTGGTTTTCTAAAGCCCTAAGTTCTTTTTCGGTTTGGAGTTTTGTGGCCAGAGCATCTTTTTTCATAGCAGAGGACAGTGCCATGCATCTGCCACGAATCACGGCCTTGTGGGCTTCCCATAGTGTGGATGTAGATACGTCAGGGGTGTTGTTTTCTGCGAAATAGTGGGTTAAAGTGGTTATTAATTCTGTTTTCGATGGGATGTGCTGGAGGAGGAATGTGTTTAGTTTCCAGTTGTATGGCCTACAGGTAGTGAAACCTAGTTCCAACTTAAGTGAGATAGGTGCATGGTCAGACCATGAGATCGGTAATATCTGTGCTTCTTTTGTATGTCTAAGTGCAATATTATTTACAAAGAAATAATCGATGCGTGAATGTATTTGGTGGGGGGCTGAGTAGAACGTGTATTGCCGGTCGCCAGGGTGGAGAGCCCTCCAGGCATCGAAGAGAGCATAACGTCTAGAGAGTCTGCGGAATAGCTTCGAGTCCCTCAGGGCACGAGCCGGTATTGTCCTGGGGCTCACCACCTGGCGATCCGCAGTTGTGGAGTGGGTCAGATTAAAGTCGCCCCCCACTACTAATATCCCATGTTCTGATTTAAAGAGTCGGTTAAATACTTTAGTCAGGAAGTTATATTGCTTAACATTGGGGGCATAGAGGGTGCAGAGAGTGAGAGCCTGTTTTTGCCACTGTCCTTGAAGGATGACAAAGTGGCCATATGGGTCGCTATATTGTGCCGTACATTTAAAGGGAGATCCATTTTTAATGAGGATGGCAACCCCTGCTCGTTTATGTGGACCTGAAGAGTGGTATATTTGGGGGAAATGTTTGGAAGCAAATGAAAATGAGCCCCCCTTATCAAAGTGTGTTTCCTGGACAAAAACAATATCTGCCCCAGATTGTTTAAATTCCCTCATCGCCAGATGTCTCTTTTTATCGGAGTTTAGGCCGTGAACGTTTAAAGATAAGATCTTAGCCATGGTGTCAGTTTGGGGGGGGTAGATGTCTTACCTGATGTGGAGAGGATGTTCAGAAGGCGGTGGGTTGGCTGTGCACATACCTCGAGAGAAGAGCCAGGTGGATTCCACGGGTTATCCGTTGAGTCACATGATGTCGGATATGTGGGGGGGGGGGGGAGACGAGTAAAAAGGAGGGGGAAGAGGAAGAGAGAAGAAGAAAGAGAAACACGTGATTAGTACAAATCAAACAGGTATAAATTCGATCCATTAACAAACGACCTTGAGAGGCAAAAAGGCCTAGGTCTGTACGGGATTCCAAGGATCCTCCCAACTGTGGCCCAGACGGACCTGTCGGGTGGATGCAAGGGAGCCCTAATTTGGTCATGGAAAACACGAACTGTAAAATAGCTACAACTGCTATCAGCTAACCAGGGGGGGGGGGGTGGTCAAAAGTGACACCTCCTACTCTCTCAAATCTCCGCGGAGATGTGCCCATCTTGTAAACTAAAATGTAAACTTAAGGCGTAGTAAGGGGGGGACTAAGTAAACTATAATGTCCAGGGCAAATTCACCAGTAGTATCTGGTAGTCAAAGAGGCCATTGGTAAGCGTCCTTAAGATGCTGTTGGGACATCTGAAGTCAGCCGTTTCCGTGCTTGGTACTCTTGCGTGAGGCATCTTTGTTTCGGGATCTGTTGGATGAGGAAACTTTCTGCCAGGTTGCGGGTGGTGCGGGTGGATTGGTGATCAGGTCCCATTCTGGAAAACGGGGGACGGATATTCCCACTGTGCTGCAGAAGGCTTGTAGGTCCTCCGGGTAACGTAGGATAGCAGATTTGCCTTGATTTTTGGCTGTAAGGCTGAAGGGGAAACCCCAGCGGTAGGGGATATTTTCTTCTTGTAAAATGCGTAGTAGTGGTTGGAGAAGTCTTCGCTTCTGTAGTGTGATCCATGAGAGATCAGGGTATAGCTGCACCTGAGCATTTTTGTAAGTCACTCTGCGTGCTAGGCGAGCTTGTCGCATAATGTCCTCTTTTAGGGGGTAGGAGTTAATCCTGCAGATAATGTCTCTTGGTTGTGTAGTAGCATTTTTGGGTCGCAAGGCTCGGTGGGCTCTGTCCATTTCTATGAACTTAGTAACGGGTTCACCCAAGAGATTGTTAAACACATCTTGTAGAGTATGTTGAATGTCTTCTGGGCCTTCCACTTCTGGAATTCCTCTCACCCGTATGTTGTTCCTGCGCCCTCTGTTGTCCAAGTCTTCCATGTGACGCTGCATATCTCTTAACATGATGTGGTGGTCTGCCCCCTGGAGTTGGGTTCTGTGGACTGCCAGCTTGGTCTCCTGGATCTCTTCTTCAGCCATTTCCACTCTGTCAGCTAGGTGTTTAAGGCCTGACTGGAGCACTTGTATTTCCGAGCGACACGTGGACTTTACATCCTCTATTAGCTGTCGGAAGTCCTCTTTAGTGGGGATCGCTTGCAGATATGTGTGCCATTGTGGGGGTGCTGGTTGGGGGTGCTCCGGTATTGTGGACCACTGCGCCGGGGGTGTGCGGGGTGGTAAAGGTGGGGGGCCTGATGTGGTGAGGCCCAAGGCCTGGTGCGCTGTTCCCGGTGGGGAGTCCCAGGGTTCACTCCAGGTTGGAGGCTGGGCAGGTGGGGTGGCCCCTGTTGTATCCATCCTCTGAAAGCGGGGATCGGGTAAGCTCACTTTTTGGGCATAAGTGGTCTGTGGTACTGTCCTGTCTCTGGGCAAGCCCAGGGCCTGTGGGAGCGTTAGTTTTTGGGCCTTTGGTGGTGGTGAAGCAGGCTCTGCATGGCTGTGGAATGCTGAGCATGCAGCAGGTTCCGGAGGGACGCCACTAGCTGGGTGCATGGGGACCGGCAAAGCCGGAAAGTCCATAGAGAAGACTGAGGAGGTTGGGGAGTCCGGTTCAGTGCCGTGCAGGCAGGGGTCTGATGCTGTTCTCAGCAAGCGAGGGAACGCTTCTGAGCACTGTGTGTACTGCTGGGGGCCATGCTGTGTTGCCTCATGAGGGGATCTGGAGGGGGGACTCACCGCTCCCGGATTGCGGGGTCCGGTTGTGTTGCCCAGCGGATCAGGTCCGGAGTCTGTAGGTGTCCTCTGTGGTGAGTGCGGCGCTGGAGAGGTCCGGGCGGAGCTCTGAGTGTAGGCCGCAGGGGGATCCGGCGCCATCTTGGCTGTTCCGGTCTGTGGCACGTCCGTCGGCGGAAAGAAGGACCGGAGGTCCGAGGAGGTTCCCGGAGGGGGTAAGGATGATCCCCTGGCTGCCGCGGATCTGGTGGTCCTAGATTTGCCCATATGAGTGCTGTGTAGCGTCCCCTATACGCCGTTATTTCCCGGGCTGAGAGAGAGCAGAGGGATCAGGCTGCCATCCAGAGCGGCTTCCGGTCACGCCCCCCGACTATTCCTTTTTAGTGACATGTTCTTAATATTTATCCTGTGTGATAGCATTTCACCTGTTTTATATCTCCTGTATCATGTCTGCAGTCTCTGACCGTCTGCACTATCATGTCCACAGTATCTGACCATCTCTTGTAATATCTCCACAGTCTCTGACCAACTCTTTTATAATGTCGACAGTCTCTCACCATCTCCAGTATTATGTTCACAGTCTCTGACCATCTCCAGTATTATGTTCACAGTCTCTGACCATCTCCAGTATTATGTTCACAGTCTCTGACCATCTCCAGTATTATGTTCACAGTCTCTGACTATCTCCTGTATTATGTTCATAGTCTCTGACCAACTCTTTTATAATGTCGACAGTCTCTGACCATCTCCAGTATTATGTTCACAGTCTCTGACCATCTCCAGTATTATGTTCACAGTCTCTGACCATCTCCAGTATTATGTTCACAGTCTCTGACCATCTCCTGTATTATGTTCATAGTCTCTGACTATCTGCTGTATTATGTCCACAGTCTCCGACCATCAGCTGTATTATGTCCACAGTCTCTGATCATATCTTGTATTATGTCCACAGTCTCTGACCATCTACTGTACTTTGTCCACAGTCTCTGACCATCTCCTGTATTATGTTTGCAGTCTCTGACCATCTTCAGTATTATGTTAACAGTCTCTTACCATCTACTGCACTGTCCACAGTCTCTGACCATCTGCTGTATTATGGCCATAGTCTCTGACCATCTCTTGTATTATGTCCACAGTCTCTGATCATCTCTTGTATTATGTCCACAGTCTCTGACCATCTCTTATGTCATACCATTAGTCTTTTACTATATCCTGTTGTGTGCTTCTGACACCGTATATTCAATATATTTTATGTGCATCCATTTGTTAATGTCAGGGGCTGCACATGAGGCCCCCCCATATCAAGAAAGTTGGCCACTACTGGATTACGCCAACAGTCGGCGGCAACATCAGCCTGTCATTGATTTGTACAGCACATGCTTCCTGTCCACAGATGACCGAAAACACCTGCCTGTACCCTCCACAGAAATATGCTGATCTTGGCAGTGGACGACCATGCCAATGAGCCCTTGGTGCTGAGCATGTACAGTGAATTCAGTGATGTTGATGTTGTGGGAGCATTCAGAGTATTGTGTTTCTGTGGGTTGGTTTATAATCCACAGGCAGACAGACTCAGTGTGTTGCCATGTTTGTTGTTTTGTGGTCTGCGCTGTGATATTTCCTGCTCTGTATCACAAATGAATATGATGCTTGGCTCGCATTGTAACCTTCGCCTTACTTACACTTGATGTTCTTCAAGCTTCTGTCTCTGTCACCTCCTGTCCTCACATTTATATGAGCTTAAAAAGCCCCTTATACTAATGAAAATACAAGTAGAACTAGGACAGAACTAGGAGCACTAAAGACTGTATGTTAAAGTGACTTTTTTAGTCTAGTTTTACATAGGCAAACATTGGAACCCCTGACAGGTTTTCATTGCTCAGGGTGTCCCCATTAGAAGGACAGAAAATGATGGGAAATCCAAAATTTTACAGTTTTCAGAAATAGAAGGGAAATCTTATTATTTATTTATTTCAGATACTTATATAGCGCCGTCAATTTACACAGCGCTTTACATATACATTATACATTCACATCAGTCCCTACCCTCAAGGAGCTTACAATCTAAGGTCCCTAACTCACATTCATACATACACAGACTAGGGCCAATTTAGACAGGATCCAATTAACCTACCAGCATGTCTTTGGAGTGCCTTCAAACATGGACGCCTGTTTTTGTGACAACAATTTAGAAGGGGATTTGCCACTGTGAGGAGATTTCCTCTCACTTCCTGTTGTTCTCCCAGGACCAGAAGTGAAGGAAAGCCCCCCCAACAAAACACAGGCAGTAAATGAAAACCTGGCAAGACTTCTACTGCTTTGGCTACAGACACACCTCAAATAACCAATCCCAATTCTGTTAACATCTTAAAGCTGAACTCCAGGCACAACATTACTTTTTAAATATATTCCTTAACAGCCACAAAGAATATATATCTACTTTGTTTGCCTTTGCAAACTTAGATATTACCTTGTAAAAGTAGCATTGACTTCATCACTGTGCTGTACACAGCCTGTGCAGAGAACAGAGCTGTGGGACAGGCCCATCAGTTTCCACCCACTACAGGCTGCCTGCAGAAAACTACAGGAGGGGACGGAGACAAGACCAGTCACCCCGCACAAGATGAGAGAGCAGCAGTGACCGCTCTTCTTTACAGGAAACTTTTGTACAGAGGAAAAGTTTCATGCTGGATTACTGATCAGATCTAGAAGAAATACACAAAGCACACCAAGATTCAAGTACACCCATGACACCCATGAAATATATACTGTATGTGTGAACAATCTTGCTTCCCAGAAGGTTTGTAATTCTGTCCAACTAGTCTTGTGAACCAGGCTCCCCTACCAGACAGCATAGCCAGGTCCCTGACCTCCAGCACAGTTAAGCAGTACTGCCTGGTCAAGGACTCACCCCCAACCCGCTGATTGGACAACACAGAAGCAACAGCACATTGATGACTTTTTCCAATTTTGTAAGCTTTTACATAGTGTTAGACTGGAAGAACTCTGCAAAGTGGTCAAGCCCTGAATATCTTAGAGCCTTTCCGTGAACAAGTATGATATACCCATTGGTATATCATATATCATGGTAGTCATTTAATCAGAACATTGCTTGTTTCAAAATAATGCTCTGCTTTGAAAATAGACTGGTGGTCTTTTTTACCAGGGGGATGTCTTTTTCCTGCACACGCCTGACTTCCTGTTATTGACGAGAGGAAAACAATGTACAGGAAGTGTTCCTCACTTGAACAGAACTGTTTTGTAGTATTGTTAGTTGTCTTGTTACATTTTGTCACTTGGCTATCTTGGCACATGTGACAAAGTGGTTGTCATCTTTTGACATCAGTATCTTATGTCATCAGTCAGGAGATTCTCCTTCATTCCTGCACATGCAGTACTTGGGGACCATCCAGTGATAGCTTTGTATGTATTGCCTTCGGAATGCACATTCTGAATTAAAGCCTAACTTAATCTACACGTTTTTTTTTTTTTGTTTTTTTTGAAAAGTCGACCTTTTTGGAAAAAAAAATAAAAATAGTAAATGCACACATATTTATTTTAAAACAAAAATGTGAATGTATTCGTTTTTTTAAACAGGAGCCTGGAAAGCATCGCACCCACCATCAGTGGGTGAAGGGGAAATTTTGAATGGGCTAAATCTTTGCAAACACTACTAGTGTTTACACCTGTGATAGCTATGATTGGTTTATAGCGAGTACAAGGTACAGAGCAACTCTGGTTGGCTCTGTATATTGTGACTGTGATCTGAGCCATTCACCGGTGAACTGGTGGCTAAGTGTGTTTTCTGAAGCACTGTTTATAAATGTCACTCAAAAAGTATACATCTACCACACCATGTATTTTCATGTAGCAAGGTCCTAGGCCTCCTTTATTCTAATGAGAACCTCCAGAGCCAAGAGCTGCTGACATCCTTCTGTATATGGTGGGTTGCAAGGCATAGTGGGTATAGTGCAATGGGCGCCAGACACCTCTTAAATGCAAAGAGATTTTATTTCTCTTGAACAGAACTTTGGGAGAGAGGGTTTAGGGCCAGGACACCCTTAAGGTAGTTGCAATGTTAATTGGCAGATTTGAGACTTCTACAGGTAGACAGCCATGCAGGGAAAGGCACCCAGCAAGACGCCACATCTGCATGTGTAGGAATGCTGTCTCCTATGGCAACAGTCTTAGAACAGTTCCTAACACAAGTTTTACCAAACTCCTTTACTTCCTCTACAGTCTCTTCTTGTAGGTTCTCAACCCACTGAGCTCCCAGTCTCTCTCACTAGACTTGCTGATTCACTGCCACCAAATCCTTTGAGCTCTTCCAATCTTCACTTTAGTATCTTCCTCAAGCGTCACCCCCGCTTCTCTGCTGTGTTCCCAGATACTTCTCAAGCTTCACCCCACTGGCCTGCTCGGTCCCTGGCTTGACTCGCAAGGCTGCTCTGCAAGCATCACCTCCTCTGGTTGGGTCCCTGGCTTGACACCTGCTGAAGTTTCCCAATTCTTCACCT
Source organism: Lithobates septentrionalis (assembly GCA_037952835.1). NCBI lineage: Eukaryota > Metazoa > Chordata > Amphibia > Anura > Ranidae > Lithobates > Lithobates septentrionalis. Next base: position 603,306 of record JBBDGP010002781.1, on the reverse strand, counting down.
TCCCTGGTTGGTGAGAATTCTGCTCCGGTACTTGCTTCAGCTACTCACTGTGGTCCCTGGTAATAAGGTGGTTGGTCCCTTAGTGGCGACAGCTTCCCCTCTACCTCTGACCACAACAGGTTCTCCGGCTGGCAGAACCGTCACTTCGGGTTGGACTGCAAGCCACAATCCCAACGCTATGCTGCTCTCTTGCTTCTGGATAGGCCCTCAGACAGCCTAGCAACCAGATGTGCCCAGAATAGGCCCAAACTCCGGCCTAGCAGCCCGAGCAATACAACACACATCCACCCAGACAGCCATGCAGGTGGCATAGAACACCGATCACCTGACACCATATAGGTTCTCCCAGCAGGCAAAGGGATTTAAGAAGACTCGGCTGGGATGCCCCATATACTCCTAATCTGTCCTTGCTTAGTCCTTATCTTATCTAATGTCACCAGGTACCCGGCCACCTAGCGGCAGAAGAAGAGAGCAGCAATTCCAGACTTAGGTTGAACTCAATTAATCCATAACATGAGCCAAGGTAACTACACCTGGCAGGTAAATTTAGGGAGCAACCCTGCCTAAACGTCAGGGTGCTACATCTACAATACATTGGTGTGGAGGAAGTTAGAAATAATGTTTCAGGCCTGCAAGGAAAGAGGTATTATACTCAATGGTTCCAGCACTGCAGCTTCTGTTAGTCTATTTGACTTCTGGGAGTGTCACATGCCTGCACTGTCCGACGTGTGTCATGATCTCTTTCTCCGACCCCTACGTCATTACTCAGCAGTGATGTAGGGGTTGGAGGAAGGAGTCACGGTGTGGGGTTGGGGGCACAGGAATCTGACACACCCCAGCCCAGTTGAATTGCATTGAGCAGTGTTGCCTAATGCACTTCCAGTGCAAAGACAAGGCAAAAAGCCATACTTTGTATTGGCCCGATCACACCAACGCTCTGCATTGGGGTGCACTACTATAAAATGATACGATTTTTTAAATAACAGACATGTTATACTTACCTGCTCTGTGCAGTGGTTTTGCACAGAGCAGCCCAGATCCTCCTCTTCTCGGATCCCTCACCGGTGCTCCAGGCCTCTCCCTCCTGCCTAGTGCCTCTATAGCAAGCAGCTTGCAATGGGGGCACCCAAGCAGACTCCCTCCCGAGCCGCTGCTCTTGTGTGTCCATTCACATACAAAGCACAGCTCAGCCTTGCCCCCTGCTTTTTTCCATTGGCTCCCAGGCTGCGATTAGCAGTAGCGGGAGCTAATGGTTACCGCTGTTGTCTCAACCAATGAGGGGGGAGAGACCCAGGAGTGCAGAGACTCTTGTGCACATCGCTGGATTGCAATGGGGCTTAGGTAGGTTTTTGGGGTGGGGTGGGGCTGCTGCACACAGAAAGTTTTTTACCTTCAAGCATAGAATGCATGACGGTAAAGAATCTTGACCCATTGCAACCACTTTAAAAGCATGTATGGAGTTGCGGACTGTCTTCTACTAATTACAGATATTCGAGAGGATTTTCTCACATTCCAGGGTTGATATAAGGGCACCTTATATTTATTGCATGATGCAGCGGCACAGTGGTGTAGTGGTTAGCACTTTCACCTAGCAGCAAAAGGGTCTCTGGTTCAAATCCTGACCATGACTCTACCTGCCTGGAGTTTGCATGTTTTTCCTGTGTGGGTTTCCTCTGGGTACTCTGGTTTCCTCCCACACTCCAAACACATGCTGGTAGGTTAATTAGCTCCTGTTTAAATCGGCCCTAGTATGTGTACTGTATGTATGAATGTGAGTTAGGGACCTTAGACTGTAAAGCTCCTTGAGGGCAGGGGCTGATAACATAATAAAAAAGTGCTGTGTAATTTGACGGCCCTATATACAATATAAGTACCTGAAATAAATAAACACACTGCAGCATATAGCATTAACACAGAGGTAAAATACACTGCACGACAGCGCACGTGTGTTATGTGCTATACATTGCTATGTAGTGTGAACCAGCCCTGATGGAAGTTGCTGAATGGATGGGGAATTAGGAGTCGTGGGCCGCCGGACAGTTCAGTATATTACTTCTTCTCTCTGGAATTCTGATTTGTTACTAGACAGGGTCTCTTTAATGTGTACTCAGGGGAGCACAAACTTTACATTCCTCCCTTTTCGCAGCCTTCCACATGCCTGCCTCTTTGAATAATCACCTCCGACAAGGAAGCATATTACGTAATGAAAAGCAGAACCACATCTGATTCCCCGTAACTGGAGATTTTCATGTGTTATTAAACTTTCCACGCTAATTAAAAGCAAACATAACTGCCCCAACGCAGTGACTTCACCAGGTTCAGAAAGGTGACTTCCTATTGGCCAGCTGGAAAGGCCGTATAGAAATAACGGTAAATATACCGATTTCCTGAAGTTGACAGGAATTCAGATTTTGAGTTTGAACCCAGCTGACAAGTCACGCAAGGTGAAGTTATGTTTACCTTGAATTTGCCTTTCAAAAATATCCACTTGGCTTCACCATAGGAAAATCTATTGTACGTTATAATGAATTGTAGTGTTTAGTTGGGTTCATGTCTGTGTCTAATATGTAAAAGTAACATTTCCAGGTATTTATTACCTCTCACAGAGATCACAATACTACCCCTGACAGTGCCTTTGACTGCTCTTCTCCCCAGAAGAACAGCACCATTTTGTTCAGGCGTCATCTAGGATCGCTATCTAATCCCAGGACTGAGATGCTGGCACAGAGATGACACAATCATGTAAATACGGGTGTCTGTGCAGTTCGTGGCTGTGTTCACAGGTTACAATGTTACAGTCTGATCACTGATCACATTAATATATTTATATTATATTATTATTATTATACAGGATTTATATAGCGCTGACAGTTTGTGCAGCGCTTTACAAAATGAAGGCAGACATTACAGTTACATGACTGGTGTATTGCTGACTTACCTCCTGCCCTGACCACACCTGACTCCCACCTTACCCACCTTATATGAATAGGACACAACCACTGTAGAATGGATTTAAATGGCCATAGCAGCCTTTTATTAACAAAAAATGGGCTAACTTTACTGTTCAGTTTTTTTTTTTAATTCATGAAAGTGTCTTTTTTCCCAAAAAATTGCGTTTGAAAATACTGTGTGACATAAAATATTGCAACGATCGCTATTTTATTCTCTAGGGTCCATGCTAAAAATATATATATATATATATATAATGTTTGGGGGTTTTAAGTAATTTTCTAGCAAAATCAATACGGATTTTAACTTGCAAGCAACAAATGTCAGAAATAGGCTTAGGCATGAAAGTGTTAATTC